>CM060967.1:120417433-121017433 GCA_030765045.1 Tenodera sinensis | reverse complement strand
GATAGAGAAAGACAGGGAAAGCAACAAGAAGTAGCGATTTTAGTAGTATTATACCAGGTGAATCAGCTGGCCCTATTGTTTGGTATCTATGCAACCCGCTTTCTTACTTGAAAACATCGTTTCATTTGTCAAGCCAGAATTTGTTTTATAGCTGTATTGTGTCAAATACAGTGTTTTGTTCTACAGTTCTTGAGCTTATTGTCATAGACATGACGCAAAGTTCCCTGAACACTGACAAGCTGCCAAGAGCTAAAACATGAGTATCTTTTAGTACGAGTAGATCAGCAAGCAAAGTTTTGTGTAAAAGAGGTCAGTAGAAGCTTGTGGTCAAGTGGGCTCGATGTCAGTCTGCTGTGAACCAAAGGACATTTCGCAAGGTACAAAGCATTTCTTACTAGAATGCTTTTTTAATCAGTGATTATCACATTTAACGTATATACTAAAGTGTGCGAGAGCCAACCTGGCACCTGACAGTTGGCTGATTCACTCACCTGCGAACGAGGCTAGAGTTGTTTCCTCCAATCGTGTTACAAACACAGTGTGCAACGATTAGCCGATTGGAGCAGATAGCGCTAGCCTCGTTCGCAGGTGAGTGAATCAGCCAACTGTCAGGTGCCAGGTTATTTCTCGCCGACTGTAGGTAGAAATGAAAAATCAATACATAGCGACTACAGAAAAATGATTACATTATTAACATTTTACCACATTTACAGTAACATGTAAGAATAAAGTGGGTTCAAAAGCCACTTGATTAATGAGCAAGTGCTCAAACTGTATTTTCATCTATTAAGTGTAATGTATCTTTGACCTATTACCGTAGTTCGAACGCGCACCCATCGCTCCGATCGAAACTTAATACATATTTCCTCTTGACCATCACAACGCTGTAAGTACTAGTCTTTTAATCTCCAATGCTGGTTGACGTATGCGGTAACTAGCCATCGCTTCGTAATGTTACAGATAGTGATTGTTTCAGATTCCATCGGTGTTTTATCCTAATTAATAAACATGGTACAAGCTATTACGCTCGTTACACAAACTAGTAAGTGTTGTGATTTATGCCAACATTGAATTATTAACATTTGTTGATGTGACTGTACAACTCCATTATGAATGTAGGCTTGTTTTAATTGATCGCAACCTATCATTATTCTTTGGCGCAGATCCGCCAATTTGTTTTAACTAATTTTGAAAGTGAAGCGATTACGATTGGTTCTCATTCATCAGGAGTTTTGGGAGAGTGTATGTAGAATCTGTACTGCCAAAAGGTTTATAAACTGTGCAGAAACCTCCCACAGGATTTATATCCGGATACCTATTGCCCCTTAAATCACTTATTCACTAAGCCGTCTTCTGTCTATGTCCATATGTGAAGTCTAGAGTGTACGGTTAAGATGGACTCAATGCGTACCTGCTTCTTAATGGGTTGCATAAATTCGAAAAAACAAATAAGGGCAGGTGATTAACCTGGTATTTGACCTCGCATACCTCAGGGTGTGCGAAAGGCTCATTTCAGTAAAATGTGAGAACTTTTTCGGTATTCCATTTCATTAATATCAACAGAAAGCTATCCAACGCAACTACGTATTTGGTTTCTAAAGCGTAAGACATAAACAGTAGTATTATTTTTTCACAATCATTGAATCTGGGATAAAAAGAGAAAACATACGTTAACAGTAAGCTTAATATAGTACTTTAACTGGAGTGATTAGCATTCAAACTTTGAAAACAGAATAAATGATTGCTTTAATAACATTCTTCTTAGTTCGTGCAAAATCTTTTCATCAATGATTTAATTACAGCGTAAAGCACATGTATTAAATGTTCAAAACATTCTCATTCAATGCTTAAGTGTTCTCTGATACAGATGTAGAGATCATTGGATTCCCTTGGTCCTTAATGTATACTGACTTGATGAAAAGTGGCCCATAATGTACATACTGACAAATCTAGTCTGACAAAGTAACCCCTGCTGTTCCTCGAACATAATTCTAGCCACTAGATTGGCAGGATAGTTTACTTCCCCAAAATGAGACCATCGTGTCGAAGAGTAACATTACAAGCTAATTGTCTACCTTCTCACTAGCGGAGTACCGTGAAGGCAATACTTCGTCGAGTATAATATAATAATAACTAGAAATAAAGGTGAAATGTGATAATTTTTTGATTTCCTGCTCTTTTATATAATATAACAAATGACAGTGCAGATACTTTTTATTCCACTGTGTTTCTTATCAAACTGAATCACAATTCACAATTCGTGACCTAGCAACGTCCAGCTGTTGTGTCGTAACTTTGACAGAAACTTCACAAACGTTGCTCAACTGTTCACAACCCACTAATAATTAACCAAATCGGTCATTCAGTCCGTGCCTACTGCTTATATAATCTTTCAACTACCGGCGACCTCTCTATAAATCGAAGTTTCTCGAAGCTTCTGTCATAAACGGGTTCCTGCACGTGGAAAACTTCTAGAAATGTATGGAGCAGCGTTTGTTCTGAACCACCCATTGTTGTGTGATGCATAGCACTATTACAAAGGCGATAGATTGACGTAGCTGTCACGTAATCCTTCTTTGATGCGAGCCGCGGTGACAATATTTAAACACCTTTATTTTTATGCTAATCCACTGTCTCTTAATTTCGCTTTTTATTGCCATTCGACAGCTGTAGCACCTTTAACCTTCCTCTCCATGTAGCTGATGAAACCTCTTACACAAATTTCGTAGCCCTCGTCAAGTTTGCCGACATATGCAAAAAGCAAGTGTCATCCCTTCCTTTAGAACAGTGGTGTCGAGGTAGCAGATACTTCAGGGCTTAACTGTGCAAGATCTACAACCAGTGGGCTAAACATGACCTAATACATATCAACACTAGAAGCGTTATGAGTTGACACTTGTTTACTTGCAGCTCGGTTGCGTCCACAGATAAAACCTTTCGTAGAGTGTGTATACCTTATGAATTTCTTCCTTCAGAATTGTCTACAAGGATACATGACACAGATTCAAGTTGGATCTACGAAGGGGAACAGTACTCACCCATACATAGAGAACTACTTGAAGTAGTTATTCAAGTTGATTAAAATAGTAAAATGGTTGCAAATTTCTGATCATTAGGCTGAATTATAGGTGTTATTAAACCTACCCTAGCCCTAGGGTTAGCATTCTCAAACTGTGAAGAACACCATTTACGCATTTACATTCCTCTTAAAGATGGATATGTTATTACTTTTCAATCTCACATGTAAAAATATCAAAATCCAATTTGAATGAATGAATAAATGAATAAATAAATAAGACAATAATTACACAATATTAATAATAGTGCTTTTAATACGAACTTGTATCACATATATCTAAAATATGATCTATATATATATATATATATATATATATATATATATATATATATATATATATATATATATATATTTATTTATTTATTTATTTATTTATTTATTTATTTATTTATTTATTTATTTATTTATTTATTTATTTATTTATTTATTTATTTATTTATTTATTTATTTATTTATTTATTTATTTATTTATTTATTTATTTATTTATTTATTTATTTATTTATTTATTTATTTATTTATTTATTTATTTATTTATTTATTTATTTATTTATACAAACAGTAAATGATAGTTTCGAAATCCTGTTATCCCTTAAATGGATATTCTTAGCTATTTTAATTAAACATAACAGAATATTTACTTGGATTATCTTCAAATAAGTGAAGTAACACAAAACATTTCTAGCAACAGGGGTTGGCGATTTGCTCCAAAACTAAAGGAAAGGACTACATGCAAGTTGTTTGAAAACTACTGTCCTTAAAGATACACATATTTTAGTGTTTAGTGTAAAGCGGTTGCATAATGAATTTAAGACAATCTTACTGAAAACCTAAGTAAAATACCACATGTTACACATTTGTAGGATCCGTCACTTAGCATAATTTTGAATTAACATACTTTTCAAAATTTGGCTCAATAACATTAAAAAGACAGTTTCCAAGACTGGATGCCAAATTGCTATGCGAGAGTCTGTTTCTGTGACGAGTTTTCAGGTGCTTCATTATACAGAAAGGTAGGTACTGCCAAACATTATCATAGTTTTTGTTCCTTTGGGAATCAAATTTGGGAAACGCCTATTGTCTAGTTTCCGGTAGAAATCGATCAGTGCTTCTTTGCATGAATTGTCGAATTTCTCATGAAGGTGACACCTTCTCACATTGTATGTACTTCTATCAGCTACAGCTGTACTGCTGCATTATTTACTTTATCTATGTTCATAATGACTTTGTATGTTGTATTTTTTAACTCAAGAGGCTGGTTTCATATTAGGTACTGAATACTCCTACCAACAATTTTGCATAGGAATTGATTTCCCATTCGAAACAGACGTATCCAAATGACTCATTTCTGCACTCTCGGACGCAGCCATTGCTCTGCCTGCATCATACGGAAAACTGCACTGAACTGGTTTCTAACGAATTGGCCCGCTATGCCCAGTGCACAGAGCGTGGCATTGCCACTAGGCGCCATGATTGGCGCCACTGCTCTAGAAGACCGAATCATGTTACATTGAAGCTTTCCAATTTATTGTTGCAAAACTTTCACAGAGGCGGTAAATAAACCAGCCCTTAATTTCACATCGATTGTAACAGGCATAGGAAAAATCGGCTCAAAAGAGCCACTCCACCAAAACGCGTTCTTGCCTCACTCCACCGGCTATCCCTCCCCTTCACAGCTGTTCAGCTTCCAACAAGCCTCATTCAGTGGCGAGTATGGTTGATCGGGACGTTCGTTTCATGAAGAGTGGTAGAATTTCTTGCAAGTTACAAAAACAGTAAAGTTTGATGTTTAATATGCGGATTTCAGTTTGCAAATATAAAATGTTACAATATCAAGGCCACTTTGATCACAAGCATAAATCAAACTTTGGTGACCTTGCAGGTATATATTTACAGTTTCACAAAAGGCTTTCTGAATACTCGTATTAATATATAAAGGGGACGATACGATTCCACTTTCTAGGGTTTAGTTTCTTCTGAGTTATTTAATATAACCGATTGTATTTCGTGTTTTAAGATTTGGACACAATTAAAAACAAACGATTTATTATGTTGATAAAATAGTTTTAAAATATATCAAGGCTAAATAGCAATGGAAGTTTATTGCTTTATTTATTGTGAAAGAAACAATTTAGTGGGTTAATCATAAGGCAGCGTCAGAATATTACGTGCATAAGAGAAAGAGAGGTTATAAACTTGAAGAATATGCAAATTGCCTAACCACATTAGGTGGCTGTAATAATTATTGGATGCAAAATATGTTTAATATAAACAAAATAGCGTAGAAATGATTTCTACCGCACAGATGAAACGAAGCCACCATCGGACTTGTTGAATCAAAACAACCTTCGTCACTCGGCAAGAGAATGTAGGGTGAGTAAGGCACATGCAATCGCTATCTCTCCAGTCGTGCCCATGCCTGGATTATAACACAGGTATTTCTATGTCGGTGAATTGCTTTTCAGGACAGTCACATAGAGAACTGATACCCCAGGGTGGCGTCGATGGTTAATTACCAGAAGGTGAGAATATTACGATAGAAAACCGCTGTTGGGATCTAGGTGGAAGGGCAGTCTTTTGTGCAAGGTACCAGGCATACAAATCTTGCGTGGCACGGCAAATGTCATTTACCTTTTAAGGTCGCCCTCAAGCGGCTGTAGTACAAAGAAAGCAATTTTAATCTGAATAGTCATTATTAGGCTGAGGATTTCTTAAGCGCTAATGCCAAAGCGAATGGAAATTAGGTTGCACTGCAACTGTGCATATACATTTCAGCTTGTTCTGCTGTTTTCAAGTGTCAATTCCGTGTCGCTGTCTTTGGTCACAGTAACAGGTACGTGTTTATATGCAGAAGTGCAGAAGTACAGAATGCCTAAATCGCGCAAAGAGAAAATACAGAAATATATTAAAGAAATCGATCCATAGTACTTTACTATTAATGGTGATATATTAGAATGGAAACTCGGTCATTCAGAAGTTGGAGGGAACAAAGCTTTAACAATGTGCAAATTTTTGTAGTAAATGACATTGCCAACAGGTGCATTTAGTGGGCTCAAATGAACCAGGTAAAATTACGCGCTACACCTCATATACAAGCACACAATCTGACCCTCTTGCACATTTATGCCATATGACGATCGGGCTAATATACCATTTAACAAATTAACACAATCCATATTTTAAAAGTTTCATGGAAAAGTACACAAAAAGAACCTACCAAATGCAGCAAAAGGGTACTTTAAAGATGCATACGGAAAGGTATTTGATTATGTAAGAGGTTCTGTGACTAAGCAAAGCGTAATTTTTCACTATATTAGGAATGTCTTACTGCAAATCGTAAGAGACTCACCTCCAGTAACTTCAAGATGTGCATGGTGATTCACTCCAATAGTTGCATGCACAGGGGCAACTAACAATAAAAATGTACATCTTTTGGAATATAGTGTCACTAAAGATACGAGCATAACATGCAAATTAAAATGTATAAATGCATTGTACGTTAAAACGGTAATTGTGTTCTTATTCTGCCAAAATTTTATTCTAGGCATAGTAAAAATACAATAAATATTGCATACAGTAGATCCGTGTAGCATGTATACATTGTTTGCACCGTATATACTGCGTACGGTAATAGGAAATATGTAGACATAGCAGTATATACTCTACAGTCGATAGCATTGTCATACTGTGGTTGTTTATTCATCCAAAGTACGCTTGTAGCGGTCACATGATCGCTCCCCCTTCCATCTCTGTGACTCACAGCCACGGCTGTTTACATTTTGTGCGACGGATCTAGTGCTTTGTGTATAGACAACCTGCAGCCTAGTCATGATAAGAGTGCCGTGCCACCCAATCGACAGATTTTGACCGTAAACTTAGCTACATTCTATTGTACTCTTCCTAATTTGTTGTTATGCTGTGTATTTGCACTTAATTTCTCCTCCTAACTTTTTGTGAATTCATTTGAGATTGATTCTTGCATCCTTGTAAGTGCTCACATTTGATTGACAACTTCAGTGGAACCATAATGAGTGCACTAAATATAAGAATAAGCGAATGCTAATACAAATTATTCCTGCGTGAATTTGTTCTTCAACGCACGCTCTGTAACAAACGAGAACACCCCTTTACTTTAAATATGGCAGAAGCTTTTCGGTCTTGGATGACCTGGTGTTTTCCTAATCGTATTAACTGTGCCTGTTATGTAACATTTGTAATTCCAGGACAATGGACATGGTCTGTAAACCCAAGATTTAAGTGAAAGGACACACTTATTACAAGCACTTTTCTCTCAGTAGATGTCAATGTTACTTTCTCTTTCAATGGGACAGTAAAGACAGGAACTTCTGTTAAATAAGATATAAATTCCCTTAACCAGTATTGCTTAAATTAGGTCAACTTTTTGATATGGATTACTACCTACTTGCTGGTGACATCTTTGTGAAAATCCTTTTCCATTTTTATTTGTGTCAATAATGTTGTGTAATAACTACTGTATGCATGTAAATATATTCAACAGCAAACAAAAATATATTTTCTGTGTCTTAATACTATTTCTAGCTTGAAAATTACATTTCTTCGATAATTTTAATAATGGATTGACATATCCTCAATTAAGAGTTTATGTTCATTCTTCAGAAGCGATTGATTGATAACGGAATAACATCCATACTTGGATTTGAAATGTTATAAAAACTGGAAGCAATCTGACATTCATTTATGGAACTTCCAATGGGTGTAATAATTTTGTCTGCTCATTCAGATCTTGGGCTGCTCACGCTTTAGGAAGCATTTGTGCACGGATGCCCACCAGTTTATACAATGATATGTGTGTTGATCGACAATGAATGTCAGTATGGTGCACAATTCCGACAACCTACCTCCGTCATAAAAATGTTTTCATGCTCTTGCACGCCGTCATCTGTCATCATTTGACTCTCCGATCTTTTGGTATTTGCTAACCCACACATAGCTTGTTAAGGATATACAGTACAGTAGGTTACAAGGCTCTGTGGGACATCCTGTTTTCGCATGTTTTTAGTAATCACATGTTCGGAAATACTTTTGTCTACATGATAGGGGGATGTAAGCAGTGGATCACAAAGATATGAAAGAACTAAAAAATAAAACCCAAATACAGTAGGTAAATAGAGCTATAAGCAGTTCCTTAAGGTACTCTAAATGGCACGACTTATATTGTTCACCGCCTGCTTATGACATCGAACTCTTGGAAATAGTATACATTCTGGTGTGGGTATGTCTTATCCGTGGCATTTTGTTAGTACATTTACTGCACGTTTGAATGAACGGCTCTCAAATGTTGAAACATTATCTGAGTTGGGTGACCTCCGTAAAGCTAACGTCGTTGACAGAGTCAACAAGCCTTTCTTGCATTACTTCGGCTTACCTGTTGATGAGCTGCATCTCAGTGTACTTGTATTTGTGTTCTACACCACAATTGTTCATTGTAAATGACGGTAGCCGCATTAATGAATATTGTAAAGCATTACACTACTAAAAAGGTACTACCATTGACTTAGGTATGCTGAGGGTCTACTGTGCATCACGTAACAGCTGGTGCAGTGCCCTTGGTAAATGTCGTATCTCTTGACTAATGAATGCAATGCCTACTCTTGTGACCAGTCTATTGTTTTACTTACCTATAGTTATCCCTTCCTCGTTTGACATGCTCTAGCACGCAAACTGAGAGTTTATGGACATTGATTTTATATTTAAAAAATCTGATGTGTTACACTCACATGACTTTCTCTACTCTTGTACTAACCATTCTTACAAATTCTTATTCCTATATCGTCTTCGTGTTAAGATAAACATTTGTACAAATTATCTTATTGCTTATTTCCTTGTAGTTGTAGAATACAGTAGGCTTTGTGCGATAGTCAAATCTTTTAAAGCTTTGCACACTTAACATATACAAAAAATGAACACCGATGTTCCACTTCACGAAAGTTTTCCGAAACTCACACATATGTATAACAAGGAATATCTTCGAAATGGTTCACCCTACCAGAAAATTCATCGCGACATAAATTGTGTATTTTAGCAAGATCTACATTTTTTGTATAGTATTATTTCATCTATATCTAACGGTTTACCAACTATGCAAAAGTCCAGAGTAAATACGACTACAGAGCCTATAACCAAAAAATTCAAGATATAAATTTTATTTGCCATAAAAATATCTCAAACACATGACATTTTAATCGAAATCGTTAGAGCCATTTCAAGAAAATCAAAATTTTCGAAAAATTTTCCATGTAAAGAGTAGCTTAGAGTGGGGCTATTTTCTTCAAAGCCTTCGTGTCGCATTCTTGAAAGACATTAAACTTAAATACCAACTTTAGTTTTTAACCGACTTTTCGTTTTTGAGTTATGCTGTCCACAGACACACACGGACCTTTTTCTAAAAATGCCTTCTTTTTTTTTTTATTCAGGGGGTCTCAAAATATATTTCCGGTGAAATCTCGACATCGAATTTTTGGGTGGAGTACAATACTTCCCCTACTTACCAGTAGAGAAAGTAAAAAGGGTATGCTGACGTGCTAAAACCTACCACAAAGCCTTGTAGCATACACTTTTTAAAGCCCTATTAGATATAAGATCACGTGAATTATGTAATTTACGTATAGTCTGTGTTGTAAACGGTGAATAGGGGCTAGTAACGATATGGAAATGCCAAACTCTTACTGCTAGACACCTTTCTTATAAAAATATTGAGCTCGGACAGTAGCCCGATTTTCACTCTCTAAACATCAGCATTGTTCATACACTTTCCTTTTTTAATTTTTGAGCATTTCAAGGCATTATGCATGTCTCTGCAGTAATCAATTAAGCATGTAGTTAGTCCAAAATATACTGGTATATGATGATTTAAAACAGATTGCATAAACCGATATCAATTTTATACTTCATCTAAGGTGCTTTTTTCCTTCAAGTTTCTCCGTTTCTCATGGTTTTCGAAAATGCTGTATTTGACAGATTAAATGAAATAGGTTTTTGTGTCTTGAACCAGTTTTACAGCATTTCAGTACAGCCCGAGAAAATACGTATAACATGTCATCAAATTCTAGTTTATTAATTTAAAGTATATTAGTGCAATAGAAATTCATTTTATTTCCTTTGACGTTTTTATTTATTTATGTCAAGAAAAATTATTTTTATTTGCTATATATTCAATGAATCGTTACCGCTATGTAATGCTTGATATAAACAAGAAAATAAGCAGCCTGAAAGGTTTCAGGAAACTGCAAGCACTTAATTGCATTATGGTGCCGAAGTCCGAAAAGTATTCTGCAAGAGCTATTTGATAAATGTTGTTTGTTCACACTAGCACTGATCACGGAGACAGAAACTTAACAAGATTATTCTGCCACAAAACACAAAGGAAGCGTTTATATAAGTATCACTAAAATCACAATATACCTGTTCAGCAAACCACCTTGGGACGTTAGTCGCAACCCATTTCTTGTGTTATTGTCAGTGACAAAATAAGCTCACCGCGAGGAATTCACACACTCCACTAATTGACCTCACTCGCTGTAATGATCAGCCCACCTTTATCAAGTTAGCTTCAGCTACAGACAAATTTCATGATCCATTATGACACTTGCGTCAAGTTCAACCGAACACATTTGCAGGGTACATAGTGCAGGGGTATAAAATGAAAGGAGTTTGCTCACTCAACACTTTGCCATTCGCTGACATTTATGGATTTCAACTTTAGTCGGCACGGAAGAATTAATCGTGCCGTGATGGATCGGAACTTCCTGCAAATGCACTTTATTATAATATATCACAAAGAGCACATGACACGACATTCTATTGGAGGACAGTTGCCCAATATTACGGCTTCGTACACTTGATCAGTAATATAAGCAGACTTTCACCAGTTCAAACTGCCACACTACCGTTAATGAAGCTTCTAGTTATATTGCTTGGTGCACGTGTTTACACTATATTTACGAAGCAAAAACTGTTAATGCCTGTGCATTGTTATGTACAGATTCATCTGTAACGTTGGAAAGGATACTTCAATATTGTGTCCGATGGAATACTTTCGAGCTTAACTCAAATACAGAAGTACTCTGAAGAAAGAAATCTTTCCTTTCTTTTAAATAGAGGTGTAACAGCTATAATATGGGACATTCTTGTATATTTATTACTATTACTATTATTATTGTTGTTGTTCCAAATATGTTATAGTTTCTTACAACTACAGGTCTAGCAGCATAGCTTTCTGTCCTAACTTTGGCAGCATCATGAAAAGTTTACGCCGTACACGGTAGGATTCACATTGGAAATTTTTGTGCATTACAGTATAGGCGCTTCGCTCCACTAATGTGCTCAGAAGAAGAGAATGTCTGGCGAACTAACAACGTCCGTGCTTGAGCGACACTCATTTATTGGATTACTGTCATTCAATGTGAATGGTTTCACCATGGGACTTGACGTGATCAACAATTTACCCCTTCCAAGGAGGTTCAAAGTTTCTTAGACGCCTTGAAGACGGTCTTCAGTTTCCATATACTTAATATTAAAATAGCTTCATCAATATTTATGAACGCATCCCACTACTTTGTGCTCCTACTAATTCATAACACTCAATTGAAATTACGTATCGATTGTTTCAGTATCCAGACCCGAATTTTAGATAATTCGAGCCCAGAAATCAGTGAAGAAAGAGATGACTACCTGTCTGACCTTCAAGATGTCGCGCAACCACTTCGACCAAGCTATTGAAGCACCGCTATTGGCCGCCTATGTAAAGCCACTCCGTTCTTGGAGATAACCGGCATTAAATCTCATTGTGTAAATTTGTGTCATACAAGAAAACGCTACAAAGCGCAGTTTAGCTACATATCAACACGGACCTTACATCTTGAAATGTATTTCGAAATGAACACTTTAGTATTTTTATATTTCATTGAACGATTGTCAAGACTCCCAAAGTGTAGGAGTTCAGTCAAAAACGCTTTCTTTCCAGTGTTAGATAGAAATGCAATACAATACTTTGTAAACAATCTTACAGGCATTTGGATAGACTTCATCGAAGACTGACGTAGCGTATTAAGTTTCTACTTATACACCACTGTAATGCTGAATTACATATTCGCAAAACTCGTGTAAAGTGAAGAACAGTATTTAATATATCTTATGCTACAAGTATTTTGAGGAGGCACCGATCTGAGGGTTAAACACCCGATCAACATCTGCCAGAGTAGGTACAAGAAAATTCCTATCCACGAGTTTTAAATACTCAAATTCTTGCTGTTGTGGACTGGACCATTTGAATTAAACAGGTTCAATGGCTCCATTGATGCCACTAGAGTATGCACTGGGTCTATCCTAACACGTGACAGAGAAATAATACATCCAAAAATGAGAGCAGATGGATAGCGAGAAATGGGCCTTGGAAATCTCAGTTATTAAGCGAGGATTGGCAAGACTAGGGAAGATATCCGAAGATTATAGCATGTACACGTTTATAGTTACAAGAATAATTGTGTAAAATGGATGGTCGAAGTAGTTAAGCATGACGAACGACTATGTGTATTCCTATCTCAACCAGAAACATCCCCTCGTAATCAGCGACAGACTCTTCAACTGTGCTACCATTGAGGATAAGGAGATCGGAAATGTGCCAACTGCTACATTCGACTGAAAGCTGAAAGCTATAAGCACAGAGTATCTATGAAAGCTACAGCAAGCACAATACACACTACGGTTGTGACATTTTTAGAATATATGCATACAGATGTGGTCAAATTGTTTGATTAAACGTGGCATATTTCTCATTTCCCATTAAGTAGTATCTTTTACGATGAAACACGTTAATGTCTGCTACATTTAGGACATTGAAATGCAATTGTTAGTTTTGTGGGTAATGCAAAAGTAGCAACGATAATATAATAGTTTGGTATTATAAATAATATCATACAAAGATAGCTTTAGAAAACTTTCGCTGAATCTTTCATCAGAATTCTAATGCTTAGCACTAATACTAACATATTAGGTGTGCATAATTGGGTATCAGTTTAGTTTAGTGTGTAGGTACTTCTCTTGCTATGGGTTTAGTTATTGTTGTCATTTTGTTTTGAAATTCAGTTGCTATGCCTAAGTTTGTAACTTGAGTTTTTCATTTTTGCTGATACTAAGTAAGGTCTTTTACACAAGGAAACTGAGTGTCAAATGAAGAAAGTCGAACACTCCTGACATATTCTTTTCTTCAAGTTCAATAGAGGGGGCAAAAGCAGTCAGTAACACTTGTCCAGTGTATGGAGACATCGGAAAGAACACAGCAACAGGGAAGATTGCTTTGAAGTTAGTGACACTGCATGATCAGGAAGTCCTTCGGGATTTCATGAAAACCGTTTAGACATATTAATCCATAATATTCCGAGTCAGTGTATTCGATAACTGGAAAATGTGAAATGTAACCATTCCAATTTTTTCGATATTTGAATTCAGTGGGGAAACTTGTAAAATCAGGTGCTTGGATACTGTATGCTGCGAGCCAAACCCACAAAAATCAGTAGGTGGCCATATGTGCATTTTTGCTTGCTCGTTTGGAATGGCTCGTAGATAACACCGATAATTCCTGTTCATTCCCACTGTTGACGAGAAAGGTCCATATGCCAGCGTAAGAAAAGGAAAGTCCAAACCAAAAACGCAACTCCCGTACAAAGCCCAACGGAAATGTTCTGTGTATTCCACTTGCTACTCCAGCTCTCAGCGTCCACTGCTTTACTCACTACTTGCAAAAACTTAAATTCAGATATTAGACTCAAACACAGGAACTGAACTTCAAAGCAAAACTGATAATCCATAAACGAACCCAAAGCAACAGGAGTATCAACACGGAAACAAAACCACTACGGAACTGTGTACCAATCCAATACATTTAATACAGCAATGTTAGAAGAACAGATTAGTAGTATACTACATAATACCTCTAATTATTCTTATAAATCTGTGCACATTTTTGAAGGAATTTAGTTTCATATATTTTGTTAATATTTTAGGCATAGAAGTAACTGGTTCTTCTATCAGTTCACCCCTTGTTGAGACTAGGACTAAGATGTTCGCAGCAAATATTACACAAAATGGAGTATAACCTACTACTACTAGTAGTAGGATAACCTCTGATACTTATTATCAATATAGACACCTTCTATTCTTCTGCCCGCATCCTAGTGATTTGGGTCACAGTGTGTTCAGTATCAAGGGAAGCAACTGCATGCGTTTAGATTAGTGAAGAAGAAATGGAGCATTCTTGTTTCTAACATCTGCACTCACGATTGAAATTTAGCGATCCTACAAAACACAAATTTATAAACTCCACGGATTCTCATAGGGAGAGCTAGCTATTGCACAGAATCTTTTTGCTTTGTGGTGCAACATAAGTTAACTTGTTTCACTCATGTTTTTTCTGGCATAATTGCAATAACCCAATATTGTGGAATATAAACTAGTTTGTTTTTTAGTAAATGTATCTAAACCAAAACACAGTTGTTGTTCCGTAACTTACTAGTTTCCTCACACTTTTATGTGCCTACAGCTGCACTTATTAAATTAAATTCAAAGTATTTTCTTCCCGTTTGTCTGTTGGATAATGAATGTTTGCCTTAAATGTAATAGGTACCTATCTTACAATTATCTTGCTGTGAAAGACGGATAAGACTGCCTTTGTGACCGGAGGAAGTCTGGAGTTCAATTTCTGATTGAAGTAGATGCATTTTTCTTTAATTATGTTTTCTTAACCACCACAGAGTCTGGTAGTATGCTTGTAGGGAAAATATGCAGTGTTAACCACTCTGTCAATTGTCTGGATCATATCAGCGCCGTGATGTATCGGAATTTCGTCCCGCAGGAGTTCTTTCAGATGCCAGTAAATCTGTTGTCATGGAACTGTTGCTTACACACACTTAAATACCATCGGTCTGGATTGGGTATGAACGTTACATGTGGGTGGGTGTGTGTAACGTTAAAATAAATAAAAATGTCAGTGTTAAACGAGTTATTTCTCATATTAAAGCCCCTGACATGCCCATAGACGTTAGAAGGGGTGTAATAAAGTCATGCTTCGTCTGTGAAAGAAAAATTAAACGCGGTTGAACAAAGCGATAATTAACATTATGCAGTACCCAACTTACGGAAATTAGCTCTGCCTACATTATCACGTGATTGCAGTTCCAACTATTATAGGGTTTTAATTATAAAAGTTTAGTGGCATCCAAGCGAGGGTTTGCAAAATTCCTGATGCCTTCTCAGATATTTCTTTAGACTTTCTTCTAACTTTTCTCCGTGTCAGAGAGTTTTTTGCTTTACAAAAACATGGTGACTTACTTTTTGTTTCTTACCAAGAATAGATCCAATTTCTCTACATCTATTTGTAGGTTTAAACACCGTTTCTCTCTAAAGTGCACGAACAGCAGAGAGCCATATTACTGTTCTACGATTTGGAATCGTACATGAAGATTCTGTGTGCTGAAGTATACGGAACTTTTGGCGTTGAAACACCTATAACATTGAAACAATGTCTCACAACTTATCAACCTGTGTACAAAGACTTCCCTTCAGCCGATTGAGGGCCAAACGGAGAGAAAGAAAGGTGGAGGGGGAACATAAACACTTAGAAAGAGCGCAGTGCAGGGCAAACAATTCCCCGTAATTTGTAAGTTGGTGTCCTGGCTATTAGTTACGTTTATCTCTTGCGGGTTTGTAGGCCGTGGTCTAGAAAGCATCGAAGATACGGACATCTCGCCAAGCACTGCGCTTGGCATCTTCAGGTTGAGGTAATTTGTTGTCTGTGCTGGTCAGAACTTTGACCACAGCCTACAAGCCCGAAGAGATAAACTCAGCTAATACGCTCACACGATGAATCTGTGTTTGCCGAGCCTCTTGGCATAATCCAAATATAATGAAAATACAGTTAATATTTTAAATTAAAACGAGTGCAAGTTGGTATTGAAATTAAATAAATATAGCAAGAAGAGAAGAATTTAAGGATACTGTCATAATATGCACCAAGAAAATGCCGCATAATCGGTAGTGGAATCAAATGAGATCACCTTTTACACCTATGATTTGTTTTACATCCAAGAGAGAAAATTTGATGCATTAGTCTAATGTAAGATATAACTGAATATGATTATTTCATATTATTATTATTATTATTATTATTATTATTATTATTATTATTATTATTATTATTATTATTATTATTATTATTATTTATTCCGTTATTTCTTAGATTAATATGAGTTAAATGCAGTTAAAGGAGAAACAGGAGAGTTTTGTATATAAAGTGTAAAACAAAGATGAGCATCAGTTTATCTTACCACAGGTGTCCTTTTGTTGTCCTTTGGCAGCTTTACTTCAGGCAGTAAAAAGCATTGACACCTTGAACTATTATTTTGCATGTAACATCAAAATGAAGTTATGAATGTCTTAAAATTTGCTCTGAATTAAAGTTTAATATGCGGCTAATTTTGTTTTTTGTTTACCTAAGGTACATATTTTATATAGAATTTCTTAAGCAAAATTTAATTTGAAATTCTTTTAAGTAGTTGCACACAGAAGCAATATTATTTCAATAGATGTAAATGCTGGGTGGAAGAATTATAGGTGTCATCCTTTAAACATGAGGGAGAGAGAGAGAAAAACAGATATTTAGAACCAGCAAGTTTTTTTCTTTAAATTAGATGACAGAACTTACGCATGAGAGGTAAGTTTACGGCTACCCCTAATAAAATACGCGCTGATCTTCCGAAGCCGGTTGCAAGTACGTTACTGCATCATGCAGATTATGTTTTCTTAATGGTATTTAGTTCTCAAGACAGCTCTTTAATGCATTAGAAAGAATTTTGAACATCTATAATCGAAAAAAGCCTTTACTTTGAATATAAGTAATAAATATAATAAATATTTCAATTCAAGCGTTTGCTTGTACACACTTAGAGAAAAATCCTGAACGGGTACAATTATTTTTAACTGTCAAATTCAAGTACAAAATTCACATAATTTATTGCTTTTATTTAACAATTTGAGTCTCAGTAAAAAAGTAAATCTCTTTGTTTACAAATTTAAATAAAGTAGTTAATAATTTCCCTGTTTATTCTTTAAACTTTTAATGAAAACAAATAACGACGCAAAATGAGACGCTTAAGGAAGAATGAGAATCACACAACTTTCTAAAATCATTGTACTTTATTTTTATACCTCTTATTTAGATAATTCATCGAACTCTTATTTCTTATGTCTTTCCTATTTTAATCACAATAAATATTAGCTATGCAAAAGTGGTTTCCATACAAATTATGTAATCTGTACACATACACAGAAGGCTGGCATGACAGTCAATTATTCAACATGAAAATATTAATATTGATTGAAGCAAACAACAGCATATCTCGTATATGATTAATGCCATGAAAAATGTATATAAATTGGTGTAATGAATAGGTTCCATATGCTTCGAGCAATAAAATTTCACGCATCTTTGAATCCATTACTACGCTTAGAATATTCAATAAAAACAAAGGGGTTTCGATGGGTTATTTAAAGAAAATTCTAAATACGTTTTATTTATTATAATTAAATCATATCTTAATGAAAGTACCTAAAATTTTAGATACTAAAATGATAAGAATATTCTATGTAAAAGCATAATAAGCTTGGGAAGATTTTCTAAAAGCACTTTATATTGTGACCTTAAAAGGTGACATCTTATGCAAATATGAAAGTTGGTGTTTATCCAGTTTTTCTTTACTGAGCTATCTCTCTCTTTCTCTCTCTCTCTCTCTCTCTCTCTCTCTCTCTCTCTCTCTCTCTCTCTCTCTCTCTCTCTCTCACACACACACATATATACATATACACAAATCCCAAAAATCTTATGTCACTCACATGATTTTCTTTGCTCACTCTTGTACAAACTGTTCCTTCAAAAGCTTTTTCCTCTATCTACTTCGTACTAATCGAGATAATCATTTACAGAATTTGTCTTATTGCATGTTTCCTTGTAGATATGAGGGGAATAAGGAAATACAATACGCTTAAGTAATAGTCAAATCTCTTAAGAGCAGATAGCTCTATCAAAGCTTTCAAAATTTGTTCCCTTTACACAGTCAAGAGATGATAAAAAATAACGGATTCCTATTTCGGATAAATATAAGTATTTGGAAATTCAACCCAATAACAAGGAATATCTCTGAAATGGTTAGTTCTGCAAACAATTTCATTCTATATAAATTGCGTGGTTTAACGAGATCTACATGATTTGTGTAGTTACCTTTTTGTCTGTTTCTTGCGTGTTCCAGTTATACAAAAGTAATAATAATAATGATGATAATAATAATAATAATAATAATAATAATAATAATAATAATGATGATGATGATAAGAATGATGATGATGATAAGAATGATGATGATGATAAGAATGATGATGATGATAAGAATGATGATGATGATAAGAATGATGATGATGATAAGAATGATGATAAGAATGATGATAAGAATAATAAGAATGATGATGATGATAAGAATGATGATGATAAGAATGATGATAATAAGGATGATAATAATAATAATTAATAATAATTAATAATAATAATAAATAATAAAAATAAATAAAATAAAAATCTGTATAAAAACCCTGGCACCTAATTTTTAAACCCAGGGTTAATATGTCAGATTTTAAACATTTATTTATTCTACACTGCATTTCATATCATCCTCTTCCTCACTCCCATATCTGCTACTTGGCTGACCACCCGCGTCCAGGTCTTCCCTCTGGCCGGTCCATAGCTCCCCGACAGGCATCTGACCCTAGGCACTGGCTTGTAAGTCCTAGAGGGTGTAAGTCCTACATAAGGGGAGGGTAATCAGAAGAAGAAGATTTATTCTACACATTCATACATACAACATACTTTACAGATAAAATTTATAAAAATAACAATACAGATACAATTTATTATAATCTATATAAAAATTATAAAGTAAGCGGAAAAAAATAAAAAAAATACTTTAAAAAAAGGCTTTTTATATATATAACATAAAAAAATAAAATATAGGAAAAAGTTTTGCAAAAATTATCTCCTCAATAAAAAAACAAAAACAAAAATTATAACATTTCACATATAATCACTCTCATAGATACAAACACTACTGAACAATAACAATTCATTCTACACAATTATAACACAATAAAATTTGTAAATAAATTTATAAAAATAACTTTTATATAAATATATACCAATTTATATGATAAAAACAAATAGAACAAGGATAAAATTAAAAAATATATCTCCTCACTACAACAAAATAAAACAAAACATAACATTTTATACATACCAACATCACTCTCACAAAATTATAACGAGAAACAAATATGTAAAATTAAATTATTAATAATAAATATTACATACAATTATTAATTATAGCCATTATTATCCTATTTAATACCATTAAATTATTAATTATATTATTAAATATGATTATTTACAAAATTATACAAAAGTCAGTCGTAATAAAGGTGACTTCCGAGGCTTTTCTCAGGTTATTGAAGATATACATTTCGTTTGTATTCAAAAAGTCTTCAACATATGTCATTTTAATTAAAATCGTTAAAGTTCTTGGTGAGAAAATCAAAATGTTTGAAAATTTTTCCGTGTAAATGGTAGTCTGACTGGGAGAGATTTTCTTCAAAATCTTGTGTGGCATCCTTGGAATATGCTTGGTATTTAAGTTTGGTATTTAAAAGTTTTTCTGTTTTAGAGTTATGCAGTTCACAGACAGACTGACAGACAGACACACATAAACACAGCATATACCTTTTTCTAAAAATTGTTTTTTTATTCAGGTCTCAAAACATATATTTCCGGTGAAATCTCGATATCGAATTTTGGGTGGAATAAAATACTTCCTATACTTTCTGTAAGTACGTAGTAGAGTAACTTAAAATGGGTATTTCCCATGAAATACATTTATTCCCCTACCTTGAATATTAAGCAATAGAATAGGAAAACAGTAGATCGGCTGTTGTCTTCAGCATTGTGTATGGAAGCTATAATTCCATCAATGAATTGTAAAATGTCCTTTCTTCCGCTGAAATAAGCATTCATAAATTAAAAGCTATTCTAACATTTCATTTGTTTCATTTTCTAAGTGTATTAAATCTGAACGTCTTCCACCCAGTAAATATAAAACAAAAGTAGCTCCTTTTTTGCTGCGCAAACGCAATTCAACAAAGAAAAGAATAAAACTCAACTAAGTTAATAAATGGACTCGTAGAAAAGGGAAATACCAAGTACATCACACATTTTCGGGTTGCTTTTATTTATGTGGGCCATGTACCTTAGGTTTAAATCCATCTCATGAGAAATGACCCTTCTATTACATCTGAAAAGGTTCTCTAGTCAATTTTATAAGCTTTCGTTACCAGCATAATCTGCCACGACCTCCGAAATCTTCCGAGTGAACCACCTTACCCAGTGTCAAAATCAGTTGAAAACAGAAACGGTGGGCATAAGATTTAATAAACCATATGCGAAAGCCAACTCGAGGTGTATCTCTAAACCCAGATAGCACGTTGAATAATACAAGGTGGTTGCAACTAAAGAGACGGTGTTCAACATGGTATGGCACGGACTGTAATTTTTGCAGTCTGAAACTTACAAATATGCACAATGCACTGAATTGGCTATTTCCCCTTAAATTGTTGTATGAAGGCCACAACTAGTTTATATTGTCTAATATTTTTAACATCGGAAAGAATCCTAACCAATATTTGTCGTAATCTCCTATGCACACTTGAAAAATTATAATCATTGTATAAATAAATATTACTCCAAATCAGTGGACACACCGTATTAATAGTTATCTTATTGCAATTAGTTTCTGTGTTAACCTGTCGACTCAATTGATAAGCGATTAAAAAACGTGGCTTAAATCATCGATATCTTCGAACCCACTGTATTGGATGCCAAATCAAGTGGACCAAACGAAAGCCAAAAAGGTTCTATAAAATTTTTTTTATTCACCCGAGAGTAAATATGTCAACAAGGACCCATAGGGATCTTTTATGTGGGCAGAGACGCTGTTTTCATATAAGTTGATAATCTACGGTTAGCATAGTTAAGGAAACAAAAGAGCAGTTGATTCACCGGTTATCTCTCAGCTTGAGAACAAATAAGTCGTTGGGTTTAAATGGAAAACGGCTTTGCAAAGAAAACACCACCTAAATTTAAATGTAATTTACTACCTAACACTGTATTGTGGATGCCAAAAACCACAATGCATTGCAAATATGAACTTTCCAACAAAATAGTGAAAAATGAAATAAACAGAACATTTACTTTTATTTTATTCAAGCCATTACTTTCATTCTAAATTAAGGAATCTGTAAAAAGAAGAATTTATAATACATTTGGAGAAGACAAAGCTTTTTAAAACAATAATATTGCATTTTGTGGTCATATAAAACCATTGTGCGAATAGTTAATGAATAAATAAGTTGAAATTAATAAGCAATGTCAACAGTAATCTACTAGGATTAGTATTAAAAGACTTTGTATGGTTTAAAAGAAGGCTTAGTAAATATGAAAGCAGAAATTGTTGCGAAATGTGTTTCAGTGTATGCAGATCAGTACACTTGAAACACAGCTAATAGCTACGTATCAAAGTGTTCAAATATTTGGTCACTATTACATTATTTTATGTTCTCTAAAACGATTTTATATAAGTACAGTGAGAGTACATAGGGATTTATCATTCAGACTCTAGCATCAGCAAATACATACCGTCCGGTTTTATTTAACTCTCAACTTCAGGCTTTTAATGATCTGATGAAGGTTTTAAAATTTTAGGAGAATAAGTTTCTCCATGCAAATTAAATTTAATTGTTTCAAATTAAAATGCCTCCCATGGGTTTGCTTAATACGTCTAAAAGATAAAAGATATCTGTTTTAACTTGTTTTGTTTCTTTTAAATTATCGTTAAGATTTAACAAAAATAAATTCAGTTTTTACGTTTTGATCGCTGATTCCTTAGAGGAAAACAGTAAGACAAAGAACCGATAGGTGCAGGTAGCTCTTCGGGCTGCCCTCTAGAGTCTGTTAGTAATGTAGGGGTGAGCTCTCGAGACCGGTCATTGCAGGAGTTGGCGCACAAGCTCAGTCGCAGCTTCGACATGAAGGAAGACCAGGAAATGCTGGAGAGTGAAGCGGCCACCATGCGGCGCCACCAGTCCATGCAGAGGTTATCCCGCGGCGATCTCGTGGACTCCCACATGGATGAAGAAATGGTAAGTTCACTCCCGCAAATTCCTCTTTAGAGTGAGTTGGCATGGACTGATGAACTCTTCCAAGGAATGAGCAATCGTAAGCTTTCACGGCCAGTAAGAAAAATGAATATCTGCTGGATTCTTCAGGGCTGATAAGCCGTGGTTTGCTGGTATTTTGATGTCCAGACGTTTCTTCCACTTCTGCGGTGAATATCTTCTTGGCGAAGTAAGTTTTCTTTAGTCAGTTGTGGCTAAATATTGAGACCACGCCACTGATGATGTTCACCGTAGATGTGGACGAAACGTCTTGACGTCTAAATGCCAGCAGATCAGCCCATAAGAATCCACCATTCATTATTATTCTTTCAAGGAACTTTTCAATGAGAATTTTAACAAGAAGTAGGTCATTCTTGGGTGTAACAGAAAAAATGAGGAGAGAAATCCTCTAAGCGAAAATGTGTTCAAATTCGAATGTCATGACGAGCTCAGAAAGGTTTGTGCCAACTTTCTCTACTGTATTAATCTACTGAAACGGATAATTTCTTTGTACATATATTTATGCTTACAGCTTGTGTAAAACGTCTTGACACTCCATATGCGTCAGAGAGCAAAAATGAGAAGTGGTGAAAATGGCGGAAGAGTAAGGGATTAGAAGTGTTATCGGAGCTCAGAGGAAGTCGCATGTACAAGGCATTGTACTTATCACATTCACGGCAGGTGGAACACTGTCCCCCATCTCTCTTATTGATTCAGAAGGGGAGCTCTCATGATGTTTTAGACAAGCTGTACTTATAGTTCTTCAATAATATTCGATTGACCATTCAAGTGGTCAACGTTCTGACACCTCGAGGCAAACGTCCCAGGTTAAATTCCCGGGTGAATTTTTCTTTCACCAGAATCGTTTCCTACCCTCCAGAGCTTGGAAGTATGAATGTGAGTGAATATGAACATGTTTAATAGTAAACAATATTTAAGGGCTACAACTCGAGTAGTAACGTCATAAGTTGTTTCTCAAGTAAAACTTTCCTTATACACCATAGAAGTAAAAGGGAACGATACAAATGAAGCAATAAATAAAACAGATATATTCCAGGAATTAATCCATGAACTATATAACGGGAATGGATGCAGCTGCAAAACTTTTAGTTTAAAAGCTTTTCAGAGTAGTAACTCGGTTTACATGACATGAGTAAGCGCTGGTTTCGGTAAAAGATCTGCAACCTAATACATATACAGAGTGTCCCAAAATTAGAGCGACAAACTTTGGGAGCTGATAGCTCACTATTTTAGACACATTTTGTTAAGGGAAGTTTTTTTTTTTTTTTTTGCTGCGGTACTTCGTTTAAGAGCTAGACGAGTTAGTGTCATGGATTACTGCCTCCCACCCAGTTGTTTACGACAAAATCAACAATGCAAATTACTATTGCACTTATCTTAGTAAAGCACACAATGTTAATCCAAGAAACAAACATCAAACATATAAACAAAACACAAACATCTCATTGTTTACAGTTAACCATAGCTTTACTATGCAAAGTAAATGTTGGAACGCACGCCCATTGCGATTAGCACAAAGAGTGCATTGACGTGCCCTATTCCGCCGTAGTCTCACAAAGACACCAGACATTTCTCTGGTTAAAAATGTTGTTGGTCTAAGTTCGAATACTAAATCTGTGATTAACTGTAAACAATGAAATGTTTGTGTTTTGTTTGTGTTCTGTGCTTGTTTCTTGGATTAAGATTGTGTGCCTTACTAAGATAAACGCAGAATTAATTTGCACTGTTGATTTTGCCGTAAATACTCGTAGTTCAGCTGGTTTGGAGGCAGTAATCTATGATTTTAGGTCGTCTAGCGCTTAAACGAAGCGTCGCAGCCAAAACTTACCTTAACAAAAGGTGTTTAAAATAATGTTATCTATCAGCTCCCAAGCTTTCTCGGTCTAATTTTGGGACACCTGTATATATGAAACACTAGCAAGCAGCTGTTAAGAGCATGATTATATCTACAAACGCTCGTTCTCTCCATGTGTCAATTAGCCCGCAAATGAATAACAAACTGTAGATTAGTGTGCTATGATGCCCTTGTAGAAACGTGCCTTGCAGACGAGACTGCCTGTACCTTTACTATGTTGCTGTAATTGTAATTTCAAACATTCTCTGGGTAGATGCATATCACAGATTTAGAAAATACCGTAAATGAACTTCATATCAAAAACAGATATTTTTTCATTACCTCATTCATACTTATGGCTAAAAATGTTTTAACAGCTGTACCCCAACCATTCTTTACATTCTCTATGATCAAACAGTTTAATGTTATCCACCTTCTCTTAAGCTTACACATAATGAAAAGTCATGTCAATTCTATTACATTTAACGTAAATAATTATAATGAATATAGTTGTTTATGGTTTTCATGAAGTGATGTACCTAATTAATTAGACCGATGAGGTGCAGGAGTGTTTCAGTTTAATAACACGCACTTAATAGTCGCCAATAGCTGTTGTTGCATCCATTATTACCAAAGACTCCCACTGGCTGACAAATTTATTTGTGTCTGTGCAGTATAACTGGATAAATTGTTCTGTAATCGTGTAGACTCTGGAGTTTATATCAAGAATTAGATAACTATGCTAGAGTAGAGGGATTACACATATTTTGCGATTATGAACCCTTATTGAAAATTTGATGGGTTGCACTCACATGACTTTCTCTACTCTTCTATTAGCTATTCTTACAGATTCTTAATCCTATATCTTCTTCGTGTTAGTTGTGATAAAAATTTGCAGAAATTATCTTATTGCTTATTTCCTTGTAGGTGTAAGAGGAATATGGGAATACAATAGGCTTTGAGCCATAGTCCAATGTTTTAAAGCTTTGAGAGTCCATTCTCTTTGCACGGTTAACATATAAAAAATGAACAACGATGTTGCATTTGAGGAATGTTAAAGTATTCCGAAACGGTTCACTCTATAAAAGAATTTATTTAGACATAAATTGTGTGTTCTAGCGAGATTCACATTTGTTGTATGTTAAGACTTCGTCTATCTCTTACGGTTTACGAGTTATTCAATAGTCATCCAGACTGCATAGGCTATAGTCAGAAAATTAAATATGCATATTTTATTTGTCATAAAAATATCTTAAACGTATGTCATTTTAATCAAACTCGTTAGAGCCATTTTCAAGAAAATAAACATTTTCGAAAACTTTTCCATGTAAAGGGTAGTTTAGGTTAGAGTAATTTTCTTCAAAATCTTCGTGTCGCATCCTTGAAGGAGATTATACTGAAATACCAACTTTGGTTTTTAACAGAATTTTCGTTTTTGAGTTATGCTATCTATAGACTGCCACAGACACGCGCGCGCGTACTTTTTCTAAAAATGCTTTTTTTTTTTTTTTTAATCCAGCGGGCCTCAAAGCATATATTTCCGGTGAAATCTCGACATCGAATTTTTCGGTGGAATACAATACTTTCTCTACTTACTAGAAGAGACAATAATCGCAGATCATTAGTTTTCCTTTTATACAGGACATTGGTATATTACTATCACCAGCTTCAGAATCTAATTCAACTACGCCTGTAAAAGTCAAGTAGAATCATCCTTCTATCTCCGATTTGTCTATTGCACAACTCCATAGACTTATAGAACACCTCGTATATGTTTACCGAAGCTAAACGTCCCATGACAGCATTATTTGAGGGTGTATCCCAAGCTATGCACGCACGTTTTGGTTCGTCTACCGTTTAATACAAACTAAACTACCGAGATAAAATCAAGTCGTGCTATCATACGACCCTTCAACATCCAGATAACCTGTATAAATATTAATTTTCTGCGTGGAAAATATAAAATTAATGATGTGATCTGTTTTTCTAATTATGGAATTGCTTCTGGACTTAATAATTTGCTTGTTCAGCGTCGTCATAGAAATTTCAAATGTAATAATATACATATAATAATAATAATAATAATAATAATAATAATAATAATAATAATAATAATAATAATAATAATAATAGTAATAGTAATAATAGTAATAATAGTAGTAATAATAGTAATAATAGTAGTAATAATAGTAATAATAATAGTAATAATAATAGTAATAATAATAGTAATAATAATAGTAATAATAATAGTAATAATAATAGTAATAATAATAGTAATAATAATAGTAATAATAATAATAGTAATAATAATAATAGTAATAATAATAGTAATAATAATAATAGTAATAATAATAATAGTAATAATAATAATAGTAATAATAATAATAATAGTAATAATAATAATAATAGTAATAATAATAATAGTAATAATAATAATAGTAATAATAATAATAATAGTAATAATAATAATAGTAATAATAATAATAGTAATAATAATAATAGTAATAATAATAATAGTAATAATAATAATAGTAATAATAATAATAGTAATAATAATAATAGTAATAATAATAATAGTAATAATAATAATAATAGTAATAATAATAATAGTAATAATAATAATAATAGTAATAATAATAATAATAGTAATAATAATAATAGTAATAATAATAATAGTAATAATAATAATAGTAATAATAATAATAGTAATAATAATAATAGTAATAATAATAATAGTAATAATAATAATAGTAATAATAATAATAATAATAATAATAATAATAATAATTAATAAATAGCAATAACAACGACAAGGATAATAGCAATAATATCGCACAAAATATGGCAAAAAATGACCTTGATCTCTCAGATTTTCTTGAAATCTTTTTGGTGTTTTGGAACAAAATATATTTGACACGTGTTTCTTCGTTTTATAAAAAAATTTATTTTGGCAGATATTAATTTTTGAAATGTCCCAAAAATCGCGCGCTCCTCACTCTTCGATCAATAATACCTCCGATTGTAATGATGCAAATTATTTGATCTTTGGCTCAAATTAAAAAAAAATCACAGTATTTCGTGAGGTATTTATTAGAAAATTTTATTAATTATTATTAATATTATATTTTATACGTTTAAAGTTTTAAAGTTAGATAATAACATAAACTAGACCATTTAAAAATCTGGAGAAAAAAAGTAAAATTACCGTGAAGTTTATTCAATATTCTCAGAAAAAATCAGAATGGAGTCTCTAATAGTTCAGTTGTAATTAACTTACTTGCAAATCAGTGCAGCGGACTTGCGTGGCAGCGGCGACGGCTAACGTAACCCCACACAATTGCCACCTTCCATTATGGCAACTGTCCACTGCTTGAGGTTCCATGAACGTTACAACAGTACAATAAGGATAACACTGCTAGCTGACACTTTTATATGTACACTATTAGCATCTTCAAAATGTTTTTAAAATATGCATTTTAAACTAATGTTTCCATACAACACAAAGCTTTACCTCCTTTTTCGAAAGAAAATTGTTTTACTAAAGCTTCAGTTTTTGACAAAGGAATGAAGGAGTGTAAATTAAAGCACAGCTGGACCCATCGTTCTTGCCCCCTGACCTTGACTGGAATCCATAGGAATTGGCGAATCCATAGCTTTTGCCTCTTTCATCAGCTCATCAACATAGAGTAATAAGTGATTTTAAAATACGGTACGCGCAGAAATTGCTTAATTTCTAATAGCCATAACTAAGCAAGTAATTTAAAAATACGGAAATAAAAAAATACGGGTCTACTTATTTGATGCCTATTATTCATAAAAAAGTTTTGAACCTCCTACGAAAAAGTCGTGTTTTACGGGTGTGCAATTTGACGCGGATTGGCCCATAACTATAACGCTGGACTATTTCAGGAAAAATCGGATAGCAAAAGAGGTTTATTTATTTTGCATATTCAGTTTCCCATTAACAAATTATTTATTTATTATTATTATTATTATTATTATTATTATTATTATTATTATTATTATTATTATTATTATTATTATTATTATTATTATTATTATTATTATTATTATTATTATTATTATTATTATTATTATCATCATCATTATTATCATCATTATTATCATCATCATTATTACCATCATCATTATTACCATCATCATTATTACCATCATCATTATTACCATCATCATCATTATTATTATTATTATTATTATTATTATTATTATTATTATTATTATTATTATTATTATTACCATCATTATTATTATTATTATTATTATCATTATCATTATCATTATCATCATTATCATTATCATTATCATCATCACCATCATCATTATTATCATTATTATTATTATCATTATCATTATTATTACTATTATTACGATCATAAACATGTGATATTAGGAAACGCCCACAAGCTTGGTAAAAAAGATACCTGTGTGTGCGTGAGCGCGCTCGTGCATATGTGTGTGTGTGTGTGTGTGTGTGTGTGTGCGCGCGCGCGCGCGCGCGCCTACGTTGCCTAATATCGTGTAAGACATCATTTATAATAATATGTAGTGTTTATTGTGCCCATACTCCCGAAAATATTTTTGCATACAGATTTATGCAACATTCCTATCTTCATTGACTTAGAACCCAAGTCCCTAAGAAGCCAGTTGCCATGATAGTTTATTTTGTTGAAACAGGAAAATGTTAGCATAAGAGCTATCAAACTCATGAGACAGGTAAACCACATGAGACGGCTCTGGTCTGGACTGACTACTCGATAACCTTTAGCTCTTCCGTCTCCACGGCGCGTCCCGCGTGCGTCGGAAAACATTTGGAAGCGGCTGTACTTATCTCTAGCAGCCATTTTATAGCTCTGCAATGAGGTTGCGTGGAGCTCAGTGATTTTTGTTGTTATTATTGTCCTAAGTGTCATTAGATTATTATTCCTAGCAGTTGTACAGCTTATTGTCAGCAGACATTTCAAGAGGTTTTCCTTTTTAATAAGCTAAGCCGCAGCACAATGGTATTTTTGCACTAATCTGAGCTTAATGTGAACTTCTGAAGATGTTGCTGTATTTAATTTCCCTAAACAGATACCATTCATATGTGTTTGTCAATTTTTAAGTTGTGAAATTCAGATTTTACTGATGAACTTCACTAAACACACCTGCACATGGAAGATCAGTGGATTTGAGTTTAAGAACTTGTGATCTCTCCAGGACGGTCTGGTTAAGATAAAGTAGATGGAAAATGTCAAAGCTTCTTCTACTATATATTAGAGAAAGCCGGACTTTAAATATGTGATAATATGACGTGTTTTATACATGCTAGTGGCTTGCCCTGGCGATATGTTTCATGACGAGTTCATCACATTTTCATTACGAAACATGTTTGGAGTTTTTAAGAACTTGCAGCAGTACTTAAATAAGTGAAGGTTTTAGTCTTTAAGTTTTCATTTAAATTTTGTTTTTGTTTTAGAATATATAAAGCTTCATTTTTGTAAGTTATGTGCCTTCTTCTTTCTTTCTTTCTTTTTTTTCTTTTTCTTTTTCTTTCTTTCTTTCTTTTTTTTTTTTTTTTTTTTTTTTTTTTTTTTTTTTAATTAAACCTAAACTGTTTACTTTCTGCATTACCCTCGTAAGTGCATATTTTGTTACTTTCTTATACTTCTCTATACTCTGATTATGTTTATGATATACCTATGCTGATACTAGACTCATAAGGTATGGTTGTAATACTTCAGATTTCATTCGTTTATATGGATTATTCAGTTCGTTTTATATTATTGCTTGGTCAAAGGTTATGAATTCTTAATTTTTCTCATTTTTCTTCATCATTATGGTAGCTTTTTATATATCTTGAAATAGCCTTGGGAATTTCATTACATTCACTTGAGTCCTTTTCCTTCTGTTGACATAACCCAAACTTCACTACAATAATTTTGTCACTGACATCACTTAACTAATTTTATTGCTGCGTCTTCTCGCTATAGTTTTTAATAAGTCAGTTAAATATGCTGGTTCCATTATACTACTTCCTATAAACATTTAAATCTTGTACTTCATTTGCCTATAACTGTCACAACCTTTTAGTTGTTGAAATCCTCATTTTCTATTTCATTGCTACTTTATTCAATGCATGTACTGCGTTTTGAATTGTTCCCGAATTAAACATTATAACCTGATCGACAGCGGATGTATACACTGTATGTATTAACATTTCTAGAATAAAACTGAATATTATCCATTCATATTTCATTAATTTTATATGTACATATTAAAAAGTGTTCCATATATTGATTTCTGTGTGTTTCCATTGTTACTCCTTTTTTCTGTTGTAGGGTTAATAGGTTAATACATGATCAAGCAATCCATGTGGTCAGTTATTAATGGTTCACTCACGTGATGGCTTGTAGTTACCACTAGTATAGTCAACTATTTTATTAATTACACGGTTTGTGACCTAAGTGTCCATATTGTTTACTGTACAGGCAGATTTATCCAAGCAGTCTTTCAAGACTAAACACCCCGTTACGACACAAATGCAATATAATCAAGTATCATTTCCTTGCTTTAAGGGGACCCAGTAGGCAAAAATTCTTGCCATTGTCACTTTTTGTTTTTATGGTAAAAAGTTCTCCACACTTTTTTGACTAATTTCAGCATGAATTACATATGTAGGTAATTTATAAGTGATAAAAGAGTACATGGTAATTAAAATAAGTCTACACAACGTTTTGTTAGGTTAGCTTTATTGTTAAAACGTTACCAAACGTCACATTTTTAAAAGAATTTTTCTATTTCTCTAAAGCCATCAAACCTAGAACTTGACTGGCTGTGGCGCAGTTGATAGAGCACCTGCCTGCTGTGCTAGGGGTCCCGGGTTCGATTCCCGGCAGGGGGGTAGGAATTTTTCTCCAGCCAGGATTATTCCTCATCCTTCCCTGAGTCTGGAAGTGTGAATGTGTGTGTGAATTCAAAATATAAAACCCCCAAAGATCAAAAAACCCAACACCATTTGCCAATAGGCAAGGTAGCCGATATGACCTCTGCAGTTAAAGGCGGGATATAAATGGAAGAATTAAAAAAAAATTTTAAAAATAACCTAGAACCATACATTTACACCAGTGACCTGTTAGTGATAGCTAAATATTTAACATGGTCGTTTTGAAATATTTAATATGCATAAAAAGTTACAGGCTGATTAACCAGGTTTTTAGATTAAAAAGGACCAATAATTTATAAAATTATAACTTATAAACTATAGGATTTTTTTAAAAAAAAATCACGCGTATTTTAAGTGTTGTTAATGTTTTATGATAAATTGTGTAGTTACAGAGAAAAATATGCCTGAATTTCATGATTTTAACATTGTTGGTATAGAGTATATCGCGCCCCCCTAGTTCTAATTTCATGTATTCTTTCGTTGCGTTGTTCTTTCTTTTGTGTTTTAATTTGTTTTCCGCAGGGCTCTATAGTTATTGTTTCTTACCGCATATTTTGGAGATATATTTTTCTTTCGCATTTCTAGGACATAGTACTTAGATTAATTCATTGATTTATATAATCGTTATCTTTATTTAATCTTATAATAGCTGTAGAAAATATCCTCTTTTGATGTAGGTGATAAAAACGGTTACCTAATATAATAGTATACTTATAGAGGGAGACCGTATTGTTGTTCCACTTCTACTAGGCTCCGGTCCGGGTTGCAAATGACATGTAAAGAGCTACTTTACTGTATTCATTTGCACTTCATGTCCAATTATAACAGCGGAGGTAGGGATGGGGGGGGGGGGTGGAGGATGACACACTGCTGCTGTAGCCTGTTTATAAGGCAACGTGGCTCCTACCCAACGTTTGCTGCACAGAAAGCCTCCCTGTAAATACAAATGAAATGCTGGCCACATGCAACCGGAACCGAAGCCTAGTTATTACGTTGGAACGAACTATGATAAAAACTATCAAGGCTAAAACTTGTTTTATGCTTAAATGGTTGAGAAGGGTGAAGTGTTGTTAAAACCCCGCGGAGATATTTGGGTCCATAAATCAGGTTCATACAGTCAGGTAACAACTGCCACATTCTTCCCTTTCTGTACTGGCCTGTACTATCCTTGGACAGCTCCCCAATTATTCTCATAAGGAGGATATATCCGCTTCATGCACAGTTTAGTTCCGATTGCTTGTCCAAAATCGCCAGAGATTGAATCCAGATTCAGTCATGCTTGCTGTTAGAACAACAGAGCAGCTAATATACATCGAAATGCAATAACACGTGTTCATCACTGCCGCTTATTAAAACCCCTTTCATAGAGGTAACGCAACGCTTCTGTGTGTAACGCTGTATGTGTTAATAGTACATATATTGCGATATTAGTGCAGTAAGTGCCATATGTCAGCACTCAGGAAAAGGAGACGTACCGTATTCGATATTTCCAATTTCCAAGTGCTGGCAAATACTTAATACGTGTACGAGTATATTGCATACTGTTTTTGCGCAAAGGAAATTTATATCACTTGAATTTTATTAATTGAGAACTTTGCTGAAATATTTATATACACACTAGATGACCCGGTGGACTTCGTACCACCTGAACTTGATTTGATTGCAATTCTTCATAAGTGATAATCAATCTTAATCACCTTCCAGCCTCAATTAATTGAGATCAATAATATTAGTCGCATCGTGTACGGTTTGAGTGTTGTTTGTTCATTAAATCTAACACGTTTGTAATTCAAATTAATTTAATGTCTTTTATTTGCATGAAATATAAATGCAGTTAACATTCAATGCAAAGCTTTCTGGTAAACTAAGTTTTTTGTTTTCTTTCCCTGTGCGTAAATAAACTAAGTAGATGGCTTTCCGACACGTGAACATGCGACGTACAGTTGTCAATGTGCGAAATACAGAAATGCAAAGTTAATTGCGCAAACTTCCAACGACTTGCCTTGTGACTTGTCGATGGTCATCGCTAAGGCTAGACGCACGCGGAAATGCAGCTGTTTGAAATTGAAGTCAAGTCCGTAGGAATCATCGGGATGTGCGGAGTCAAAACATTTTCTTGTTTGTGCTTTCCCTTGATATCTTCTCCTCGATGGCGTTGTTTATGAGCTTTTTCACAGCCAGTCTCGCCTCATTGCACGGAATTGTTATCATAATAACTCAGATTTGTTGAACTTACCTTAAAAAGTTTACAATATTGAAAACTCAAACTAATTCCTCGAGTTTCACTAAAACACATTTTGGTGGTTATATCTAAGCCTGCAAAGTTAATTTACCTTAATAGAATGGATGGTCAAAATGAACGTTCGCAAAATGTAATTGAATTCGATTTAACCGAATCTATTCTCAAAATCCATCTTTTTCTTTACCAAAAAAAAAATAATAATAATAATAATAATAATAATAATAATAATAATAATAATAATAATAATAATAATAATAATAATAATAATAATAATAATAATAATAATAAAAAGCATTTTGAATGTAATAGATGCAACTGTCAAATGATGTGTGCCATAAGCGCTATATATTGAAAGTAATCTGAAGTGGCAATTCCCGTACAAAATTACCAATTTCGATTTGTTCGATTTTTAGGTTGTTCCTTTGAGTTTTTCTTAATATTCCTTTTTTCTAAACTATCCCACTAGTGAGGCAAACAAAACAAAGAAGACAATATTTAAACCAGTCAAGCCATTTTCAAGTTTTTTGCAAGACTGTGTGTGTCCGTATGTGTGTGTGTGTGTGTGTGTGTGGGTCTGTGTGTGTGTCTGTGTGTGTGTCTATATGTGCGTGCGTGCGTGTGTGTGTGAAGTTAATTCGTCTATATCGGTACACTAAGTTGTAAATAAGTCATTCTTCTCTACGCCGCCATATTATATTGTAGTTTTATAGTAATGCTGGCAATCTGGTTTATTTTTACTTCATTATGGAAGAAGTAATAGACGACATGTCCAATAATTTGGAAATACAACATGCTTAGAAAAATGGATGAGAGGAGTGAACACCAAAGAATAAAAACAGAGGTATGAGTTGATATGTACTTCATTCTGCAAATGGTTAAAAGAAAAAGGTGCAGATAATGAAAATAATGTATTGACGCATTCCGTTCTCAGAATTGATGAGTTCAGCAGGTTTGTTCGCATGAACTTCTCTAGCCACTATCGTTTATTTTTATATAACCTCTAAGAACTTTTACTTACAAAAACTTGTTACTTTCTCTACCACGTTATAGAGAAAGTATTGCATTCCATCCAAAAATTCGATGTCGAAATTTCATCGGAAGTACCTAAATCAAAAAAGAATTTAAAAACAAGCATTTTTAGAACAAGGTCCATGTGTGTTTACATTTTCGAGGGAAGATATGCCTAAGCTTTTGAATAATGCTCTGTGTATTATTATTTATTTTTATAAATATATCTAAATAAATGTATGTATTGTGATGGTTTTACTTCTCGCATCTGCGTTCTTTGCTCCTTTATGTAAGCCCTGCGACTCCTTTTGTTTGCGTAGTAACCAGTTAGATTTTAAACCATGTCAACAGCATGAGTAAGTACCCAAAATTAGTTATATCGTGAAAAAAATAGGTTTTATGTCATGAAATTTCGCTGGAGTACATGGAATCGTGCCCATATAATGCACAGTGGTTTGTGTTGGTAAGGAAGTACTAGACTGCCTCTACCACTTCCAGGCCCATCCCCTTTGGTTCTGGCATTCCACTTAATGTTTGCTTTACTCCCCTGGTTTCTACCTTCTGAGTCGGAGTCCAAACTCTTTCATAGGTGAATGTATGAGTGCCACATAATATTGACGTCAAACCAATAGGAGATGGTCTCTCACAGAGGCTGGGTGTGGACCGTCGTTGCAAAGTATGTCTTCCAGTCACTCAGTTCAAATGTGTCCATACTCCTTCCCTTTCACCACTCACCTAGGTCATATGCACATGTGTCTGACCTGAATTCAAACCAACAAGAGATTGCCTCACTGACTGATGTGGAATACGGATGATAAGGATATTCTGCCAATATTAAATAAATAAAACTACTACAGGAAAACTTCGCCCATGATTAGACTGCTGGCCTCCCAGTGAGGAGCCTCGGCTTCTCGTCTAACGACTGTAATTTAGCTTTGTGCCAGAGAATGCACTGTTAGGAACATTTAAGATGCGTAAGTGGACCTTCAACTGCTACATTCTTCTTTGTTCAGTGCCATTAAGACTGTAGGAGTAGATATCTGCATCTAGAAGAGATCACCACAATCGCCCCAACCGTTGCGCTGCTAATGCAAGGTATGGTACCCAGACCACGTCACATTTGAAAATACAATTTTAGTTATCAAAATAAATCCTGTTAAAAATTGCAAACCGTTTGCGCATATTGTCTTGTGTAATTTATCAGAGCCTTCTTGTAAACGTTAAAAGTAAATGTTTAGTCTGGAGAAACCATAGTGGCACAAATGGCAATTCTCTGCAAGGCATGTTCAGCACATAAACTTTAGAAAATGAGAAACTTCTACAGGTTATTGAGATACAAAGTTTTAATAATTAGTTATTACAATAGTTATAGACGATCTGAGTAATTAAACTATACACTAAAAGTTTTCTTTCTTGCAGTTTACCAGACCCTGAGTTAATAATAGTGCTGGAAATATTTTATGTGGTTCAGTTACTCAACTAGAGATTCCGCATTCTGGAATCATAAAATATTTGAACTATGAGAGGTTTGTGACCGACTGTTTTAGGGGGCATTGGTTGTGCCGGATCAGCAGGGTAACTTACGGATTACGGTGAAGAAAACCAAACCCATACTCGGAATAGCCATAGAAGGTGGAGCCAACACGAAACATCCGTTGCCTCGCATCATCAATATCCACGTAAGTATTGCTGGAATACGTACCCAAAATTTTTAATTTCTTGCTTTTATACTCCATTTTAAGCTGTCATTTGAAGATAGCTAATTGCTTTAAAGCAAGCATTTATTTCACTTTTATTAACCTTTCACATTACAGAATTATACAGAATTCAACTAACAAATTTTCAGGGGTTACAGAGGAATAGTCTTGGAACATTTTGGTATAGGACGCTCTAAATAAATATTTTGTTTGTTAACGACGCTGTCCCTTGCTAACAGCATATCAACGTGAGTCAGAATTTTGTGCTGCAGGAGTTTTTTACATGCCAGTACATAGGGTTATCCCTTTTAGGCACACTTAACCCTTTCCAGCCAAAATTGTTTTGTTACTTATGCCGGTCTCCCTCCAATTTAAACCGGTTTTCATATGAGCATAAGAATTGCCTCGTACAATTGACTTGAATAGCCAAGATCGTTACGATCAGACAAATGGACTGGTCATCCATTGAATGCTATAGCTCGCGGATTCGAGTGTTAGCAACCGCAGTCAACTGTGTCTGTGGTAAAGAATGTGGGATGGTCCATGTAAAATAATCGGTGTAATGGCACGCGTGGAAGATGACAGGGTATCATTTGACTGCGGTTGCATGGATTCTGTTTCTTTCTATTAAAACGTCACTACAATGAAAATTATAAAAATATAACAAGAATATAACAGAAAAAACATTAAAATACTTTGAAAGGTTTATAACTTATGACTTACTCCATATGGAATCGTTGGGTCTGAACATTGGCTCTGGACCGGGCTTGGACCCGCGACCTTGGGACTAAGCCACTCAGACCTACATAGGACAGTGATGACACACTATGAAGTTACCTAATTACTTTTCATTTGGACATTCATACTCATAAATGCAAATAAATAAAAATGTTATACAAATGTGGTACTGATTTGCGCTCTAAAATAGTAAATGTATCTTTCATAAGCCCAAAGATGACTACCATCGAGTTATTTTCGAAGCTGTGAACTTTGCTTTCTCTGGAAAAAAAATGATCCGTCAGCAAGAGTCAGTGCACCACTGATACCTCCACTTTAGCATATAGAATCATACTCGTCAAAGATGCAAATACGTGTAGTAATACCACAGTCATTAGCGTGCTGTTCTGTCAATTTGGTAGAGCTGGGTTCAAATCGCTACAAGTCATTACACAGTTCTTTCCCAAACAGCGAATGGGGCACGTTTGTAGTGAACCGAAGTTTAATTTCTCGTATTTCTTTCAAAGTTAAAAGCACGTGTTATGGAAGGCTTCACAAGAAATGTTTGAACATAGCACTATTATCTGCAATTAGCAGAAACTCAGAGAAAAAGTATCAGTGAAGCACTAGTTCATTATTGATTTTGATCTATTGAAAACAACCATATACTCAAAGACCATAGTGTTCTATATAAAGGTGTTTGCTTTAGTACCGCTCTGTAATCCCAAAAACTTTATCCATTGAATTCTCTAACATTGTGTGTATTTCACATCTTTGTGAATATTGTTAAACATGAAATATGTTGATAGAAACCTAGCTTCTATTAGTAATAAATCCTAATCCCAGCTGGACATTTTGTATGTTTATTGATGCTTAATAACCTGAGTATTGGGTGGCCAAGTTTCGAAGCTCATGTTGACGCACATTCGTTTCAAACAGGGGGAGGCATACTGGGAGAAAAATATTAGTTCTGAAAGTTACCAGCAGGGAAGAAAACGACGCCCACGTGTGACGTTTGCACCTGGGTTTATCTAAAGACAAGGTGTATCGAGAACATATGGGTACTTCGGCAATTTTAAAAAAGCACATAGCACTCCACTGGCAGTTAGGTGCGCTGCGTTCTGCAATGGGCAATGCGATTCATAGATTTTGCCTGTGGAACATGTTTATGGGCAGCACTTTGAGCCCTGTTTGGAACTGAAATTTGAAATTGTATTGGATTAATATCACTTTACTTTCCTTTACTTCTCATACAGTGCCATTTCCTCCTCCGGTGACACCTATCTTAACTATTTATTTTTCTTCCCGGAATGTAACTCCCACTGTCTCAAACGTTATTTGTCTCATTTCAATTTATTTGGTCTCATCATCATTAATATTGATGACTGGCTCAAATTTCTGTTTAATTATTGCCACCTTGTACATTATTGAACAGGTTTTGCTTGAAATAGTTTCAAAGTATATGAATTAAATTCTCGAGCTTATCCAAAATCAGCCAAAAGAAACAAACTATTTCAGTACAGCCTATTTATTGGGGATGTGTAGGCGAGGGAAACTTAGGACCCAAGACTGTGAAGATATTAGAGTGAAGATGTACTGTAAAATAATTTTAGAAATCATTCTTCTTCTCTACAATGGCGTTACAGCCTAATATCGGGCCTTAGTCTCCTTTATCCCTTTCCTCCATTCTTCTCTGCCCAAAGCTAGTCTTTTCCATGCTGCAGTAAGGAAAAAACTCTAGAATCAGAGGATTTTAGAAACCATTGCTTTACTAGAACGTGGAACAGGGAATAATAATATGGATAATCATGAAGGAAGCTTTCAAGAACATGTTGATATGTTTTAACAGTTGAACTCCGATTAGTACATTCGTTTCAGTCTATCAACATTCTTGAAATATTGCTGACAATCGCGTATTTTGCCTTATCCTTCTACTATTTCCTGCATTTAAGGAAAATGCAACCTATTCTTTCTTACAAACACTTATTCTGCCTTTTGCTTCCCGATAAATATCCGATGTCTATGTATTTTCCCCTGAATAGATACAGCTTATCTTTTCTCATTCCTGTAACAATTCTTCTTGTTCTTATTTCACCAGGCACTGGTCTTCGTCATCATTAGGCCATGCAGGTATTGTATATTTAATTTTTTTGCTTCATTGGCCTGGATACAACAGGTATTCTTTCTTTATTTACACGCATTTCCTTCTATTTATTTATATTTTCATTGTATAGTGCGAAGAGTTTGTCTTATTTGATATAATTAATACACAATTCCCTTGTATTCTTTGTTCACTTATTGCAAGGCAAGGAATCTGATAACAATAGTGTCCTGGATCATTAGTCCATATCTCCTGTTTTATGAACCTCGCCTTGATATTTAACCTAGAGCATTAAGAGATTCATTTTCACTGTTTGCAAAGGAATCATTCAGGAACAAGAAAATCTTGGCATTGAAGAATTTCTTGTTATAAATTTCCGCATTCTTTGAGTTTATTTTCGGGCAATAAGACACGGCCTACACCGAGAACAAGACATCAGATTGGAAGTTATTATATTCATGTATTTATATTTCTACCAGTCTATTTTGTGGTATCACGGATATAAATTTGGAGGTATGCCTTCAGAGCAAATGTTTACGTGTTTAAAATCCAAAGGGTTATTTGTGTCCATTGTGCATATTCACTGAGGGAATGCTAGTATGATTTTATAAGGTAAAAACTTCATAATAAAACTTCTCAAATAGAGTAATCAAACTGAGACCTGGAGCACTGTTCTGTTACAACTGAATGAAAAAGTATTACTAACGTGTTATTGGGGTAATCGGACTTCACGGTAACACAGTGCTAATACAACAGACTCCTTGGACGGTAGACAAATCGAAGAACAAAACGTCTCCCCTCCTGTGGAAACTATACTTAAGATAGGTGATGATGACTGTTACAGGAAAATGGTGCGGCATACGAAGCTGGGGGTTTGGAGGTCGGGCAGCTCATCCTGGAAGTCGACGGGCAGAAAGTAGAGGGTAAGTAATTCAACATTTCTTCTTACTGTTATTCTTCTTTGTGTATAAGATAGTATTCTGTTTATTTCTCCTTTTATTCCTCGAGTAAGTTATAAATGCTGTCAATCCATCTCCTAGCGAACCTTCCTCTTGTCCTTATCCTATCTGAAGGTCTTGCTTTTTGGCTCTTTACTAAACGGTTGTTTTCGATCATGTTAATGTCTTCTTTTCAGTATTCGCGTGGCTCACTAATAAATTTTGTTTTATCCTGAATTTGGCAATTTTCTCTGACTTCTGTATTGTGTATTTTATCTAATAAACGTTTTCCTTGAATTCTTAATATTTTCAATTCTCACTTAATATTTGTTTTGACTGTATCTGTTCTGTATCTGCTGCATAAGTTAAGATTGGTCTACCTATTGTTTTATAAATGCGGAATGTACTCTCTACTACCATATACTTACATCTCCAAATTATCTCTTTTATGCATCCTGATATCTTCTCTGCTTTATCGGCCAGTATTTTTGCTTCTCGATTTAAATGTTTGGTGCTTGTTATTTGAATACCTAAATAATTAAATTCTGAAATCTGCTCAATAACTTTTCTTTCTACTTTCAAAATTTGCATCTCAACATTTGCTTACAGTGTAAAGCTTTACACTTTGTTTCCATCAGCAATGTCTTTCTTCTTAAGTGTGATTAATCCTGTGAATTGACAATATATCAGGTGGAGGGACCAAATATAGCATCATTTGAACCACATGGAAATATCATTGGGTTAGATTGAAAAAGTTTATCAGCACTTTCGTTCTACCTTTCAAAGTTTTGTAGAAGGGAGAGGCTAATTTTGGCAAGCACGTGATTTTCCTTGCAGGGGGAGTGAGTATCCCGTGCTTGACTGTAACGTCACGTCTGTCCCACAGCAGGATGGGCGATGGGCGGGCGACTCGTTCCAAAGTTGACCGCGTAGGGCGACCACCAGCCCTGTATTTTTCTCTCCGATTCATTAATTGCCTTAAGGGACACTGAGGCTGAATCTTCTAACGTTATTACTTTTAAAGCTTTTACTCGTAAATTGACACACTTAATATGAGTAAATAAAGAAATGACTCTGCAAACGATTAAATTTCCAGCTCAAATAGTTTCTGAAATAATATAATTAAATGTTTTAATTATAGAATAAATGCAATATTTTAAAATTTCCTTGCGTACTTACACTTGCCAGAGATTGTGACATTTCCTGATGCCTTAAGGGAACACCGAAGTGATATTTTAGCCTGTTTGGACCAAAAAAATCCGATTTTTGGATTTTTTATTGTAAAAAATGCATCCACCTTAAACAATATATCTGCGAACTTTCAATCCCCTAGGTAGGGGGAAACAGACATTCTGGACGCCATTTTTAGAATGGTGCACCTCTGCCTCTACCTTCCATCTCAAGTTTAAACTCATTTTTCTCGGAAACGATTTCTTTGTTACTTTCTCATATTCAAAATCTATCTTCTGCCACAAAAATCATGCTAGGGATTTAAATCTTTTTCCAATAAACTTCAGGATATGTTAATAAAATGTAGGTTTGTAATTTTGATATTGCTTATACTTCTTTTTAAATAACTGATGCAATAATGCGCTCTTTTTAAGGCATTTTTATACTTGGCGGTATTAAAATTTCTTTTTAAGAAAACCTATTCACTATATCAAACTTTCCAGCCTTTAAGTTGTTACACAGGTAATAAGAGATACAATTTTAAAAAATTAACTCTGTTGTTCAACATCTATTGGAGGAGATAGATTTTGATTATACCCAATAAAATTGATATAAATTAATTAATATATCAGGAATGTGATTAGGTGTTGGAATGAAATTTGGTACACACATTTCTTTATTTACTAGTAATGCCTTTGCAAAAATTGTCTCTAACTTCAGTACTTTAGAAAATCACCTTTCTCACTTTGGTGTACCCTTAATACAGTGAAAATAAAAGTATTTTCTTAAAATTTGTGTTACTGATTATAAAGAAATAATTGAGTATGAAGCTGCCTGTGTCAAAATTGTCCTTGTTTTTCAGTACAAGTTAATTTGTTGTGATCCAAGAATAAGTCAACCATAAAAGGTATACTCGAATCTTTGGATAGCATATTTGAAATTATGTACGAAAATTCACACACAAATCAGAGCAAAAACTGAAACACAAGGATTAAATCTAGTGCGTAAAAATGTAAAACTTAGAAAAAATGCATTCATAAAGAGGAAGTGATCGGGTCCAATGGGATTTAAGGGGGTTCAGGATTATTTTAACATGTCGCTAAGCTTTTAAAAATGGTGGGCTGTGAAAAATATTTGACCAAAAACATTCACAGCTGTCTGTAGAATATCTATATGACATTATTCAAACCTCTAAAATTTGTCATTTTCACCTAAAAATTCAGTTAGGCTTTCAGTATTTGCGCAAATAGATAATACTGTGCTAGCCTGCTACCTCTATATAGCTAAAAGCATTTACCTTTGGTTTACGTCAAGGAAATGGCACTGGCGAATTACTTGGCTGGCTAATTATTATTACTTCCGTCACTTCTTAACGCTTGTTTCCGTCGATTGCTTAGGTGTGCATTGTTACAATTCTGTGAAAATAGATGCAGAAAGTGATTAAAATTATTTAAACTGTAGTTACAACAAACAAACAGCATGGTGAAAAAGGAGATGAAATCAGGAAGCGTGTGCAACTAAAACAACAGCTAATATATAAGAAGTATACAGTTAAATAGAAATGATAAAACTTGTTTTTGGAAATAAAGTGCTAAGCAGGCAGAGTACCATCTTCTATTATTGGTTAGCTATGTTTCTAAGTCTTTTTCCGGGGAGTTTTCCAATCAAAAAGTATGGAATTAAATTGCAACATGAAGGACTTTCTGTGTTATCAGTAGAAGAAATGAAATGGAATTAAATTCAGTTCCTCATTATACAGCATCTTTTAAAATATTTAAATATCTGTTGTGGGCACTTTACGCTTCATTTTTCGCTTAGGGGTTTGGTCAACCTATTATTACGGAAATTAAGTTGAACTGTGCTAATATTATTTAATTCTCAAAGCATTTTTTCTTATTTATGTAGAGAAATTATTTCACATTAAACAGCATTAACAATTACAAATTCTGTCATGTCAGAATGCGATTTAATCGAGTAAAATCTGGTTCACAACCACCCGTAACGAAAACCAGAACGGAAACGAGAAGGGAAAGCAACATTTTGGTTCACAACAGCCCGTCAATGAGAGTGGGAATACATATTATAATTAATTATATGCAGGGTCCGAACCTTCATATAGGAAAGATTGCGGTGTTTGGACTATAGGAAGTGGGAGGGGTAAGTCTGTGACACGATCACGACACAGAGGAGGCAAGGTATAGTCGACCTAAGAATGCTGTAGATAAAGTTTTTGCATAACCTATATTCAACGTTGTCACCACTCACAATAAAATATTCACTCCCAAATTCTTGTACAAGTTCAGCAATACGTGAATATTTCGATTTTCGTGCTGCAAGCATTTTACTGTGTGGAACTAATGAACACCTGCGAGAGACACTGTACGCTGTAGGAAGTGTGTTTTGCGCTGGCACTGTACTCGCAAAACGACGTCATGCTCTGCCGTTGTCGAGGTAACTCGCAATCACCTCATTTGGCGATATCTGTACAAAGGTTCAGACCTAATCATACGGATAACAAAGTGGAGATGGATATTACGCATTGGGAATACATTTGTACCTAATTAGCCAGTGACATTTGTTCTAGCTTACGACTAGAGAGAGCTCTAGCGTCTGTTCCATAGCACGACCGCCTTGAATAATTTCTACAGTGAAAACTCTAATGTGCACAATATAAATCTAGCATGACCTGGTTGGGAACGAAAATGAAAAAGCTAAAACTTAGCCAAGTTTTCTTTACCATTACCGAGGCCCAAGAAAACTTCCCCTTGGGTGGTGACCGCTCCTATTTGAATACAATTATTTAAACTTTCACGTACTGGTTATCGTTACCGTTACCGGTGGTTGTGAAGTTGTGAACTGTTGGTGTGGGTATTGAAAAGGTTAAAATAGGAGGTCTATGGACCTCGGACTCATTTGAGCATCATTCCACCCATTTGATTAATTGATCGTCATATATGACATTACGTTGGAGGATGTTAATATAAAAAGTCTGATGTGTTGCACTCACATGATTTTCTGCATTCTTGTATTAACCATTCTTACAATCTCTATCTTCATCGTGTTACTTGAGATAAACATGTGCAGAAATTATCTTCTTCCTTATTTCCTTGTAGGTACAAGGGGAATATAGGAATACAGTAGGCTTTGAGCGATAGTCAAATCTTTTAAAGCTTTGAGATTCTGTTCTCTTTGCACGGTTAACATATAAAATGAGCATCGATGTTGCATTTGACGAAATTTTAAGTTTTCCGAAACTGATACAAATAACAAGGGATATTTCCTAAATGTTTCATTCTACAAAAGAAAAAAAAATTATTTGGACATAGATTGTGTGTTTTAGCGACATCTACATTTTTGTATAGTAAGATATTGTCTATCTCTTACGGTTTACCAGTTTTTCAAAAGTCATTCAGAGTAAACAGGATTACATGGGCTATAGCCAGAAAATTGAAGATTTCATTTACATAAAAATATCTCAAACATATGGCATTTTAATCAAAATCGTTAGAGCAATTTTGAAGAAAATCAAAATTTTCGAAACATTTCCCATGTAAAGGGTAGCTTAGGGTGCAGCAATTATCTTCAAAATCTTCGAGTCGCATTCTTGAAAGACATTTAACTTAAATACCAACTTTGGTTTTTAACCCCCTTTCGTTTATGAGTTATGCTATCCACAAACTGACAGACACACGCGCGTGTGCGGTCCTTCTTAGATACTTGTTTTGGATTCAGAGGGCCTCAAAACATACATTTACTTGAAATCTCGACATAGAATTTTTGGGTGGAATACAATACTTTCTCTACTTACTAGTAGAGAAAGTAAAAAGGTTAAAGAAGGAAAAGAAGAGAAGATAACTGGACGAAGGAGGAGAAGAAATAAAAGAGGAAGCCAGTGTGAACTCTGTTTAGGTAGACTACGATATACGAGTTACTTACTACGATATATGTACTTAGTTACTTTGTATCTATCCACACAGCGATAAACTGCTCTTTATCTGTCGCTAATATGTCGTTTCTTTTTCGTTGTCCTGTTCCCTGTTTCCTGTTGTAGGATCACTCATTTAACCAGTTTGCATGTGATTAATATTCTGAAACGCTACGTCGTTATCCTAAAAATAAGAAACCACACCAACATCTACGAAACATTCGACTGTTGACGTGTAATTATTTCGCATATCTCTTTGAATGCACTAATTTACAAAGCCACGTTACAATTATATATGTAGGTATTATGGGGCCAAATAATATTCATTTGCAGTCTAGCAACGCGTTCAGTCGTAATGTACTACATGTTGGTTGCTTGACAAGCAGTTCCTTTTTCAGTTGGGACGTGAAATGGACGGCTAATGACGATTCACAACTGCAGCAATGAATGCTGAATGCAATGGATTACATGAAAATCTGGAATTAAGTACAAACAACAAAACAACCAAACGCCGGATTTCGCAAACAGTAATCAACTGACATTATCATGCAATTAGTTGTATTTACAGGTAGGAAAGTTACGTTGGAAGTGAAGGATTTGAAATATACAAGTTAGTTGTGAATTAATTTTACAAGGAGAAAATAATGTATCTAAACCTAGACCAGACTTCAAGACGTCGGGAATCCTAGCTGAAATAGTTGGAGCGCATGTATCTGCCATTCCGTCACGTACAGGATCTTGGGTTCGAGTCCTGCCATGGGCTTGGTTGTTTATGTGTAAAAAAGGACAATAGAAAAGTACTGAAGCGTAAAACATGGAAACCAGGGAAAATTAAACAAAAATAAAAAAGCTGTTATTAAAAAAATGGCGACGCTGTGGCCGAGCGGTTAAACCGTGTGCCTACCACCTAGGCGGCCCGGATTCGACCCCAGAGACCCGCATGTGGTATTCGTGGTGGAGGAAGCGGCGTCTGGGCGGTTTTTTTTCGGGTTCTCGGTTTCCCCGCCACTCATTTCACCAACGCCCCTCATCAGTTTTTCATTCATCCATTTCTCTTGCATTTCATATCATCCTCTTCTCACTCTCATACCTTGTGCTTGGCTGACCATCCGCTTTCAGGTCTTCACTTTGTCCGGTCCATAGGTTCCTGTGCTCCCCGACAGGCGTCTGTCCCTAGGCACTGACTTGTAGGTCCTACATAAGGACAGGGTAACCAGGTAAAGAAAAAGAAATTATTGCAGAAGCTTTAAACTGTAGACAATACGGTAGGTACTGTTTAAACATAAAAAGGATATAGATCATTCACTACTCCATAATATAGAATATTATAAGAGAACATTGATGGTATTTGAAAGGAAAGTATTAAGAAAGATCTGTAGGCCTATGAACGAAAATGGGACTTGGTATATTAGATATAATAGTGAATTATATAATTTGTATAGTCGAATGTAATTAAAGTAATTAAGGCCAATAGAGTGAGTTGGTTAGGGTATCTGTACAGGATGGAGGATGATAATTCATGTAAAATGGTCACTCTCACCAGTCCATTATATGCAACCAGAAAAGTTGAGTGAGTGAGTGATGCTTAAGGGCCCGTCGACAACTTGGTCATTTGGACCCAGATGGCTCGGTGATGTGTAAAGAGATCTAAAGACAATGTAGCCATTGGAAAAGAGAAGCGCTGGATAGAGTTGGATGGAGGCAGATCATTGGAGCAGTCTTCCTAATAAGGCTGTTGAATCAAAGAAGAGGATAAGAAAGCAGAAAATGAAATTATCACCAAGCTTAGGAAGTTCTAATATTAAGTCAAGACTACACTGAAAATTCCAATTTCTTTAATAATCAACCTATCTATATGAAAATGTAGCCACATAATTGGAACATCATTCTAAATAATTATATGTAAATGTTCATGTTGCTACACCAAATATTTCAGTAGTTATTATTTTGTATGAAAATATTGTAAAAATTGTTCGCTCTGTAAAATGTTCCAGGCATCAAACGTTTTGAGATATTTAACTGAATTTCTGTTTTTGACTGTGATCCAGTAAGAACTTTTGTGAACATTGGAAATGCAGATTTACAAAACGGGTTGTAAGCTGGGAAATCTTGAGAACGACTAAGTTGGTTGTTCACCTTGTTCATAAATGCATTTACCTAAAGCATGTTGTTTGATTCTGTTACAGGACTGCACCATCAAGAAGTGGCGCGTCTAATTGCAGAATCGTTCGCTCGGCGGGAGCGCAACGACATCGAGTTCCTTGTGGTTGAGGCCAAAAAGTCCAATCTGGAACCGAAGCCGACGGCCCTCATCTTCTTGGAAGCCTAGCAGTTGCTCTCCCTGCCTTGAGCCTGAGGCGTCGTCGTTGTCGTCGTTACCAAATCCCCTTCTCCTTCTCCTACTCCTCCTCCCTCGCTAGTCGTCGTCAGTGTCGTCAGTCAGCACTGCTACAGAAATTACTATCGTTATTACTGCCACAGCTCCGCTTTCTCCGTCGTCGTCGTCGTCGTCGTCATCATCGTCGTCATCGTCACCGTATGATCGTCTATGTCGTCTTGTTTGTTGGATGAAGTTAAACGTCACGTCGTTATTGTTGCAGCAGCCATTAGGAAAGCTCGCTAACTCGCTCATTCACGACGCGCGGACAAATATGTAAGAGAGTAACAGCCGCCATTGTTGTCGCCAAGAAGTAGCCTTAACTCGATTTGTTGTTGGTGTCGTTGATTTAACAAAAAAACAAAAATATATATTGACAAAACAACCGAAAGTAGCCTTAGAAGTTGGTGATGAGCCCTTCAAAGCGCATGCAATCTTCCACAAGGTAAAGCCTATGCAAATAAAATAGTACACTCCTTCAAGCTATAAGCGATACCAAGACCAGGTAAAACGCCCTTGCACTTCAACACAGTAATGGTTATTAACATTTTGGGAGCAATTTATTTACGGTATTCAACCAAGTTACTTAGGATCATACAGAACAGCATCTTTGTTCTATGTGTAAGAACTAAACAGGGCCATAAACTCCTTTGAATGCATTCAGTGCTGTGGATATTAATTTGTTTTGGCAGTAAGGATGTTAGTAATTATTTACTTTAGCAGCCGGAAACTGATTTACTTCAAATCTCTCTTAATCTGTGCTAAATAATAGCCCGAGAACACTGTAGGGTATATTCTTGGAGGGAAAGCTTAGTGTGGCCATAATAAATGTGAGTGTCATGGGAATCTTGTCACAACGGGAAAACAAAGACTATCACAAGGCAATCGATTAGAATTTTGAATTCTCCTGAGGTTGATTTCTTTGAAATCCAGTATAGTTGTAAAATAACACAGGTTCCCCATTGTTTATCAGGTCAGTATTTCAGTTTCATTACACGTTGAAATATGTAATTTTTTGTAGATGCTTGTAACCACACTGCATTTGCCTTTCTTGGTTAAGGTTATTCTTTATGTATAATTACTGTTGAAACAATCATCTAATAACCAGTGGGTACTTCCAAACTATTATCTACGTTTTATAAAATACTAAAATCGTGCCTTCATTGCATGAAATGTCATCAATGAAATGTACTCCACAAGAATCATAACCCAGCTTCATTTGGAATGGCCAGCATGAAATCAACTGTGTTGTCGATATTTCGTTTTTTCAAACGCCTGAACATCTCGGTTTGTTTTTCAAATTATTATAGACATTCAAGTTAATATTTACTCACATAATAATCATATAAGGTAATATAAACTTAACTTCTTATGATTTCCTTGAAACAACTATGCACCTTGCAGGAAAAAAATAGTAAAAATTATTGGCTTCATGGACGGATTTGAACCTAAAGGTAACAGGTACATTGTGGTTTATGGTCGCACTATCTCGATCCTTACAGGACAAATCGATGGTTGCGTCGATATGAGATGTAAAATACTGCTTCGAATGTCTCGGAGAGAAGAATTAAAGTTTTATCTTACAATTATCGAAATGTCGAAACTGAATTGGAAGGTAGGATCCCGACATGATAAAACTATGGGGTGTATAAACTTAGGCTTTCACGGCCGGCGTCCTGACTATTAGCTAAGTTTATCTCTTTCGGTCTTGTAGGCCGTGGTCTTGAAGGCATCGAAGATACCTGACAAAAATTCTGACCAGCGCAGACAACGGATCATCTTATCCTGAAGGTGCCAAGCGCAGTACTTGGCGAAATGTCGGTATCTTAGGTGCCTTCTTAACCACGGCCTACAAGCCCGAAAGAGATAAACTTAGCTAAACCATGGTGTAATCACAGTACCAACCATGACGAAACGACTGAAATCACTAGAGGACCAATCAACAACGATCTTTGTAACATTCGAGGTTTCGCAACATGATGACCCTTCCGACCCCGCTCCTCTGCCAGAGGTGGCGTTACTTTGAGAGTTGGGTTTACAAGGTTTGTGGTGTAAAAATGTAGAGGAAATGGTTACCGTTTGTTTGCTAATGCTTTTTACCCAGTGGCAGGGGAAGCGGTCCTCCTTGGAGGTCACCATGCTTTGAAAAATATTATATATGCTTGCACAATCCCAGCCTTCACAAATCCTCAGCAACAGGTTTTGAATGTGTTGTAAAAGGTTAGGGGTGGTGTGAACACGAGGAGTTGTGGATGATGTAACAAGCAAGTGAGTTTGGTGTAACATTTTTAACATATTTATTACCCAGTATAAGTTTTTGCCCCCAAAATGACACTCTAAAATACCAATAGGATATTATTTAGCACATATTCAGCATGGTTTAAAACAAATCAATCACTGGATGCTAAAGTAAAAATTACCAGTACGTTTATTCAAGCACATATTTGTATATGTCTTTTCCAGTTTTATTTTTCTAAATTGGATCTTCATTTCTGCTTATAAAATGTAAACACTAGCCAAAGAAGAACTGTGGAAAATATAGAAACTAAATTTTAGATTGTAATAATGAAGAAGGAAAACAACAGCTTTTCTATTTAGGATTATAGTATTGATTATTTACTTTCCTGTTTCAGAAAATGCATTTTAAATGTGATACAGCTGTGATTCACTAAGCCAAAACTGCATTAATCTAACATGATTATATCTAATTGCTTTTTTTTAATAAAGTAAACATTAAGACTGTTCTAATATAAAAGTATGTAGAGACTATAGGTTTCACTTATCTTTTTTATATAGTGTAAGCATGGACGTCGCCAAGGGGGGAAAGGGGGGCCGTGCCCACCCCCCCTTGGAAATTAAGAAATTTAATGTTCAGTCAATTATTGCCTATTAGACTACTGTTTTAATTTTGATGTAAAGAACAATTTTTATTTAGCACAAATTAATAAGTTATCTGCAGCAAATACAACTTTTGATAGCAGAATAGTGAACTAATATTCTCTGATTGCAAACTTCCAACATGCACCCCCCCCCCTCCCCTGAAAAAACTCTACCGACGCTCGTGAGTGTAAGTTGTTGAATCAATGAACAACTCGAGTATCTATATATTTGTCATATTAGTAGATTTAATTTGCTTCATTGTTAAAAGCCTCAGTTTTTCACAGAATTCATACTCTAGCAAAATTAGTAAACAGAATATTGTTTCTTGTGTGCCATTCATTTGTAAATATTACTGTTGTCACCAGCACTGGATGCATCACAATCGAGAGACTTGTGCTGCTCTATGTTTTTTATTTACAGCTTTAAATTGCAAGTGGAGGATATAATTGCAGACCCCAACTCAAGTGTTTCCAAAAATGTTGCTATTTTTACATTTGCATATTAATATTTATGATTAAGGCAGATCATTTATTCTCATTAATTATTTATATGCTGGGAGCACTTATGTATACATAAAACCTTTTTTATGTACTATTAAGACGAAAATTGCAGCTTACTTTAAAAGTTGAAATGTTACAAAGAAACAGTTTAATACTTTCTAACCTCTAAATGATGGATAGATGCATAAGTGTTTGTGTATACACCAGATCTGTAAGCGTTATTTATTTCTGATAATTTGATATGAAAAGATGCATCTCTTACTTGTGGAAGATCATGCATTTTTTATGGTACATGGTAAGAAAGATTTTCTGATGGTGAGATGATCGACATATTGAGTGTGGAGCAATAGCTGACAAGAGGAAGGGAGCATAACCAGGGGAAATAAATCAGGTTCAGGTCAGGGAGCTATCCTGCCAATTCTTCCCAGCTTGCTAACCCTTTATTAATAAGGGTTTGCAGACAATGGGTCAAGACTCTTAAACAATTACGTTTCTTATAAGATGATAAAACTACACTATCACCTCTAAAAATTATAACACAAAGAACATAAAGTTGTTAATATCAGTGTGCGTTATTCAGACATTTTACCATTAAAATGACTCCAACAGTGTGCCAAAGCAATGGAAGAGTGAAGAGACAAGTGATTCGGTTAAGATACAAAAGCGTATTATTTTGTGCTTCAAGTTCCAAGGTTTCCTATACAATTAAAATATTAGCAAAATTATACATTAAAATGTGTATGCTGTTATTGTTCCACAATTTCATGCCTTTAAATATGGCTAAAGCCTCAGAAATATCTTTGTAATAATTGCTATGCATTACTTTATTAATTTTATTTATTTTGAGTTTTATAAGCAGCCTATATTTGTAACAAAACATTAAAATGTGAATTTGAGGACATCATTTTTACATCTATCATCATGTAGGAAGAAAATATTTATCGATATAGTTCAAATTGTACTTGCACATTTTATTTACATGTTAGAAATTATAATTTGCAAGGGAAGTTATATTAACAAAGCATACATTATCACCATGAAAAAAATATATATGAATATAACTCTAAACTGTAGCTTCACTCAGAAAATTAAAAGTGGCTATTTTGCAATAAGCAGCTATAGATTTTTGCAAGCAGTGTTTTGAATGTAAGTAAAGCATTTTAACGAATTTGGAATTGCAATCTAGTCAATATATTTTTGTTGCTGTTCTCAAAGTCTGTGATACACAAAAAAATAAATGTAGAATTAATCAGAGAAAACTCAGAAGCACTTTTCATTATAAACTTAATATTTTAAAAAGTTTATAAGTTTACATTTCAGGAGCAGAAAGAAAGAAACCAGAATTTCCTTCTGGTGGAAGTTCCTAAAAGCATTTTGGTACACGTAGATCATGAGTTTGAAACACTATCAGGGCATACAAATTATTTGAATGCCTATTAAAAATGTTATATTAGTTAATCGTTAATTAGTTAATCGTATTAGTTAATCATATTATATTCCTGTAAAAATGAAAACTCACACCTGGAAACAACTGCAATTTATCTGCTTATTTTGAATTTAGCACCGTTTAATGCAACACATGAGGAATACCGAACAATAACAGTTCTGGGTAGTCAGAAGCTTTCACGGCCAGAGTTAGAATTAAAACTAGAGATTTCTTCCGGGCTTAAAAGCCATAGTCTGCTGGAGTTTAGAGGTCCAGATGTTTCATCCACACCTATGATGGACATCATTGGTGGTGTGGTCTAAGTCCTCTTGGTGAAGCTTCAGTTACAATGGGATTGTTTATGGCTGGAGGTGCCGCATTTATATCTGGGCCGGTCACAGGGGATTGGCAGCTCAAGCCCAGTCAATCATTATCTTGCTGGAAATAAAAGTTTCTCTGCAATCCAAATTTCTGAGCACTTGTTTCTAAAATGTTCCTTAAGTATCCATAAATAAGCATACTTATTCGTGGTATCATCTATAAACATAGGATACCCTACACCTGCAGATGTTATGCATCCCCACACCATTACACTGCCTCCACCATGTCTTACTATACTTGCCATATGCTTTGGATCCCATTCAGCATTTGATTTCCTCCAAACTAAGGTTCCACCATTACTGTGATAAGTATTAAGTTTCCTTTCATCAGACCACAGAACACTATCACAAAATTCTCCACTTTGTAACACATATGTTTTGGCAAATTCCTTTCTCTTTTTTTATTTACTTTATTCAGGTATGGCTTTTTCCTTAGCACCCTTGCATGGTAACCAGCACTATCCAGCACTGGTGACTATGTGAATGAATTTCCCTACCAGTTGATTCATTCAGCTGGGCTGCAATTTCAGCTGCTGCAATTCTTGTAGTTTTGTTGGCCACGTTAGACACAGCTCTTCTGTCCCCGATATGCACTTTTTAAAAATCGGATGAGTTACACTCACATAACTTTCTCTACTCTTGTACTAACCATTCTTACAAACTCTTATTCCTACTCTTCTTCATATTAGTTCAGATAAACATTTGCAGAAATTATCTTATTGCTTATTTCCTTGTAGGTGCAAGGGGAATATTAGAGTAGAGTAGGCTTTGTGCAATAGTTAAATCTTTTAAAGCTTTCAAATTCCATTCTCTTTCCATGGCTAACATAAAAAAATTAATAATGATGTTCCATTTAACAAAATTTTAAGTTTTCCAAAACTCACACAAATAACAAGGAATATCTCTGAAATGGTTCACTCTACAAAAAAATTTATTCAGACATAAATTATGTGTTTTAGCAAGATCTACATTGTTTTATAGTAAGATTTGGTGTATCTCTTACAGTTTACGAACTGTTCAAAAGTCATCCAGAGTAAACCAGATTACATAGGCTACAGCCAGAAAATTCAAAATATACATTTTGTTTGCCATAAAAATATCTCAAACATATGGCATTTTAATCAAAATCGTTAGAGCGATTTTCAAGAAAATAAAAATTTTCCATGTAAAGAGGAGTTTAGGGTGGAGCAATTTTCTTCAAAATCTTTGTCACATCTTTAAAAGACGTTAAATTTAAATACCAACTTTAGGTTTTAAACAACTTTTTGTTTTTAAGTTATACTGGCCACAGACACACTCATAGACACACAGACACAGACCTTTTTCTAAAAATGCTTATTTTGTGTTCAGGGAGCCTCAAAACATGTATTTCTAGTGAAATCTTGACATCAAATTTTTTAGTAGAATACAGTACTTCCTCTACTTACCACATGCTATAGAAAAAGTAAAATTAGTTGAATGACTTCTATTCACCATTCTTCCTATCTCTGAATATATTTTCCCTTCTGTGTGCAAATTTGTTACAATTTTTCACTCCTCAATAGTGGCTTCCTTTGCTTTGGGACCCATGTTTACACTTAGTAGAAAGCAATATGGTAAATCAGAGGATTTGAACACCAATCCCTTAACTATACACAAAAGAAAGAAAGCATGCATGATAGGCATACAAACCATGCTGTTTACCAGGCACTTTCCTTGGTGTAGCATGTTTACAAACACTTTTGTTCAATTTATAGTTCTTTAATATAAAGAAGTACTGTCACACTGCAGGATATGGCATGAGAGCAAATACTAGGCAATTTATTGTAGTTATCCAGTTATGGCCACTATGCCAGTTAAAAACAGTGAAGCTGTTTGCAGCATTCACACACATTTTTCCAAATACTTCTATCTGCCTCTGTACATAGACAACTCTTATGTTTCATTCACATGACTTTCTCTAATCATTCTTCTCAAACTATTCTTAACAGCTTATGCTTCTAATTACTTGTTAATCAAGATAAACGTCCATTAAACATTTTCACGTTTTGGGTATAAGAAAACTACAATATGCTAGAGAGAGATTGTTGAAGTGTAGTTTGCTGTATAATTCCATGTTCTTTTTATGAGCACAAGTAAAATCAAATAAGAACTTTCCACTCGAGAAAAGTATAAATACTTGAAAATTCAAACAAATAAAAAAAATATCTTGGGAATGGCTAAGGCCTCAAAAAATGTTATATAACATAAACTAGGTGTTTGAAGGAGATCTAAACCTTTTGTGCAATAAGAACCTGTCTCTCTTAGTGTTTATGAGTTATACAAAAATTGTTCAGAATGAGGAGGTTTCTGGAGGAAGCTCAAGATACACATTTATTGGCCATGCATATATCTTAAATATACAGTATTTTAATCAAAATCATTTGAGCCATTTGGTTAGACCTTTCACCTTTCTCTAAAGTGGCCCAGGTTTAATCCCAGACAACAGTACATGGGATTTGTGATGGACAAAGTGGTGCAGGGGTGGGTTTCCTCCAGGTTCTCCAGTTTCCCCCACCATCTCATTCCACCTGTGCTCCATCTTCATTCCATGTATCTTCAGTGTCATTTCCTATACCAAAAATGGAAGTTAAACACTACCAAAAAAAATCTGACATGTTGCACTCACATGACTTTCTCTACTCTTGTACTAACCATTCTTACAAACTCTTATTCCGTATCTTCTTCGTGTTAAGATAAACATTTGTACAAATTATCTTCTTGCTTATTTCCTTGTAGGTGCAAGGGGAATATTAGAAAACAGTAGGCTTTGTGTAATAGTAAAATCTTTTAAGCTTTGAGATTCCGTTCTCTTTGCACACTTAACATATAAAACAATGAACAACTATGTTCCGTTTCACTAAAGTTTTAAGTTTTCCAAAACTCACACACATAACGAGGAATATCTCCTAAATGGGTCACCCTATAAGAAAACTTATTTGCACATAAATTGTGTATTTTAGCAAAATTTACACTTCTTGTATAGTATGATCTGGTCTATCTCTAACGGTTTACCAGTTATGCAAAAGTTGTCCAGAGTAAATACAACTACAGGGGCTATAGCCATAAAATTCAAAATATACATTTTATTTGTCATATAAATATCTCAACATATGACATTTTAATCAAAATCGTTAGAGCCATTTTCAAGAAAACCAAAATTTTCCATGTAAAGGGTAGTTTGGGGTGGGGTTATTTTCTTCAAAATCTTTGTGTCATATCCTTGAAAGACATTAAACTTAAATACCAAATTTGGTTTTTAACTGACTTTTTGTTTTTGAGTTATGCTGTCCACAGACTGACACACACACACACAGACCTTTTTCTAAAAATGCTTTTTATGGATTCTGGTGGTCTCAACACACATATTTCTGGTGAAATCTCGACATCAAATTTTTGGGTGGAATACAATGCTTCCCCTACTTACCAGTAGAGAAAGTAAAAAATTAGAGCCATTTTTGAGAAAATTAAAAGTACATTTACATTTACATTTTCCATGTAAAAGATAGTATGAGTGGGAAGATTTTCTAGAAAATCTTTGAATTGCTTCCTTGGAAGACACTGAACCAAGTTTAGTATTTAACCAACTCTCCGTTTTGAGTTACGCAGTAAAATTTGGGTATGGAAGTTTTAGGTGGAATGTAATACTTCCTCTACTTACTGAAGGTAAGCAGTACAGAAAGTAAAAAAAAACTAGTATGACCAACATAACTATTTCACATCTGCCTCGCATGAGGCCCCAGGTTTGAATCTCAGTTAGGATAGGTTACCCGAAGAAGGTTTTTTCTGGAGTTTTCCCTTATCCTGAGAAGAGAAATGTCAGTTAATTTTAATCTCTATGGACTCTAGGCTCATTGGAGCACGATTTTACTAATTTTATCCACCGCCCAATATCACCTATCAGGTTAAAGGAGGTTAAACTAAAAGAAGAATTTATTAAGTATAGATAAGTTGGTTATATTTAGTATTGTACTCTGTATTTGAAAGAATCTTTATTTATTTTTAGTTAATTTCATAATTTCTGGCCATTTATTTAGCAATAATTTGTCATCATTACAACACAAATGTTAACAGATTTTGTTGTTAATCTGTGCTCTTAATGGCATCATCACTATCAAAATTTCAAATTTGTTGACAAGCAATGTGAGGTTAGGTTTTCTTCCTCCCCTTTTTGCCTATTAAATAATACTTGTTGGTTTCCTGAATAGTATTGCTCTTATCTCTAGCAGCTACTAAAATATTCAACTGGATGAATAATACAGTTTTTTTGATCCATTCAGATTGTTTTGTTCTTAACACTTCTTACAAACTTTAACCTCATGATGTTCCAAAAATTATTTAACTTGAATATCTAACATGGATACATGTATGCTGTGTTAAAAGTACTCAGTATTTTGAGTGGCAAGATGTAGTTGCTCTGTTTGTTTTTATTGGGAATGCATTTGCAAAGTAGCAAACCTAGGTGTAGCAAAGAATCAATCATTTATCAGTAGACTAAAAATCTCTTTAAAGCACATATGAAATTAAACATAATGTAACCCTGCGGTAGAACAACCCATCTGGGCCAAGGCCTACTGTCTGACTGCTGCATATCCCACCTCTGCCAACCACAGCCGTCATGAGTGGGGTACAGTGTTGGAGGTGGGACGTGGTCAGTGCCGCAGTCCCTCCCAGCAGGTTATGCTGTCTTCTCGACCTAAGATATGAAGCTACCTAAAATAAAAATTTCTGTATTTTTCACAAACACTCAAATGCAAATTGTATACTTTCCACTGCGTTACCTGTATTTAATTTTAATAAAGTTTATTCTTGTTATGGATACCACTGCAAAGATAAATGACTTCATGTCTTTTCTGACACTCCTCCTTACTGCTTTGTGGGTACAGTACCAGAAAAAAGCAAGCAGTGATTTCAAAATAGAGGGTATGTTGTCACTGTTAGCAATAATTTGTATCAGGTTTCTGTTCCGGTTTAGTTTTTAACACTACTCCTCTTAAAATTGTAGACCCTCTTCTACTACATATTAATAATTCCGAACTTTTATTTTAATTCGAGACAAGATAGTATTTTTAGTTTGTGAAACACAGGTACCATGCCAAAATTGAGGCCAGGAAGGTGAAGGAAAATAGTTACACTTTGCAGCTAACATTTGTATAAAACTTATTCAAAAAGAATAATCAAGTACACTAACAAACATTTTCTTTACTTCTATTTCATTTGTTGGACTAGTTGCAAGTATGTATAATACTAGTTTCACATTAATGTTTTTAGATTATTAGTAATGCTAATTAGTAACCACTATTAAGCTTACTTATACAGCTATACATTTCCTTAAAAGGTGTCCTCAAATTCCAAACTTTTAGAAATCAAATACTTTTATTTCAGATTAATATATAAATCTGGCTTAGCCTATGTACTGAAATAAAAGATAAACAGATGAATATAAAAATAGCTCAGAGAGATTGAAAGTTATTCACTTGTACATAATAATTATTACTGAATTGTATTATTTATTATAATCATGAAAACATGACTTAAATAGATTTTAATACCTGATATATGAAAAAGAGCATAGTTTTTAACAGATTAGGAGTGAATATTTTGAGCTGGAAAAAATTGCAATATAGTTGAAGCCTATGAAGTTGCAGCACAACAGGTTTTTGATTATTCTCTTTAGTAGGTATACACTATTCTACGAGGTGCATGGCTAACTTTTTACACTATTTGCTGCACCAAATTTTGCAATGAAGATTTTGACATGTGATTCTGTGTACTGCAATTCTCAGTTACATTGTTAAAGTAGCAAAATAGGATTTTCTTAATTATTTTAATACTGATTTTAGAATGATTAATAAATGCACTGAGTTTCAGAATAAGGATATCTGATAATATTTTGCACATTCAAACTAAATGAACCTCAAAAACATGTCTTAAATACCAAAGTGTTCCAAATCCACCTTTATAGCCTGTGATTAATTCTCAAAGTCTACTAGTAACTACCCAAAGCCTATTAATATGAGAGATGTTGCATATTGATTCACACGTTTGTTTACTTCAGAATCAGATTTGTTCACCACAAGAAATCATATAGATTTATAGGTTGTGTCATTAATACAAATTATGTAATGGGTTCTTCATTTGAAACCTAACAGACACACAACATTTTGCCTGTGCATGATTGGGTTGCCACAGTCAGCTTTACTCCTGCTTAAACACCATGCATACAGCATTTATAACACTCTTGCCTTATAGAAGATGCTGGAAATGTTCTCCACCCTCGGCTAAACAAGCATTATATCGGGAGAACACACTTTTATTTCAAATATTTTGTTTTAGTTCTTCCAACATATAAGGATTTATCACATAAACTTTGTCTTTCACGTTATTATCCCACAAATAAAAATCACACACTATTAGATCAGGGGAGCGAGAGGGTCATTCACCAGCACTAATCACTATCTTCAAACACTTACCTAATTTTATTCATGGACTCCTCTGCTGAATGAGCAGTAGGAGAATATTGTTGAAACCACCCATATGATTACTCTTCTTCTGTCCATGATAAAGTAGGGTCAAAATGTCATTTCAGTACCTCTCTGCATTTACAGTGTGCTCATACAATATTGAATCAGTTATGCATCTAGTGCTAACAGCACACCAAACTCCAACTCTCTTAATCATGAGGGATTTCTTGAATGCGAAGTGGATTTTCGGAGACTCAGTACTGACTAGCCATACCCACAATGGCAGCCGGTAGTGGGGGAATCCAGTAGGTTGCAGGAGAGGCAAATTGCTATGTGCTCTGTTAGGTTTTAAATGAAGAACCCTGTAAATTAAAATTAAATTAAATTCTTTATTGTCAATAGACTGCAATACAGTTTCTGACATTGTCACAAATTTATATTTATAATTTGTATTACAAAGATGGACGACCTAATGGTTACACATATTACTATAGCTACCTATCATTTGTGATTTACACACAGGGTCTGTAATTTCAATATGGACATTATTATAGTTCATTGATGCTGCACAATGTCTTTGTTATCAAATACTTCTTAAGAGCACTCTCAAATTGTTTACCTTTAGAACATTTTAAATATGCAGGTAGTTTTGCATGAAGCATTAAACCCATGACATTTGGATCCTTTTTTGAAATATTTTTACTAAATCTCTGCTGAAAATAATCATCATTGTATCGGGTGTAGTGACTATGGATATTGCTATTTTTTAGGTTTTGTTTCTGAACTGCATAGGTTACAACTTTATAGACATACAGAGAATACAATGTTAATATCTGCTTATCCTTAAATATTCCCCTACATGATTCACAAGAGTTCATATTGAAAATCAATCTGACTGCCCGTTTTTGCAATCTAAATAACCTTTCCATATGGGTTGCAGCAGCACAGCCCCAGATTTCTATCGCATACAGTAAATATGGGTATATAACTCCATAATACATCATTTTGAGCCCCTTCTCATCTAAGATATTTTTAAAATGATGTAGGAGATACACAGATTTACTAATTTTGTCACAAATATGATTTATATGTCCAGCCCATGTTAATTTTCTATCAAGTATTATTCCTAGAAATTTATGTTCGCTTACCTCATGAACACTGTTATTATTTACTGGTAAGGAGAAATTTGTGGTGTTTATATTACTCTGTGAGAAATGAATTAAGGTAAAGATATAATGGTATAATGCTGCATCAAGATAAACATACGAGAACACATACTGAGCATTTGCTTTAGTAGCTGAGGAAAACCTCAAAAATACCCCAGTCAGGTACCTTAGAACAGAATTTGCAAAGGGATACTACAATTCTGTATGTATTCATATTTTATGATAAATTTGATCAGAATCCTAAATCCAATGAAGAAAAATCATGGTCGAAGGCAGTGGTGTCAAGATCATAGGCAGTTGAGGGCTGTTCTGGGCATGTTCTGCAACCAGCAGGCAAAACATGATGTAATAAATATCAACACTAGAAACGTTATCACCTGACTCCTGTTTACTTGCAGGTTGGTTGCAACCACAGATAAAACCTTTCTTAGAATGTGTATATCTTATGTTGCCTACAAGGATACATAGCAGAGACAGAAGTTGGATCTACGAAGGGAACAGTACTTCTCATGCGTAAATAGAAAACTACTTGATGTAGTTATTCAAGTTGATTAAAATAGTTGCAACTTTCTGAAGATTAGGCTGAATTATAGGTATTATTAAACCTACCCTAGCCCTTGGGTTACTGTGAAGTACACCATTTACACACTTACATACCTCTTAAAGATAGATGTTTTTATTACTTTTCAATCCCATATGCAAAAATGTCATAATCTATTTTCAAATGAATGAATGAATAAATAAATAAGAGACTAATTACACAGTATTAATAATAGTGCTTTTAATACAAACTTGTATCAGATATATCAATATTTATACAAATAATAAATGGCAGCTTTGAAATCCTGTTATCCCATAAATGGGTATTCTTAGCTATTTTGATTAAACATAAATAACAGAATATTTACTTGAATTATCTTCAAATAAGTGAGGTAACACAAAACATTATTATTAGTAACAGGGATTGGCGACTTCCTCCAAAATGAAAGGGAAGAACTGCATATAAGTTGTTTGAAAATTACTATCCTTAAAGATAGATATTTTAGTGTTAAGCATTTGCATAAAGAATTTAAGACAATCTTACTAAAAACCTAAGTAAAATACCACATGTTAATTTAACAATTTTTTGATTATTTGTTGAATTAAAAGTTTGTGAAATATAAGATAAGTTGATTATAGCTGTTACTGGTAGGATCAGTCACTTGGCATATTTTTGAATTCACACACTTTTCAAAATTTTGCTTACAAAGATAGATTCTAAGACTGAATACCAAATTGCTATCCGAGGGTCTGTTTCTGTGGTGAGTTTTCAAGAGTTTCATTATACAGAAACCCAGTTCACAAAGGTAGGTACTGCCATACAATATCATAGTTTTTGCTGTTTGGAATCAAATTTGGGAAACACCTATTATAAAGTTTCCAGTAGAATTCGATCTGTGCATCTGAGTATGAATTGTCAAATTTCTCAAGAAAGCGACACTCACATTGTACTTCTATCAGCTCCAGCTGAACTGCAGCATTATTTGTTTTATCTACGTTCATAATGTCTTTGCAGGTTGTATTTTTAATGCAAGATACTGGTTGCATATTAGGTACTGAATAGTAGTACCAACAACTTTGCAGAGGAATTTATTTTCCCATTTGAAACATGCGAATCCCAATGACTCATGTTTGTGCTCTAGGACGCAGCCATTGCTCTGCCTGCATCACATAACGAACTGCACTGAACTGGTTTCTAACGGATTGGCCTGCTATGCCCAGGGCACAGCGACTGACTCTCTCTGTGGCATTGCCACTCAGGGCCAAGATTGACGCCACTGGTCTAAGGCAATCATCAAACATCCTCTTGAGCCAAAGTGCACCCTCTGTGAACAGGATCCATGCAACAAACAAGTTCATAACTAAGGCTGGGAAGTTCATACATTTCCATGTTTTTTTACAGGGGTTAAAAACATATGCTTTTACATTATATGCACGAATTATGGAATTTTCAGTTATTTGGACATAATTTTATGGTGCATATAACTGCATATTTTCTTGATTTTGATAAATGCATAATATTTCAATATTATAGCCCTTATATTGCATATTTTAATGATTTTTATGGACTTTTATTATTTTTTCCCATCTGGATAATATTTTTCATATTGGTAGTATTGCGCATGATGATGAAACTCACAGATTTCAATATTATAGCCCCTATATGCATATGTTAATGATTTTTATGGTTTTTATTATTTTTTCCGTGTGGTAATACTTTTCATATTGGTAGTATTGCACATGTTGATGCAACTCGTGAGGTGAGTCATGTTGTAATGCAGTGAATCCCCTGTTTCCATCCCTTCATTATATGTATGTGTGTAGAGAATAATCAGTGCGTTATCTGAGAGGTTTATATTAATAAATATGAAGTGCAGCTCAACGTTTTGAGCAGCACGATTATCGCAACGCTTGCCTGACCTCCAATACTTTTGGCATTGCCTTCAAACATAACAGTGTTGTGAACTGGTTCCCACCAAATTAAATTAGGTCTGTAAAATGTTAAAGAGCTCTTCAAATGCGAAAGTAAAACCAACTTCGAGTGCTAGATTAATTAGTTTACAGAAAGAGTTTTCGAGTGATTTAATATCTACAGATAATAGGGTACTGTATTGTGGAGCGTGTGAGAAAAATTTAGGGAGTGAGAAAAGATTTCAAATAGTTCAGCACATAAACACAGCAAAACATAAGGAGAATTTAATCAGAAAACTCGCAAACAGAGAAACTGTTCAAAAACAGCTAGTAGAGTGTTTAGGAAGTAGGGTTACTGAATTTTCCTATGACTTGTGCCAAGCATTCTTAGCTGCTGATATTCCCTTGTTCAAAGTTAATAATCCGACATTTAAAAACTTTCTTGCCAAGTACACTCGACAACATGTGCCTGAAGAAAGTACACTACGTAAGACTTCTGTAGGACATTGTTACAATAACGTACTGTCAAATATACAAAATGAATTAGCGGATCAGTTTGTGTGGTTGTCTGTTGCTGAAACCCCTGATTCTGAGCACCATTCTATTGCTAATATAATCGTGGGTGCTTTAAATAATGAACAAAAGACTACACCTTATCTTCTTAATGTGTGCGAATTGTCGGTCATTGTAACCCAGTTTGTGATGGCCTCTTTGAAATTAGTATGTCCATGTTGAATCAAATACGACCGGTTACTTTTATTTGTTACTGGTGCAGGTCCTTATATAGTAAAGCCAGGACAAACTCTGAAAGGGAATTTTCCTAACATAATTCATATAACTTGTTTGACACACGCTCTTCATCGCATTTCTGAGACAATACACGATTCTTTTCCATTGGTAGATAGATTTGTGTCCAATACAAAGAAATTTTTTGTTAAATCTCCTAAAAGAGTTAAGTTGTTTAGATCAACAGCACCTAATATCCGACTTCCTCCTGCACCAGTGTTAACTCGATGGGGAACATGGTCGATGCAGTTTTATATTATGCTGAGCACATAGAAATAGTCGAAGAGGTTGTTATTTCATTGGGCTCGAAAGATGCTTCATCAATAGAAACTGTGCAAAATATTCTGTCAGGCACTGGGTTAAAAGAGGATCTTAGTTTCATATCTGCCCATTTTTCTTTCTTACCAACAGCCATAAAGGCATTGGAAGCTGTGGGATCTCTTTCGCACAAATCACTTACTGTCTTTGAAAAAACAATGTTATCTAAGTTCGGTTCCTGGTGGTATAGGATAAAAAGTAAAAGAGAAAGTGAATTATGTAATCTCAAAAAATTCTGGTTATAAACAGATGTGCGATATTCAAGACATCCTCGAAAGAAAACCATCTGTCACACCAAGAGACTTGACTCTCTCTGTGAAGCAGTTAACACCATTTAAATATGCCACGATAACATCTTGTGACGTGGAGAGAACTTTTTCATGTTACAAAAGTGTTTTGCGATACAACAGACAATGTTTTACAGTTGAAAATTTGTGCAAAGTGTTGGTTGCGAACTGCAATATAGCAGTTAATACTAGTAGCGGGACTAGTCTACTTGTCTACTGCAAAGGGGCATTGTTTTAATTCAATAGTGCATATTTCTTGGCATATTTTCAAGTTTTTAAGAGCATATTTGCTTGCATATTTCAGTATTTTTCAGGGCATGAACTTCCGAGCCCTATTCATAACATATAGTAATATTAGATTTTTCTGTATGGTATTCAACATATTCCTCAAGGGAGTAACACTGATTTTTTTAAAAAAACTTAACTAACTACTTCATATTTGTTTAAAGGGTTCATGCTTTTAAAGTACCCTGATAAATAGTTACATAATTTTAAACTGTTATATTGAAGGATGTTTCAAATAGTTCAGTTTTCTGGCTGGTATTATGAAATTTGTCCTTGTGCTGTGAATGTATTTTCCCATTTGTGATATAATATGATGCATTTGCCTTGGTACAAACCAACAATTTCTTTTTATATACAAACATGGCAAGACCAAGATATTCAAGTTGTGAAAATGTTCTCTAGAACTTTCTGTTTCTGGGACACCAAATAGGATTTTTATTGCTCTTTTTTGAAGTTTAAATATTATCTTACTATTTAGCTTTTTTACTTTCTTTCTTTCCTTCTCTCTCTCTTTCTCTCTCTCTCTTTCTCTCTCTCTCTTTCTCTCTCTCTTTCTCTCTCTTTCTCTCTCTCTCTTTCTCTCTCTCTTTCTCTCTCTCTCTTTCTCTCTCTCTTTCTTTCTTTTTTTTTGTTACTCAAGAGTCCCCGTGCCTCAGAGGTATGATTTCTCTATAACAGGATGTAACAAAAATGTACAGCACAAATTGCAAGACACATTCCTTACATGTAGACAAAGAAATTATGTTATGTGAACATGGGTCTGGAAACACTTTGTTTCCAAGCTACAACACATTTTCTACAACTCATTAATCATAGAAAACACACAAGACTAGAACATACCAGCATACCACATGTTACTCTTTCTCACAGGAGATGTTCAATATGCCCTCTGTGAGCATTGATATATGCATCAACCTGCCATTGTAATGAATCCTGGATCTGCTGATGTATCCCTGGAATATTGTGTTTGGTTTCACAGCCTTCCATAATGTGGGCACAGAGACTCTGAACAACAGGTACTGAGGTTCAATACACAAGAGCTTTCAAATACCCCCACAAATAAAAGTCCAGTGAGTTTAAGTCCGGAGATTGTTGAGGCTAGGCAATTGGTCCATTTCTATCTATCCATTTGTCACCGAATCTGTTATTTAGAAGCCAACAGACATTAACACTAAAATGAGGAGGTGCTCCAGCGTGTTCCCCATGATTCTAACATTCTGTTCTTGTTTGTCTCCCATGATTAATGAGTTAGGAAAAATTAGTTTTAATATGGAAACAAAGCATTTATAGACCCATGTTGGCCACACCATAGCCGAGTGTTTAAACCATTCCCTTCTCACCAAAGCAGCCCAGGTTTGATCCCAGGCAACTGCATGTGGAATTCATGGTGGACGAAGTGGTGTTGGGGCGGGTTTCCTCTGAGTTCTCCGGTTTTCCCCACCATCTCATTCTGCTGGTGCTCCATCTTCATTCCATGTTTCATCAGTGTCACTGCACTGCCTGTGGTGCCATAGTAGTAAAAGCAGGTGGTAAACACTACAAAAAAAAAGACCCATGTCATATAACATCATTTCTTCATGTACATATGAGGAATATGTCCTGCAATTTGTGCCACGCATTTCTGTTACACTTTGCATATTCTCCATTATGCTGTATGTACATTATCAATTTGAAACTTCTCTAAGCTCTATTGGAACCACTTTTCTCAGAGTTTGTCACACACTAGGTAACATAGTTGCTGGTAGTTTCTAGAAGTTGTTGAACTAGTCAATTCCATCCTTATTCCAAAAGGCTAAGGTCATGTGTTTGCCTACTGAGAGTATTGCTGGAAGTTCTTTGATGGGAGGCTGGCGATTGGGCTTTTATGTCTGGGTCATTGTAATGGAGACAATCATGAGTTTGGACACAAAGCCATCTGGATCTTGGCTGTAACACTGACAGAAATCACTGCTCATATCTTTGATGTGCAGTTGTTTGCCCACCTGATGTATGTACAGTACGCAGTTTAGGGTAATTCTGGCAAGTCCTATAGTGTTTTGCCATTTTCAAGAATATGATGCAACTTTTCTGAATAAACCACTCCACTCTATAGAAGTTGACTATTGGCATCAAGTCTTTTCCCTCCTAGAACTGGTTCCCTTTTCTGTTGATCTGTAGTCACAACATTTCCATTTAAGTTTGTTTCTATTTATTTTATGTCGCTTTAACTCTATGGTCATATTGAAACGGATCTGTTAGGAGATACCTCATATTGCTATGTGATGGAAGTTAGCATTCTAGGTCTCATCCTTGCACTATACTATCTTGTTTCATCATGTATATACAGAGATATCAGTGCAGGGCAACTGTACCTCTGCCTGTGGTGGGTAGATGTCATTAGGGCGCCATTCAATCTATCTCCTGTCATTGTCTGTGGATAGATGGTACAGGCTTTGCTAGTGCTATTTATTTTCATTTTTACTAAAGTTTTAGACTTAAGGTGGAACTTTGGGTCATAGTGTTAAATGTACAAATCTGGAATTTACCTTGGCCAATGAGGGAAACCATGAAAAACCCCAGTCAGATTGATCATGGGATTTGAACCCGGTACCTCCCAAATATGCACTAGAAACATTACTGCCTGAGTCATACCTCCTACACACTATCACCTGTGAATATTTGCTGTCTTCATACCCTCTTTCCACAGAAACCACGTCCAGCATCATCACTGCAGTTTGTACAGATCACACTCCTCTTCATGATGACAGCTGTTTGAAAACCACTTATTAAATATTTGTAATGTAATGATAAGCCAAATGGCAGAGTATGGATGGTGGGAAAATTGAAAGTGTAAATCAATATGGAGCATCTCTTGTGTCTGGGCCTTCTTTAAAAATGCTGAATTAATATGTGGGGTTTATAGGAATCCATTATAACAGGTGATCCAAAAGTCTCCGAGCCGTCTGCGCTGTGTTTTGCCTGTACATGTCCTTGGCACTCATCGCTGACTGCTGCTGTCATAGAACAGTGCAGATGAAACCATAAAACATTTTTAAGACTACTTTTAAAGGCTTTACTTACCAATGTTATTAAAGGAGATGCTGAAACATTGTCCATATATTTTTGGTACCTCTTTAGGAAACTATCCATCACTCGCCACAGTTAATGTTAAGAAATGCTGGCAATTTCTTGGCAGATATTTTGTTTCACTTCTTCCAGGGTGTGTGAGTTTGTCTTATACAATTTATGCTTTAATTTACGCCAGAGATAGAAATCTTAGATCACCCGGAAATCTTTCTGCAAATCGTACTTTCACTTGGCGAGCTGAGTTAATACATATGAATCATACATAAATACATGGAGTGCAGTAGAAAACAAATGCTGAGTCATAATACAGTTTATGACTAAGTAGAGGACAAAATAATAAAGCACACTGGTAATAACTCAATCACATGATGTGCATCAGCTGTATACAGCACGTTCAGAGCAGAGAAAACCTAGTGAACCACATGACCTTGTGTACAGCAGCTGTATTATCGTATTTCTGTGTAAGCAGTGGAAAAACACCACTCCAGTTCGGATGCTTTTGGGTCTCTCTGTAGTATTATATATCTATTGACTGCACCATAAAAATGTATGCTTAATATACCTCTTATAAACCAGAAATACTAAACTACGCTGTAGGCAACAGCTAAAAAAAACATATAAATGTTAAATTAATCCTATTTAATAAATTTATATTCAGTAGAAAATGTATAAAATATCAGAGCCAGTAAAAAGTGCACAAGTGCTCATTTTTCTTAGTATAATGACCCACAATCTGGATGAAAATGCAGTTTTATGTTATTCAATATAAACCTAATGTAATCAGATATCATTAAATCTATTCGATATAGGAATGATTAACAACTGTTCCGAAGCAAATTTTAACAACAAAAATTTTTAATTCATATTGTATTGTAATTTAATGATAATTAATTCAATTTGTATTGCCTTATGTTTGATACAAGGAGAAAAATAAACTCGCTAGATCACCAGTCATAAAGTTTCAGTTTAATACCAGTTGCGAAAACAGTAATGCTTTGGAGGAGGAATACAATGAACATAGGCTGAAGTTCTTGACAACATTTCAATAGCAATAACTTTGATCTTTCACCATGCTATGTGTTTTCACATAGGGATATTCTGCTGAGATGAATATATCACAGAGCACTATTGGAGACATCATTTAAGGATATCCTTGCCACATACAGGACTTCCACAAATGCAGAGTAAGAGAGAAAGAGAGAGAAGAAACTGGTAGTTATGAGAAAGGTAGTATCAATCCTAAAATAAGCACTAAACTGGCACAAATCTGCACTGACTCCCAGTAAAAATGTGCATCCAGAAACAGTTGGAAGGGTTAGAAAGGAACGACAGCCAGAAGAGAGCCTTATGTAAATAAAACAAAGCATCTTGAGAAAAGACTGCTAGAAAAAGGGGTTAAAATTACACCAGTCTATACAAGGAAAATAATTTTAAAATATCAAATCATGCGTATTGGGAGTAATCAAGTGTAAATGATACCCTACAAAGTGCTATATTCAAGCAGTGCAAAGGGAGTACATATATATTTCCATTAACCAAGTATTTAAGTCACTTTGAATTTCCATCAAGCACACTAAAATATTCTTTCATAATAGCTGTAAAAGTTGAACTTTCAATATTTTTATGAATTCCTCTTAATACATTTCAGATATTTTTAGAAGTATGCAAGTTGACTGATCGACGCTTATAGTTTTACTTAAACTTGCTTATACCCAGATGCATTTCAAAGACAAGTGTCTTCATTGTCAACGGTTTCTCGACTGGTGGCTGAAGAGGAAATACCTGTTGTGGTTGTGACTGTGTTGCTATCTGAGTTGCTAGATATAAACTTAAATATAGATAGCACCCAGATAGCAGCATGATCACAACCACAATAGATGTTTCCTCTTCAACTGCCGCTCAGGGAACCATTGACAATAAATATGCTTGTCTTTGAAATGCTTCTGGATTAAAGTAAGTTTAAGTAAAACTGTAAGTGTCCATAGCTGGACTCGTATACTTCTAAAAATATTTTTATGAATACTTGTGCAGTTATCTTCCTTTCATAGAAGTTTGAAAACAGTGTTGCTGTAATTAATTTAATTTAAAAGGTGAGTTAATTAATAACACTGAACAACACTTACAACATATTTTTCTGGGACGCGTTTCGAAGGTTGGAGGAAAGTTAACCTTCGAAACGCGTCCCGGAAAAATATGTTGTAAGTGTTGTTCAGTGTTATTAATTAACTCACCTTTTAAATTAAACTTGTGCAGTTGTTCACCTGCTCATGGTCCCTGGCAGGAATGCGGCTAGCCAGTATGTCAGTAAACAATTCCAGATAAACATGAGATATGAGTCATGCCTCTAATCATGCTTACAATAATGTCACCAACCTTGGAATGGACATTTATGTTAGATCAAAGTAAAGAAGTCACTCACAATAGCGGAACATAAATGGTTATTTTCAACTCGTGCAATATATTTAGCTTATAAAACATGAACAATATTATAAACTAATTTGTCTTTCTACCACTGATCATTTTCTACCTTTTCTATGTTTCAAAAACCCTGCCAGGCTGTTTCAGTCTCAAGTGATATACTCTCGAGCATTATATAATACAATTCCTATAAGGATAAGTTACCTCTTACATTTAATTAGCTATTTATTTTTCCTTTGCCCCAAGGTAGTTCTATGGGATTGAGATCACATGCATATGGGGACAAGCAACCGGTGGTGTGACCCAATAAAACCCAAAATGCTCCGCTTTAGAAATCTCTGTAGGTTTGTTTGTTTCAATCATCCTGTTTCATCATCTGTTTTACATGTGGAACTGTCACTCCAAAACCCTTTGTTCTGCAACCACAATATAATAGTAGATTTCACACCACTCCTAGGTTGGGATTTATCTACTTCTACATGCGGTTCGTTGCACAAATTGGGTTCGCAAAGCAAGTATAACGTGTTTTTAGTGTGTGAAATTTTTTAGCTTTTTAGCATTCGTATTTGCATTTTAGCTTTTATCGTTTTTACGTTTTATTGTTTTAAGTGCTTAGTTTTAATATCTGTTTTAGCTTTGACCTTTTACACATGCCGTTTGGTGTTTTTATCTGTTTGCGTTTTTAGTTGCTTTTTTAAACCTCACATTTTAGGCAGTTTTAGGTGAGTTTTAGATTTTTTTATATTCTGACCTAGGGCCCAAATGACCTAGTTGTCAACGGGCCCCTAAACTTCATTAATCCAATCCAATCCAATCTACTTCTACACTCCTCTTTTCTTTACTTTCGAGATAATACTAGTGACTCATCCAATTTTGTAATGAAATTAAGATATATTAGCATATTAACAAGCAAACATAGCGGGAATAACATTGGAGGTAAGTTGGCAACCTAACCAGCAGCAACTTTATCTACAAAATTCACAAAACTAGGGTTTCACTATCATGGAACGTCTCCCCTCTTCCCTTCAGTCCCCTAAGACCATGAGCTGGTGAACAGACAGTATGAAGCATTTCAGAATTGTATAATGGGTGCAGAAAAGCAATATCAAGAAAATTGTAGTGTAGAAAGGCAATATACACTAAAATAAACAGGATAGGAGGATAGGAACATAAATATTACAATTGTTAATTCAGTACGCACAAACATTTTATTTCCTCCACTCAGCATTTCTATGACATGTTGTATATTATGCACATATAATGGTTAGTTTCTCAGTATGATCCCATACATATTCATTAGTTGAGACAATATATACATACTCGTCATGTTAGTTACATTTAATTTTGACAGGACTGGAGAGGACTGGACTGAACTAGACTACAAGTGGAGGGGGATTTTGCACTGTGCGCACTGTGTTAAACCCATGGGAGGAAGGGGTGAGATGGGAGTGCTTATGGGCATTTGGAATCTGGATGATGAGCATGAGCTAGTGTAAAGATCCCTAAAATATGCTGGAGATTCTTTATCTCAACACCAGTGCTTGGCGAATGTTTGCTAACTGCTGGGTTTAGACATTAGCACTAACCCCCTACCTCCCAGCAGGTCATGCAACTCAGTGCCACTTTTAGATTGAGAACAAGAGTTATATTTGCAAAATCTCCCCACAGCAGCGCATACTTGCCCATTGCCAACTCTACCAATCCTCAAAGAGTGGATTGAAATGAAGATGAAATGAAATGGAGGGGCAGAAAATTTGGAAAGTGAAATTATCCTTCCTAGCATTCACCTGATGATCCAGGAAAACCCCCAAAAAACTCATTGATCAGCAAGACCAGCCACGGGACTGAAACCCACGACTTCCCAAATGCATACCACAGATGCTATCATCTGAGTCATCCTGCTCAGTTCATTTTGACTGGCAAATGAAGATGTTCCACAAAGTGAGATCCCAATTCTGCTCATGAGGCACTCCTGTTATTACCTATGATACATCTGTAACCCTGTGCTCTTAACCTCAAAATGCTTAATATGGTACTGACTATTTATCTACAATTTTCTGCGAATTACTTACCAGCATCTTATAAGACTTACATAGGAGCACTGCTAGTAATCCTATGCCTGTGATTTCACAGCTTGTTCTAAAGTCTAGTAACACATTTCTTAACTCATTTAGCAAAAACTACAAATGATGGAACATTCAAAGCGAACATAAGTGGATTGTTGTCAATGTTTAGATTTCACAGTGATTCGATATCAGAACACCTGTAATTGTGCTGAAATACAACAGCTTCATGTCAGTAGATTTACTAGTAAGTAAAACAACTCATGTGGGATGAAATTTGGCACTGATATGATCCTGGCAACATTGTTAATGAGCAAAATATTTGTATTATTTCTGTTATTGTGGTGACAGCTCCTCATATCCTAGATTTTGTGGAGAAGTTGGCAAATACACAGTCTTCTGTATGTCCCTACAGCTTCATCACGGGACTTGGGGGCTGCATTATATTGAACAGTTATCCTTGTCCCCAGCACCAGCATTGAAGCAATTCTTCATTCAGGTACACACAAACATCATTATGGTAATGGGGCAGCACCCCATTCAGTTGGAAACCAAAGTTATGGATATCTTCCTGCAATTGTGGGAGCAATCATTGGTGTATCATATCCAGGTATGTATGTGCGGTTATAGTCCTTGGAATAGATCTATGGCATTTTTGCACAGGTGATGCATAAAAGAATTCACCTTAGGCAAATCATGTTCATTTTCATTGACTTAGAGGATTCTGGGTATTCTACACTTGACAGTTATGCCTGTTGACTTTACCACCCGTATAAAATGTAATTTGTCACTAAAAGCTATGTGATTTACATCTTCTTCCTCTTTCACCCACTGCTTCATCCATTATAAATCTTATAAAGCTTCATCATTTGGTTTCAATTCAAATACACAGGTATAAAGCTACAGACACAATGAACCACATTCACAGAGCCCATAAAGGATAAAGTAGCATCAGCAGTGAAAGCCATGTATGACATCAAACAACTGAATAAATATCTCTAAAGACAGCGATGGCATTATTCAAGGCAAAAATAGTGCCAATAATAATCTATGAACTGCAACTAATATGGGAGCACTTGACAAAAAGAAAAAAAAATTAGAGAACTTACAGAAAATGAAGACAACATTCATGAAGAAGATTCTGTGTCTATCAAAGTATGCACAATCCGAATAGACATATGATATGTGCAGAGAAACAATGTGGATAGAAGAACTTTGACTACAAATACCGTTACCGGCAACAGAGGCATACAAGCAAACAGTGAAGGAACACCAAAGGAAAAAAGCGGAAATTTAGTAAGATTTCTACATCACAGACACAATGACCAAGGAAAACTGTAAGGGCCCAAACTATGAACTAAGGCATCCTATAACAAGGTTTGCAGCACATGGTTTCCACCACCTAACATGTAAGGGAAACAGACACCACGAGCCAGGCAAAGAATGCATGAGCATGTTATGTGAGAAACAAGGCACAAGATATCGTGTGGAAGTGTGTGAAAAGAGAACAAGAACATTTTTCTTGGGGATGAATAGACAAAGTAAAAATGAAGTGAAACACAAAAGACGTTAGCTGGAACAAATGTAGATGAACAGGACCAGCTGCACGCAATATATATTGTTTTAATGTATTTATATTAGTGCACATTGTGCGACTTCCTAATATTAAATTTGGTTTCAACTGCTGCAATAACTGCAATTCATATGGCTCAATACAAAATCATTTTCATACAAATCTCCATAATGTCATATGTGATGGATGTTATCTGCACTGATATTCTTGGACTCCTTATGAATCTCTCTCTTGATATGGTTTATGTTTACTTCAGTTGTCATAAAATGTCTGTTTCCCTCTTTAGCACACAACCATTATCCACAAATTTCTTGTGCCAGGCATAAATTGCCTTCCAGCTTGGAATAACTTTGCCATACTTAGTTCCAAATTTCCTTTGCCATGCAGCACTGTTATTTGTCTTGAATTCCAACAAACATAAAGCTTGCTCTGCATTAGAAGTTACCATTTATACAAGAATGTTCAAACAGTAAATGGGTGAACTGTAATCCTAACAAAATCGTTTGACTTACTCTTTAATATGAAAGCTGTATCATTTGTAGCTATTGTCTGATAAATTGACAGGTACTTATGGAACATGAAATTGAAAAATAAGTTTTACAGAACGGGGAAAAGATTTTCAAACAGATAGACTCATGGATTTATCAACACATGCATTTATATTTCTTTCACGGTGTTATATAAACACAAAAATAGTTAAATGGTTTTAAAACTAAAATGGCTAATTTTGAACAGCTCAGTGACAGTAAGGAATGCATTGGTAATGTTGGTTAATAATATGATGGATTTAAGGCAGTCATTCTAAATAAATATACAGACAACGATTTTACTTATAACACATGTCAAATAATGAGAGATTACAGCTTTCCTATATGATTTGGAAATTCTGGGTTTCCTACAGAATTTGCAAAACCCTCTTCCATTATTCATACCTCTATTTTGTGCAAAAATTGGCCCACTTGTCCCAAATTACAAGTTTATCCTAAACATCCTAATTGATAACAGTTCCTGAATCAAGCTTTTTCAAGCAAATATGTTTCAAAAAGAAAGTGTTACTCAATCCTATGAATTCTATGTTAAATTAGTTTGTAATCCTCTTTCTTTCAAAGTAGAAACATGCAGATATAGCCTAATGAACAAGAAGGGTTATAGTTTTGCAAATTTTTTTCATTGTTACTGTCCACATCTTCAGAGGGGAATTCATTACATTACATATGTTATGTTATGTTATGTTATACATTATAAAGGGTTCTTCACTTAAAACCTAACAGATGCACAGCATTTTGCCTGTGCATGATTGGGTGTGCCACAGCCGGCTTTGCTCCTACATAAACTCTACATGTAAAGCATGTGTACCACTCTTACCCTATAGAAGATGCTGGAAATGTAGTCCACCCTTGGCTAAACAATCATTATATCGGGAGAACACATTCTGATTCACATAATCAAGTTGGGCCACTGTAATGTTTCCAATTTCATTTCTAATATTTTGTTTTAGTACTTCCAGTGTATGAGGATTTGTCTCATAAACTTTGTCTTTCAGGTTTTTCCACAAGTAAAAATCACAAACTGATTGGGGGAACGAGAGGGCCATACACCAGCACTAATCATTATCTTCAAATACTTCCCTAATTTTATTCATGGACTCCTCTGCTCTATGGGCAGTAGTAGAATCTTGTTGAAACCACCCATATGATTTCTCTTCTTCTGTCAGTTCATGATAAAATGGGGTCAAAATGACATTCTAGTACCTCTCTGCATTTATAGTCTGCTTGTAGAATATTGGACCAATTATGCATCTAGCACTAACAGCACACCAAACTCCAACTCTCCAATCATAATGAGGGATTTCTTGAATGCAATGTGGATTTTCAGAGGCCCAGTACTGACTGTTAGGAGTGTTGACATGACCATTTAGGTTGAACCACACCTAGTCGGAAAAGAACAGAAGCTCTGGATCAATTAAACCATCATTCTCTGATGATTGTTGTTGTTGTTGTTGTTGTGTTTAACGCCCGCTTTTACTACTACGGCATCGCAGGCGGTGACACTGATGATACATGGAATGAAGATGGAGCACCGGTGGAATGACATGGCGGGGGAAACCGGAGCACCCGGAGAAAACCCGCCCTGATGCCGCTTCGTCCACCACGAATACCACATGCGGTTCTCTGATGAAAGAAACCATTAACAATAATGCGTTTGTGATACTGGGTCACCTTGTTTTAAAGCATGAACACTTGTACACTTAAATGACTTTAGTTCTAAGAGCTTAGTTGCTCTATAGGCAGAAGATTCTAAAATTCCCACCTGTTGTGGTAATTTTGAGATGGATTTGGTTGGTGAAAATTCAAAACATACATCTATTTTGTCTAACTTTTCCTCTGTTAAAACTGCATGTTTACATTTTCACTTTTTGTTTGCCACAGAACCAGTGGTTTTGAATCTCTTCACAACATGGGCGTCGCGAAACGGGGGCAAGGGGGGGCCACGGCCCCCCCTTAATGTGCAGCCAGTTACTGACTATTAAACTATTATTTTAATTTTGATGTAAAGAACAGTTTTTATTTAGCACAAATTAATACGGTTATCTTCAACAAATATTATAAATTTTGACAGTAAAATAATGATTTAATATTATATGATTGCAAATTTCCAATATGTGACCCCCCCCTGGAAAAAAGTCTGCCGACACTCATGCTTCACAATCTTGTTAATTTTAAATCTTGAAGAAGGCACTTCATCTGGGAACACTTGAATGTATGCTGTGGGGACACGGCTTGGTGATTCCCATTTATAATAGCTTTTAGACACAAAAGATTTATTAGGTAAGAGTGTTATACATGTGTACAGAGTTTATGTAGGAGCAAAGTTGACTGTGGGACACCCAATCACACACAAGCAAAATGCTGTGTGCCCATTAGGTTTTAAATGAAGAACTTTGTATTACACATTATATTCTGTCATATTACCTTGTAGTATCTATGAAACAAAATTAAACTGTTACCATCAATGCACAATATATTAGCTGATGTCTTGAGTAAGAAAACTCAGTGCTAATATGTTATAATTAGGTATCTGAAAACCAAATTCCCAAGATGAATTACTGAATAACTATAAAGATGCAGTATATCCTATATAAAGGAACTTATTTAATTAAAATGCTATATTACGACAGAAGCAAAATCACATGAAAATTATATAAACTTACATTTAGGAATATTGCATTATACCTTTGAATAAGCTATTTTAAATTTAGAATATTTTAAAAATATATTTTAGTCATAATACAACACTGTCTCGACTTTTTTCACTAATTCATTAAACAGGGCAATCTAATGGGCTAAATATGGACTCATTTAATACATAAGACATAACTGTTATATAATTAAAAAGGGAATAATAGGAATCTTTGCAGTCAATCCCATAAACTACATACATTAAACAAAGTAATAATAATCTGATTATGTACAGCTCAAATATTATGCTTAGTTTAATACATAAGTTTACTAATTTATCCTCATACCAAGAGAGTCAAAAAATTCCAAACCAGCTGCACATGTTTTGCCTGTCCACATCCTTGGCGCTCACCATCTGCTGCTATTATAGAAACGTATGGATGAAATAGTGCAACATTTTTATAACTACTTTTAAAGGCTTTACTTACCAACTTTATGTAAGGAGATTGTTATTGGTGCTCTGAGAAACCTAATATTGTTCATGAAGTACCCCTTTATGATGCAAAAATTGGGTATGGTGCACTATTAGTGGAGATAGAGTTATACGGCCATTTTTTTGAGTCAACACATGCATGCATGAATACTATTTTGCCTCCCTTTTTTAACAGACAGGAAACATGATTTTGCCTTTTTTCCAACAAGACTTTGCAACAGCTCATACGGCCAATCTCTTGATGAGAACAATTGAAAATATGTTTTAGGACAGAATTATTAGTAGAGATTTGTGGTACCCCAACCTAACCCCTTGCAATTTCTATCTCTGGGGTAACTTAAAACATAAAGTGTATAAGGCAAACCCACACACTCTGGAAAAATTAAAACAAAATATCTGCCAGGAAACTGCCAACATTTCTCAAGGTGAACAAAATTTCCTAAAGAGATGCCAAAAGCGTATGGATGACATTGGCCAGTTTCACCATCTCCTTTCATAAAGCTGGTAAGTGATAAAAATGTTGTATGCCTTTCTGTGATAGCAGCAGACAGCAATGAGAGCCACGGGCACCAACAGGCAAAACACTACGCAGCCAGTTCGGAACTTTTTTACTCTTTTGGTAGCTCTGAATATGGTACCACTAATTATTAGATTGCCTTTAAGACAGCAATCTGATGTCACATGCAGGTTGTAGCAATGTAATTTGCAAGACTTGTAATGAATATCAGGCTCTTTGTCTGTAGTATAGGATACAAATGACAAAGGGATTCACTGGCAGTCTTTATGAGATGAATGTTGCAGTGTGTTTATTAAACTTCTTTTTGCTTTGGATACTCTTAGAAAAGTGAAAACATATAGCATTATTAATAAATTCCAAATGACAAGCTTTATATTAATTTTAAACAAATACACATAGATGAAAATATTATTTGTTACTCAGAAATAGAAATATTTAAGAACTATATGTTAAAATACTTTCGCTTTAGATTTTTTTCAAAAGCATGAAAACATGAATGGTGAAATCCATGAAATAAACTGAAAATAACATTTATTTTAACAAATACAAGACATTCAAGTGCCCTTTATGTTCTTCAGCAATGGGAATAGTAAAAAACCATGTGTGAAACTAAAATCATAACTTTTGCTTTAAGAGTAAATAAATATAAATGTTCTTTTTAAAATATCTAAATTCACAGTGAGATATAATCATACTGCTTGTGTAGTAGGCTCTGCTGCAATTTTGTAGTCTTCTCAACCTGATTAATTTGGACCAATCATGAGCTATTATTTGTTTTGTAGTATATTACCTAATAGAATATAAACAAATAACATAAATTAACTGTTATGCATTAAATAGGCCAGTAATGTACAGAAACATGTGATGTATTAGTGCTCGAAATCAATGATTAATTATTTGAAGGGTATCTACCGCCCAAGCTTCCCTTATGCAAGTTGCTATTAAACCCAAACCTGCAGTTGTTATTGAATTGAAAGCCAGAGAAAAGTGGTGCCAAAGGTTGAAATATTTAGACTATGTAGTATAAATAGTGAGCATATAAATATGAATGTATTAAAAAAAAGATATTCTTTTAAATGAAGGCTGTGGCAAGAAAATATGTTCTAAAGGCTATGTTGTACATTTTAGCTGTTATTTTTATACATTTACAAAACATTTGTGTGTTATACTTGACACAATTAACAGAAATAGTTAGTAGTTCTGGTGGAGACTTACATCTCCTAATTAATTCAAAACATAAGTTGGTTGCACAGAACAAATTCATGGAAACGGTAATTTATTTATCTTCTTTCTTGGAAGTGTTGAAAACAGTGTTGTTGTAATCAATTAAATTCAAAGGTAAGTCAGTTAATAACACTAAACAACACTTACTTTAGAATTTCCTGGAACATGTTTTGGTGTCCCATTTTCTTCCATTATCAACCAGAAATTAACTGGTTCTCTGTGGTGTGGCTGGCAATGTTTTTTCTGAGGTCTCCTCTGGTGGTGGTTAAAGGAACTTGCTGAACATATCTTTGTGGAGGATTTCAAAATTGAGCACTCTGTTTCTATTTTTCAAAATGAAATTTGTGACTGCAGTGACTGTAATCAAGGTTTATATAGAAAAAACCAACAGAAATTTGGAAACAAGATCCAAGGAACACTTCGGAAACATAAAAAACAAACAGTTGGACAAATCAGCAGTTGCCACCCACTTTTGGACAAAAAATCACAACATAAATCTAGAACCAAAGCTTCTCAAACACATCTTTATTTTGAAAAATAGAAGCAGTATTCATTTTGTACATCGCCCAGAAAGATATGTCCAACAAGTTCCTTGAACCACCACCAGAGGAGACCTCAGAAAAAACATCACCAGCCACACCACAGAGAACCAGTCAATGTAAGGTTGATATTGGAGGAAAATGGGCCTCCGTAGCATGTTCCAGGTTAGTGTTATTAATTGGCTTACTTTTGAGTTTAAGTAATTTATTTGTTTTTAATTTATAAGGAACTTACTACAGTTGCAGCTGTATAAAGTTGATTAGAGTTAAAAAGTGTATACTGAGCTTGCTGAAAAAAATCTGCTGATTTCAGTTCTGTAAAAATATATGTTGTGACTTCAATCAAGAAGATATCCTGGGAGAATATACCTATATTTAAATTATGGAAAATGAATCTATTTTAAGCACCTATATTAGTTCATCTATCAAATTACTGGTTGGACATGTTTTGAGGACCTATTTTCCCAATTTTCTGCTGCTAGTTGACTAATCAGTAGAGTGCGAAAGCTGCGTGCAGTCACATGCAATATAGGTTATTTGGACATGGAGAATGAATGACATAACCAGTACTGCACACATTGTATATCCATGGACATCAGCAGATGCCTGTAGCTGTGTACATGCAAGAGTAGCAACAATAGAACCCATGTGTAATAAACTTGTGGCTCATTCTGGCCTCTGCTAATCAGTTATTCCTCAATTCAGGGATGGTTCTCCCTTGAAGTGTTTGAATTGCTGAGTCACCCACATTGTTTAATAGTTATGCTTCATGTTATAGGCTCTATGGTCGCGAGTTCGAATCTCGCTTAAGGTGAGTTATTCAGATAAGGGTTTTCTGTGAGGTTTTCCCTTATCCTGAGAAGAGGAATGTCAGATAATGTAAAGCTCTATGGACCTTGGGCTTGTTTCACCCATTTCATTAATTCACCATCCAATATGACACTACATTGGAGGATGTTAATAAAAAAATTCATCTTCTAGTACTTATTCTTTATAAAACTTCTACAAATTGTGTTATTTGTGATTAAATCCTTCTCTTTGCGACTCATTGGTCAGTCATGAAGCTTACCTACTTCATCGACAATGATGTGATTTCAAAAGGGGAAGCTAATTGCAATGCAGAGAATCACAGAGTGGAGGATGAACTGGTTGGCATGCAGAAAAACATTAAATATTTTAAATTATAATGAAAACTGAGTCGGATTGAAACACAAAACATCACTTACATATAGTTAAACTTGACCGGTTTAAAGAGCCCAACTTGCTCCTATCATCAGAATTAAACAACTGGTTCTTGTTGATATTGTTTGATGTGTGGTTGGTTGAGATGACATCTGGCGGTGAGCCAATAAACTTCCATAAAAGGTTATGTGGAGGAAAATCTAAGTTCATTACGTGGAGCTTGTTTTTTATTATATGAATTTTTTCCTAAGTATCCAAGTACTATTGAAGTGAAATAGGCTGACAGAAGTGACAGTCCTAAGAGGAGTTCAACTACGATTGATTGTATCAGTATGGCCCATGCACTGAAATGTGATTTTTGCCTTAAGTGATTAGTGATTATTGTGATTATTACTCTGGTCATGGATACTTCATAGTTCAACTGTCACTTAACACTGATGCCATTTTGTACCCATACACAATCTACAGCCAACTGATTCATGCCTACATTAAGCTGGTCAAAAGGAGCAAACAATAATGATAGTTTCTGTGGAATGAGGATACTTAGAGAATCATGTAATTAATTCATCCTGAGATGCATCTGACCTGATGTGCTTCTTCCCAAGGTATCTGTAGTGTCATCTGGTATGGAGTTGATGAATTAGAGATTGAAATACTGCCTGTTGGAATTTTAAGTTTCATATTATGATGTTTGAAACTTTTGATATATTATGTTCTTTACTGTAATCTCAATTCTACTGGGTCTTGCACAGATTTCAGCAGCTTTAACTTTTAATTAAGTAAAAATTGAAGCTATTAACAGTGAAGCAACAAGATTCTAAAATAAGAACAAATTAGAAACTAAAAACTTCACTTATCTTAGTAATGTTGATATTCTTTTTCTCTTTTGCTAACCCTGGGGTTTCAAGCTATGTCCAGCTCATTCTCATTCTCATATGGCTTTGAGAATGAGCTGGACATAGCTTGAAACCCCAGGGTTAGCAAAAGAGAAAAAGAATATCAACATTACTAAGATAAGTGAAGTTTTTAATTTCTAATTTGTTCTTATTTTAGAAGCTTTAACTTTTATTTGATATTGTATAATCCTTCTCTGAAGTGATTGCCTATGACTGATCTATCTAACATTAAGAACAACATTTAAAAACAACACTTGAATGATACCAACAAAAGGAGCTAGCTGACCACTGAAATAAATTAAATAATGAATTAAAATTAATTGAACCACTATTATTTATTTCATTATTTTAGCATTTATTATTTTATTTTTATTTATTTGGCTTACTGGGAGAAAGACAAATTTGTTGGAGAATTCAGTGTCATTCTGGCAGGTTGTCACAGTAGCTTAATGGTTAGAGCACCTGCCTGGTAAGCGAAGGTTCTGTGGTTCAAATCCCAGCTCTCGTGTTGTATTTTTCAGTTCCAGCTCTACCTCTTTAATTAAACAACTGCTTGGAAATGTTAAAACTTATTTTATCTTTGCAACTTGATAGATAGCAACTTCCACTGGCAACCTTGCTAATTTGGTTTGGTTTCTTTTCCATATTCCTGGAGTAGCTGCAGGCTTCCTTGGTTGTCCTCTTCCTGCAATAGGTGGCACCTTTTCTTTCATTACTATATGCATGGAAATCTTTGTAATTTAACCGCTGAACTTGAAGGAATCTATAAAAAATTGAGCGCACAGTCCTTCATCAACCCATGTACAAAGTGATACTATGGCGAAGGGTGAAGAGAGGTGAGGGAACTACTGATTGCTGATTGGTCGAAAAAGCAATGGAAGAAAACTCACATGGATCAAGTGCACAAAACTGAATTGTAACAATGTGCTACCTTAATTTTTTATTTTTTGGATCATATGAGTTATGACTTTAACCTACTCAAATGAGCCCAGGATCCATAGAGCATAAAATTACCAGATATTTGCTTTCTGAGGATAAGGGAAAACTCCAGGAAAAATCTTATGTGGGTAACTCACCCTAGCTGAGATTCAAACTTGGGACCTCTTGGATACAAGGTAGGCATGTTACCCTCACACCACAGAGGCAGGCAAGACTTATTTTATATATACCTAGTTTCTTTTCTAAAGACATTGTGAAACTATGCATGTATAAAATGGTATTTGCCGTGCAACAAAATGTAAATAAAAGAAACAAAAAAACAAGAGAAACATAAGAATTTAAGCACAAGACTAAAAGAACACTCCAGAAATATCAGACCCAAAAACTGAATAAATCATCTATAGCCAATCACTTCTGGGAAGAAAATCACAATATAGAACTAGAACTCAAGCTGCTAAAATAGATGCATAACCATTTAGAGCTGAGCTTATAAAAAAGAAACATATCATTCAATTATGAACTTTGACATTCCAGCAGACAATAGTTTAATCTCCAACTTACTAACTCCATTCCAGATTATGCTATAGATGCCCAGAGAAGAAGAATGACCAGTTAGCTGACCACCAGTTGAAAATAGGGGCAATAGGTCCTCAAAACAATGTATGAGGATTTGTCTCGTAAACTTTACTTTCAGGTTACCCCTCAAGTAAACATCACACACTGTTAGATCAGGGGAACAAGAGAGCCATACACCAGCACTAATCACTCTATCTTCAAACACTTCCCTAATTTTATTCATGAACTCCTCTGCTCTATGGGCAGCAGCAGAATCTCGTTGAAACCACCCATATGATTTCTCTTCTTCTGTCAGTTCATGATAAAATGGGATCAAAATCTCATTTCAGTATCTTAGTAAGTGCAGTAGAAGTATGTGTAGTAGTAATTGCAAGACAACTCGTAAGATTTTACATAAGCAGGTTAGAAATATTGTTTTTCATGTGTATTCATTTCACAAACAGCTGTCAATTAAAGAAGTTTTCAAACGAACAAATTTCACTCAGGGTCAAGAATTAACAGCACCAGCTTGTCATATGAGTGCTTACTCTGTGACAAACATTGTTATGGAAGGTAAGCAGTTCATTAAATCAGAAGTTCCCAATTTAAGTCTCCTGGAAAACATCAAACAGTAAAAAAAGTGCTACCAACTTAGACAGTTTTCAAAAGTATGTCTTATGTAGAACAATTGATGATTTATATGACAAGGGTGAATATCCTACTCATAACTACAGCATCTCAGAGGGTTTAACCTGTTTACTCATGAGGTGGTTTCAGTGTGATAGACATATCTTCAATCACTGCTGCCCACTTGCTGCGCAACTGGCAACACTGAGAGAGTAATATCACTGTATTGGCTGGTCCCATGTTCATTTTTGTTTTGTAGCTACTCTATCTTTGTTGTTCACTTGTGTTCATACTGGTTTACTTTTGTTCTATGTTTAACCAACTCAAACAGTAATTTTAAGTACTAAAGTCCTGAAGCAAATTCAGCATTGACACTGCAAACTCCTGTAAATAGTAAAAGGAGATGTATGTAGACCTTAACCATTGTGTAAAAAATTGTGCAGATACAACTCAAGAGCTTCTGTGATATAATTTAAGGTACAATTGCTTAAAGGAAATAAAAAGCCCTTTTGCATTTTCAACAACAGTGTCATCTGAAAGCTCAAGATAAAGTGTGTGAGTAGTACTGTTCCAGAACTTTTAATAGCAGACATGAGTATCATTTGGATGAATGATCAGCTTCATTCACAAATATATTTTGAATACCTACTTGTACTTTCTTCTTCATTGAAAAGTGCAAAAGACTAAACTAATAAAAACAAATATATATCATGAAACACCCTCATCAGTGAAAAAACACCTAACTTTAATATTCTGTGCACTTTAAAATTAATTACATTATAGTTTGTATTGAAGAATCTCACAAGAATCTCATTTATCTGGACCAGGTGGAACTAAAGGCAATCCATATTTAAAATTAGGATAATTCTGAAACAAGCTGTAAGACTAGTGGTCTATACTTATTTATCTTTCATCACAGAATTTTTCTGTCTCTATCTTCTGTATTCTCAATCTCTGTGGTTTGCAATTCTCCCATTGATCCTCAGGAATATTTTTCTCCTTCATGTCTTCTTGCACTATAAAACCAAGTTTCCTTATGTCTGCCTCTCTTCTTTCTACCTGGAAAATTTCACCTGCAGATCTTTGGTAATCTCTCATTCCCCATTCTTCTCACAATACCATACTACATATGTGTTTTTCTTTAATTTAATTGTTATAATGTGTTGCACTTCTGTTAGTTCCCAAATTACTTAATGTATAAATTTTTTCCATCATAGAAGTTCTATTTGCTCTTCCCTAGAAATGTACTTCTGTGGATAATAATTTTCTTTCTTCATTTCCTTTTACTGACAAAATTTCTGAACCATATCCTATTGAACCTATTGAACAAACAGTACTTACACTATTCTATGCAAACTTTTATTTTGACACTAGTAATAATAAGGAAAGGAAACCCTTATTGGCACTTAAACTCAATAATGTAATCATTTTTATTTCCCAAAATAGTATGCAAGTTTCTTTTGCTTTAAGTTTGTACCGCAGTTCAAAAGCAAACCAGCAAAGTATATAAAAAACGTCAGTCGGGATAAACAAGAAATCCAGTTTAATGAGGCATATAAACAAGTTTCTGGGTATTGAAAATAGAAGCACTAATAACAGTGAAGTATTCTCCATGTTTGAGGTCATTTTGAGTCACTTAAAATGTAAGTGAAGGTGAGTATTAAAAAAGTGACTCAAAATGACCTCAAACAGGTTCCTGGGTACTGAGAATCCTTAATAGAAGTACTAAAACATGGTTAGAACATTTTTCTTATTTTGTAATTTTTTGTGGGGCACCAAACACTTGGCTTAAAATATCCTAAAAGTATTTACATTAATAGTCTGGAAGTTGATGACTGTTGTTGGAATCACATTAAACTGGAAAAATGGCTCAATTAATAACACTAAACAACACTCACTTTTTAAATTTCTTGGAACATATTTCAGAGGCTAGTTTCCTCCATTATCATTTCATCATCTCCATGAGTTGATGCCCGGTTGATAATGGAGGAAACTAACCTCTGAAACATATTCCAGGAAATTTAAAAAATGAGTTATTTTGTGTTATTAACTGACCCATTTTTATATTTTAATCCTAAAAGTAATTTCTATGGAGTTAGCAGGTGTTTCAGTAAGCTCAAAGTATACAAAATCTCGGTGAGATAGAAGATACTCTGATACTCTCAAAATTTTGAAAAAAACCTCTTCTCAATAGACTTTTCCCGTAAAATGGTGAAGAAGCAACAACATGAATATATTTGCTAATCTTCTGCATTAGCATTAGCATCTACATTACATTCTATCTTCTATGTACTCTTACAAATTTCAACTTTTAATTTTTAGTTACATAAAAATAGTAAGGGACATAAAATAACTGAAGTTTAAAGCAATAAAAAGAAAATATACTATTATGTGCTGAGTTCATTAATCCTGCCACAGCCTTTGTTACAATGTGCAGCCTTAATCGCCTTCATGAACAGAAACAATGCCACTATCCTGGGCTTTTAAGCATATTTTTGACTGTAGCATGAATATCCATAATATTTCCATGTGTACCATCAGCACTGTATTTAGCCATAAGGAAATGTTCAAAAAGGTGATTGTAACAACTGCTTTGAAATAGAATCACTAGATATGGTGTCAAATGGAAAGAGTTTTCCAGATTATGTCTATTATTTCATTGCAGTATTTTGTTTTATGAGTTATGTATTGTTATATGTTAATGCATTTAAAACACTGTTGAAAAACGTTATTGCAATAATAGTGATGAAGATAGATAATTTTAATAATTGGATGCTGATTGTTGAAATATTAACGGTGAAGCTTCAGAAAATGAAGAATTTTTGAACTCAACATTCTAAAATTTTCGGTGCTTATACTTGTTGATACTTGCTCCCTCTTCGAGCTTTTATGTGAATTCCTAAACTGCTATGGCAATGTTAAAATAAATGGCATCTATGTTGCCATCTATCATCGAAAATATAAAAAAGTGTACCTATTTAAATGTTATTGCAGTGGAGCTAAACATAAACACAATTAAAAACCAAAAATACGCCCAAGTTTTTACAGAGAGATAACCTTATTAATCAAACAATATGGTTGTTGATTATAGAGATTAAATCCAGTAAAAACTTAGAGGGTAGTGTTTAAATGTAACTTTGTAATATTTGTTAAGAGCAATGGATGACCACTGCATTTGTGATGGAGCTGGTGCATGCTGACTGGTGCATCGAGCACCTAGGTCAGTCTTTAGCAAGTCCTAGATGCTGTAGACTTGCAAGCAAGGGTGATGTATGAACATGAAATATTATAAAGCTGTTTGAATGAATTTTGTTGTTATAATAAGCATAACATATTTTGTTTTTACATTTGGTTACGACAAAGAAGTTATTCTTGACAGTGTGCATTGTTGACAGTTTAAAGTAATATAAGGGATTTGCCCAGAACATGAATGAAAATGCTTTCATAGATGTGTATGCTATAAGAAAGAAACACTGCAAAGAATTTGGCAAATCCAAAGATTTACATATCTATCATTGCCTTACAAAATCGTTGTACAGCTGTAACTATACAAATATTTATTTCACTTAACATGAATAATTCACATCCCTTTGAGAAAAACCTAACATCCTTTAACCTTCCAAAATGACCTAATTGCAACCTTTAAGAATTCCATTCAAACACCTCTCTCATTGCTCTTTTTCGAACCACCAATCCCTGAAGCCTATTTTTCAATTTTTACAAATGCGGTGGACACTGTCAAATTGTACATAAAGCTGTTGTAAAGACAACTGTGACAGATCCAGAATGTTTTTTTGTAATAAACAAATCTTCCAAATAAATTGCATTGGATGTTGTTATTTATTTAAATGTGACAAGCAGGGCCCGGATGTTTATGACATGCCTTATCAATTGTTTGTCGTTTTTTCTCATGGAAAATATATGAATATGAATTTATTGGGTACCAAAGCATATACACGTTGGGCTACCCATGAACTTGGGCCCTAGCCCCTCTGTCATGTGACAGTCCTCTGCAATTCTCTGCACATAACCTTTTTTGAGGTTTGCTGTTTATTTTTTGACTACAGTTAATTAACCTTGTTCAAACCTGTCTTTTTAACTTTTGTCTTTTTGATTCTCTTATTTTCACCAAATTCTCTTATACTTTGTTTTCCGTAAGATCATTACTATTTTAGATTACTAACTAAACCCCGGCGCAACAGCCCACAAGGGGCCAAGGCCTACCGCCCAGCCGCTGCGTCCCCCACCTCTGCCCACTACAGGCGTCATTGGTGAGGTGCAGTACGGGAGGGTGGGACGTGGTCAGCGCCCCGAGCCCTCCCGGCCAGTTATGCGGTCCATTCCAAAATTTATTTTCTCCTTCATTTTTCTTATGTTTCCTGATTAATAATTTCCTGCACCGCACTTATTCACTTTCTTCTTAGCTCTATATCACTTCCACTTTCTTTCCTCACTTAACTTTCACTTTTTTTTAAAGTGCTTACTTGACATTAACCCTAAACTCTTATTTCCATCCCCCCTACTTCCCCTGAATGCAGTTTACTGGATCACTTGTTCTTCCTTGTCACATGCCATGAAGCACTGTTTTCCTTCATTTTGGAAAGTATAAGTGAAGCACGATTTTATCAAAGGTGATTAAAATTGCGCAATTTTCATGGATCATATAAAGTCATATTTTGGCTCTTTTAACATTTTTTGTAATTTTCTTCTCATTTTTCATATTATAGTCATTTTTTTCTTAAATTTTTGTATTTTTTTGTTATTTTTTATATTTCTATTCCAGTTTTGCATATATCCTTGCAGTTGTCCCAAAGACTGATTTTTCCCATCTCCTAATTCTTGTCTGTAATATTTCTTACAATTATCTTTCTTGGAAGTGTATTTTTCCACAAGTTTGGAGGGTAAGCTGTATTTGCTGTTGTAATTCTCTTTCTGATTGCCTTTCAAAATGTGATATTTATTTCATTGTGTGCAGAGATGAGGGTTAGCTCTGAATTAAGCAATTAAATTACTTCAAAATGTAGCAATAAAATTAATATTATTTATTTATTTATTATTAAGTGTGCTAGATTTTAAAGTAGATTTTCAATGTAATGTTAATTTAAACAGTACCAAAGTTTTGAAGACTTAAAAAATGCACCCAAAAAAACTTAGGTCAAATTTACTGTCATATTTTCTAATTTTTTTGGTTATAAGTGCTTCTATATTTCTAACATTTTAGGTCATAAACATCTAGGCCCTGATGATGAGCATATTTCTTATTTTCTTTTTTATTTTGTTGTTTAATGATACTGTCAATTGCCAGGATCATATCAGCATCGCTAGTGTGCTGGAATTTCATCCTGCAGGAGTTCTTTGATGAGCACATAGTCAATTACATAGTTCTTTGCTTGAGCAGAGGTTTACTCTTAGGCAGGTAAGTTGCAATAGCTTTCACCCTACAATGTGAGAGATACATGCACAAAGAGGATGTTGAATGCATCAACTTATGGCATACAAAGTATTATATAAAAACCCTCCTTTGCTCCACTTTCTATTCTAAGAAACAGAAAACCTGCCACAGTTCATATTGATGCTCTTACCATAGGATGTATAGAATTCCTGAAAGCAGCTTCAACCTTGTTTATGAAGAAAGGTTAATACCTGAATTTTTAATTCTTGGACAAGCATATTTAAATAAATTTAGTGATTTGAATAATTCAATTTTAAGTCTTATAAATTAGTATTGGAAGACCCATGAGGAGAGGAGAAAAGCATGATGCCAGGAGAAGTTCCTAATCCATGCTGAGATGATGGTGATAATGATGATGTCTTATAAATTCTGTTTGTTTTTTGTTTCCATTAAAGAATTTAAAAGAAGGAAAAGTAAAATGGAAATATTAATATTTACAATGAAAGAACTGAAGCTAATGTCAGTGAAGCAATATAAATAAAAAAAAATTGACAAATATTTAGAGACTAAATTTTGCTTATCTTTGGTAAATGTGAATTATTTTCAATTTTAGACCAGTTTCAGGAAACAATTACTCACATCCTCAGTGGAAATGTTTATTATGATTGTCATTATTATGGATACCAGATGATAGATTTTTTCCTATTGTATTACCAACTACTGAAAGGAAAACAAATGTGTTGATAGAATCAATCTGAAGTATTTTGAAATTCATTACATGATCCTTGTTCAAAATTAATATCTTTTCCCAAACTATTAAATCTTTGGGTCCATTTAATTGCTTTAATAATTTAACTCCTGGACTTATTTCATGATTAAATGACCAACAATGATCTGCCATAGCTGCTGAAACTTAATATTTCTAAAATGTTCTTTTAATCTGGCTTCCAAATGACATTTAATTTTACCAGTGTAAATTTTACCCTAGTACAATCAAACGTCTAAATTTTATACTACATGAAAAAGTCTTTAAAACATAATTTATGTTGAATTTCTCTTTAGCATTAACCATTTCTATTTGTTCCTATATGTTTGAATATTTCCAATAATACATTTTTAAGCACTAGGATCCTGTCCCATTGTTTCCTGTAATGTCCTGCAAAGACTGGAAATTTTATCCATTTAAGAAAACTTGAGCAAACCTTTTAGATTATATTTATCTTAAGGAACCAAAATTATTCTATGTTCTTTAAAAATTGTAAATTTTTTATTAGCCCAAGCATTGTAAGTAATTTTTTTAAAATTACAGAGGCACTGTGACCGAGCGGTTAGACCATTCGCCTATCATCTAGGCGGCCCGGATTTGATCCCAGGTACATGCATGTAGTATTCATATGGATGAGTTTTTTCTGGGTTCTCTGGTTTCCCCCGCCATTCATTCCACTAACTGTTCCATCATCACCTTTCTGATCATCAATTTCACCTGCACATCATATCATCCTATTCCTCACTCTCATACCTGGTACTTGGATGACCACCTGCTTCCAGGTCTTCACTCTGTCCAGTCCATTGTTTTCTCTGCTCCCCGACAGGCATTTGACCCTGACTTGTAAGTTCTAGGGCGTATAAGTGCTACATAAGGGGAGGGGAATCAGGTAAAGAAGAAGAAGAAACATCTTTTATTTTCTTAAGGGTAGAAACTTCTGTTGCATATTTGATATTTAAATTTATCTATCTTTTGACAAATAGAATTTGTATTAAAATCATTAATTAAAGCAGTGTTGATAGTATGTTTATTTCACTGTTAAATTCTTCCTTATTAAGAGGTATATTTATTAATCTATAAATTAAACTATTAAAAACACCAAATTTATGTAAAAAAGTATTACAACTATTATTTGTTATGCAATCATCAGTATGAGTTGATTTTCCACAAATGTCAATTTCAGTTTATTATGTTTTATCTTTAAATCTAGGAACAGAAGACAGCTATTACTTTCAATTTTCATTTCAGTTTCTAAGGAATGATATGGGTTCCACAAATCTGTTGAAAAATTTTTTTCAACCTTATTGTATTAGCTAAAGGATAAAAATCAATCTCTGATTTTTGCTGAACCCATGATCTAGAAGAACTCAACTAAACATGTCACAGATTACTACTTTTGTTTCATATATCACCATTGGTAGAAAGACCTCAAAAAGGAAATGCACATTTTCCTATCTAAATATTCCTTCAACCATTTGTTCAATCCCTCACAGTCCAGAACTACATGTATCAAAACCACTAGAAAATACTATTTATGATTCGAAGTCACCAGATCTGCAAAAATGCTTCATTTAATCTCACAAGGACAGCTGAATGATTCAGTAAGGGGTCTAGACCTTAACAAAGTTAAGCAAATTTGAGCAAAAAATGAGAACTAACACTGTGAAGTAATGTAATAATAAAAAATATGCACTTTGAGTTGACATTGTTTTCAATGCATTTTGTCTTCACTTGAAGGCATCATCAAGAATTTTTTACCTGGTACATGACTAGCACAGTTCCAGCTAGGCAACAATTATTGATGATGTCTTCAAGTGAAGGCAAAATGCATCAAAAAGAAAAGTTGAGCTTTGTGAAGTACAGAGTGTTTCATCAGCACAAAGTGTGTAATCTTTTGATTAAAACAAATTGTTGAACATGTTCAAGTTGTAAACATGAACACTTTCTGTTCTTTTGATATTCTTTAATTCTTATATTGTTTTCTTGTCTTGTATAGAAAAAGCTATGTTACAAAATTTACTCTTTCTGCTTATAAAGGCTTGTTTTGATTTCAGGGAACTGTACTGACAGGGGTAGCCAAGACTACTAAGAGATGGACCCATGAATAGGAGGTCTGTAGCTGTCCAAGTGAAGACTAAGAAATTTAGCCAGTGAAAAATATATGGGCATAATCGAATAGTTTGACCTTGAAACGATGGCTGTAGATTTAGCAGGGTAGAGTTCCAATTCATGTTTGGAAGTTCAGGTGGAAAGAGTAGTGGCTGTTTCACAGAGTCAAAGTCAAGTGACCCAGGGACTTGGAAACCTTATGTAAACACAGATTTCGTCAGCATATTGAAGAAAGTATAGGATAAAGGAGTGGCACCCTATGGCACAGTGGTAGTTATCCGAAGATCAAAGAGTGTATTGTCCAGTATCCAGACGTTGAAGATACAGTGCCAGAGTGAATTATAGATGCTGATGCAGTAGAAAAGAAATAGACCAATTGTTTGAAGCTTCTGATATAAGAGAGAAGGAATAATGCTACTGTATGCACCACATATATTGAGAAACATGGTCGTGAAATAATTTTTTTTTACTTTCTCTACTAGTAAGTAGAAATATTGTATTTCAGTCAAAAATTCAATGTTGAGATTTCATAGGAAATATTTTTTAAGGCCCCCTGAATCCAAAAAAAAGCATTTTTAGAAAAAGGTATGTGTGTGTCTGCATGTGTGACTGTGTGTATGTCTGTGTGTGCACTGTGTGTGTGTCTGTGTATGTCTGTGTGTGTGTCTGTATATGTGTGTCTGTGTGTGTCTGTATGTGTGTCTGTGTCTGTGTGTGTCTGTGAGTCAGTCAGTCAGTCTGTGCATCAGCCAGTCTGTCTGTCAGTCTGTGGACAGCAGTGGCGGCTCGCAGTCAAAATTTTAGGGTAGGCAAAGTGTAACAGTAACAACAACAACAATTATAATAATAATAATAATAATAATAATAATAATAATAATAATAATAATAATAATAATAGTAATAACAATAATAGTAATAATAATAATAGTAATAATAATAATAGTAATAATAATAATAGTAATAATAGTAATAATAATAATAATTAATATAATAATAATAATAATAATAATAATAATAATAATAATAATAATAATAATAATAATAATAATAATAATAATAATAATAATAATAATAATTAATAAACCCCGTTTATCCGAAATATAGGGGGCGAAGTCATTGCGGATAACGCAAACAATATATTGTTTGGTTGTTTAATAAGAGCAGAGTGAATGAGTGTGACTTACGGACGAATTACCGCCAAAACTAAAATCACGAGTGTCGGCAGACTTTTTTCCAGGTGGGGGGGGGGGGGCACATGTTGGAAATTTGCAATCATATAATATTAAATCATTATTTTACTGTCAAAATTTATAGTCTTTGTTGCAGATAACCGTATTAATTTGTGCTAAACAAAAATTGTTCTTTACATCAAAATTAAAATAATAGTTTAAAAGTCAGTAACTGACTGCACATTAAGTTCACCAACTTCCAAGGGGGGGGGGGGGCGTGGCGCGACGCCCATGACTAAAATAGATTATGAAATTGAAAAATTGTCTGACTACAGCTTTGTGTTAAATAGCTAAAACACTCCTATTTTCATTGTCAGTGCGCCGCGAAAGCGAAATTTGTAATAGTTCACTAATTAAGTCGGTCATACTGGTATTACACAGAGATAACGACAGATTCAGATCTCTGAGATGTTCGTTCGTGGAGTATGGCTGTTCGGAAAATGTCGCATAAATTCGGATTTGGGCAGGCAAGTGTTCGGATGCTGGCAGACGCGTCTACGCATGCTCGGAGTGCATATACAGACCGAATGTTTCCTTATCCCTGTTCAAGGGCCTCGTACTGAGGAAATGGGGCCGGGCAGGCAGAGGTTAAGCTAGCCTGCTCTCCACTACCCAGGTTCCATGCGTATCATTTCTGCCGCGCGTTTCAAACACGCAGCGCAGTTTTGATGAATCGGAATTGAGATTAAAGGGTTTGACCATGCGCTGGTCATTATAACCGAGAAAACTTTTCTTGAACTGCAATTTAGGGGAAAATGACGGTTCAAATGATAAAATGCAGAATCATAGCTAAACATTATTTGTTGATGTATTACGATAGGGTAGGCAATGCCTACCCTGCCTACCCTGAGGAGCCGCGCCTGGTGGACAGCGTAACTCAAAAACAAAAAAGTCAGTTAAAACAAAAGTTAGTATTTATTTGAATATCTTTCGAGGATGCTACACGAAGATTTTAAAGAAAATTGCTCCACCTAAACTACCTTTTAATTTTCAAAAATTTTGATTTTCGAATATGGCTCAAACTATTTTGTTTGAAATGAAATCTTTAAGATATTTTTATGAAAAATTAAATGTATATTTTGAATTTTCTGGCTATAATCCATGTAGTCCTGTTTACTGTGGATGACTTTTGCATAACTGGCAAACTGCAAGAGAAGACAAAATGTTACTATACAAAAAATGTAGATCTTGCTAAAACACAATTTATGGCCAAATGATTTCTTTTTGTAGAGTGAACCATTTTGGAGATATTGCTTGTTATTTGAATTAGTTTTGGAAAACAAACTTTCGTCAAATGCAACATCATTGTTCATTTTTTGTATGTTAACCATGCAAAGAGAACGGAATTTGAAAGCCAGCGAGCGAGTGAGTGAGTGATGTTTAAGGGTCCGTCGACAACTTGGTCATTTGGGCCGGAATTTGAAAGCTTTAAAAGATTTGATAATCGTTCAACGCCTAGTGTATCCCATATTTCCCTTGTAAAAAATAAGCAATAAGATAATTTCTGCAAGTGTTTATCTCAACTAACACGAAGAAGATACCGGAATAAGTTGTACAAAAGTAGAGAAAGTCATGTGAGTGCAATAAATCAGGATATTTTTATGTTAAGTTCTTCCGATATCAAGGGTGAAGATACTGAGACTGTTGCTACGGGATTGTGTCCACAGTAACAAACGTGAAGATTCCAGCCACCATTCCAACCCGTTTAATCATCATCCGAAGGTTTTGGCAATACGGCCAATTGATCAATGAGATGTACGAGAGCACAATGGGGATTTTTCCATGTTTGAGAATGGGTACTGTATGCCCAGCACAAGAAGGAAAGGCTTAGGAATGTGTAACGTAATCATGTTTTGCTTCCCGCGCAGTGTTTATGTCTAGTTTCCGAGTATGATAAGGATGCTAGGTTCGTTTAAAATACACAGTGTTGTCACATAACTCACCTAGAAGTCCAGTTGTCGTGCAAGATCCGAGTCGGAGAAGTCGTCACCTTCGCTGCTGCCACTATCGCTCTCTGGATCTTCGTCAGACCTCCTAGTGATATAATAAAATTGTCTATTGCATCTTCCACTAGCCCATCCTTTTGCCTGAACTCATCCTCAAGTTTCTTTACGTGCCTAACATAGCCCTCCCAATCAGCTGTTGTAACGGAGTTCACTGCACTTTCACACACCTGCTGTAGATTTCTTAAATGTAGATCACCGGTTACATTATGCTCTCTCTCTCTCTCTCTCTCTCTCTCTCTCTCTCTCTCTCTCTCTCTCTCTCTCTCTCTCTTACATGTCGTTTTATTGCTGCCCATGCCAATTCTATAGCGTTCAACTCGCACATATAAGGAGGTAATCTAAGAGCCGAATGCCCATGCATTTCTATTATTCTGTCGATATGGTATATTTTTTCCTTTGGTTTATGTATTTGAATTAAATCAAACAAGTCGGTCTTTCGCATTGCAGCAGAATATGAAATATTGTTGTTCTCCAACCATTGTACCACTTCTTGCTTTACAGCATATTTCGACGGAGGCTTATTTTCTTGTACACTGTGGTATGAATTGATGATCTGTAAAAAGATAACTTTGCACAGGGCGGCAAATTGTTAAGTATGAACCAATGAACGAAGTAAAAATCAGATTATATCCGGGGCAGAATGGAATGAGGTGTTAAACGCTCCATCTTCAGGAAATCCTTTATTGACCATAATATCATTTCCGTGGTGCAACGCTGGCCCATGGTTCCCGTCAGAAAGTGAAATGTAAGAAACGTGTAAAAACTGGATAAAAAAGAAGAGTAGTAAGAAGCAAACAAATTAATTTCGCACATATAAACTTCATGCTTTAAAAGAAGTGAAAGCATTTTTGAAAGATAAAGGGGACATGCTGTTATATTATTAACAAAAAAAAAAAAAAAAAAAAAAAAAAAAAAGGAGGGAAAAGGAACAAAAGATGATGGTAAAATACGAATACTTTGTGCGTGTGCGTGCGTGCGCGCGCGTGTGTGTGATTTTGTGTGTGTGTAAACTTAATAGAAAGAACTATCCGGATGTCTGAATGGTTCTTGACGACCAAAGGCAAAACAATCTTATGTGTTACACTCACATGACTTTCTCTACTCTTGCAAAAACTATTCTTAAAGACGCTTATTCCTCTATGTATTTCATGTTAATCGAGGTAAACATTTGCTGAACTTATTACTCATTTTCTTGTAGAATTGAAAATAAGTACCTAGGCTACTAACGTTAGCCGTTTTATGGTCGCTATGCGATGCCTTTAAAATTACATTGTCTTTGCATTGCCAAGAGATAATAGGCATAACGTCATCATTGAGTTACCTGAGCACTGCGTATTTATAATATCGCCAAATATATCATGATTTTGGCTAAGAGAACCCGCAATCAATTTTACCGTCATCATTACAAAGAATTTCCTAAGATTAAAGTTAATGCTAGTTCGTTTTTTGTAAGGCATTATGAAAAGTATTGGAACATAAAAGCAAACAAATAGTAGCAACAGCTGAAAACAGTATTATAACAAATGGTAAATACAATTTAAACTTAAAATGAAACAGTCTTATGTATTTGGTTGAATGGTAACCCCTCGACAGCCCCCACATCTTTTACATTCGAAATTGAATACAACCAAATATAGTTGAACCCGAATTATACGTATATCAAGGGTAAGAAAGAAGATTAGTTATAACTCAAAATTACTTATAACTGAGATTTTGATGATGCATCATACTAAAACAAAACAATAGAGTGGGCCTACATGTGTAAAATTGTACCATCAACAAAAATATGTATGAAGAAAACATTTTGAACTCGGTCCTTCTTTAAAGAAATCAGTTAATTTTGCTTATTTCACTTCTCTTGCATTAAGTATATACACCTCATTTTGTTAGTGATGACTGCTAGCGTGGTATAAACAATTCCTAAGGCTGAGTAATTTTGGTTTTGGTTTTGTGTGGATTAAGTTCCACCTCTCGTATGACTTACTTTCAAAAGCGCGTTCCACCCTTAAAAGACAGTACACGTTAAATGGAGCGCAGTGTTGCAACATGTACTAGTTGCGAATCTTTCTCCGCGAGCGACTCGAGGTGGCCTGAGTCCTGTACTTAGTCCTTCAATTGCCGCTTGACGAGACGGGCACTTTTAATTTTGGTATCCCTCCATGCCTTTGTTACTGTATGACCTAAATTTACAAATGACTCGTCTGTATAAACAACTGATTTCCCCTGGTCCCTAAACCTTTTTACGTCTTTTAGATATTTATGTCGCCATCTGATGATATCGATATCGTCTCTTTCTATTAATATGCACTTGTTACCCCTTCTGTCATATTCGGACCCCAAATCATGTAAGAACCGACTAAGAGTGGCCCTTGAGAAATTTGGTAGGGTCTCATCACTGTTGAACCGTGACAAAATTATATTCAGCGTGGGTGGAATATTTGCAAACTGTAAAGAATGAACAATTCGCCGCACTCCACCTTGCACTATTCAATCATATTGCGTTAACCTAGCGTTTTGTGTAGTCCCGCCCTTTTTGCTTTCTTTTTCGATGGCGTTCTTAGAGGTCCTTTCATTAGTTCCTTTTTAATCCTACACACTACTGCTTCTGAACACCCGATAGCCTTAGCTGTTTCTTTTACTGCCTTACACGCATTTTACTTCAAAAATAATCTAACACATTCATAATTATTTGGCGTTCCTTACTTCTTAATTTACTAATATATCGTCTCTTCCTAGCTTCCCCCTCCATAACTACAAATATTTACAAAAATATTAAACAAATAACGCAATAACAGCTCACAGTTACACACACGGCTTCTTTCGAACTAATGTTAGTGCTGCTCCTTATACTATCTTCTGTGTCAGGCCTGACGCTGAATAGATGAATACCTTTTGTTTGCCTTACTGGATAAAAGAAAGAGGTTACTGCCTTTTGGTTTATTTTAAAAACTTTCTCCAACCTTCCTCAACATTTGTTCTCGCTGGTTCCCTGATGTAAACTCAATAACAAAAACGTTTCACACTGCGTAACTTTTGCAGTGCACAGATATAAAATTTTCCGAAAACATTTAATTAAAAAAATTATAACACTTAACTGGGTAAACATAGAGAATTCAAAGTAGGCAGGTAGTAGCACTATGGTTTACTCTACCTAAGAAAAAAATATAGATGCATTCTAGCAGTTAGTTTGTTAGTTAGTGCGTGATGAGTATAGAAACAGGAAATATCGGACTTCTATTGAAAAAAAACGTTTTCTGAAGAAATGTGGACCTATAGAAATGTATAATGTCTCTGAAAAGGATATAACCTGATAGAGAAAAAAATTCTGCATAGGATAATGTGTTCAAACCTGAAATTTATAACAAATGAATATTTATACCATGCTATTAGTAATCTGGCAACAGCGCGAGGGTAGAAAAGGACGCGGCTAATGGCAACTTGTATGCGCTAGATAGAGACAGAGATGTCCCATTTAACTCCATACTGTCTTCTAAGAGTGGAACGCTATATAATTTAGTGTGTTTCCTTCTGTTCTCCATGACTGATTAAAAGCAACTGCGAACTGAAAGATAAAACCGCCGTTCAACAGTAAACAACAGATATGTGTTTATTTACTTCTCGTTTGTTGCTACGCCATTGTCGTGCCGAAAGCCGTCCGCTCAGGTTGGGTCTTTGTCAACAGAGATAAGGAAAATACGCATTGAGTTTCTTTTAAGATAACGTACGCCGTATGCTTATAATTACATAAAACTCAGTTGTATTTCACTGAAATTTAATACCAATAGCTGCAAATTACGTATAAATGCATTACCTATAAATAAGGTTTTATTAACACGTTTCTGAATTACATTTTGCAGACAATTTACGTATAAATGCGAATTACGTAGAGCTGGGTTACGTATAAAACAGGTTTAACTGTATTTCATAGTTATATCTTGTGAAAACTGCATTCTGGTGTTTCCATCGTAGAAACCAGCGCTTGAGATGGAAAGGAGGAACAAAAAAGAAAAAGAAGAAGAAGAAAAAAAAAAAAAGAACCAATAACGGTTCCATAGAAATATACAGATCTTGAAACTTGAAATAAATAACAAGCAATATCTCGAAAATGGTGAACTCTACAAAGAACATGAATATGAAATAAATTGTTTTAACGAGATCTACATTTTTGTTGCTCAGTAAGATTTGGTCCATCTCTTACAGTTTACCAATTATGGAAAAGTCATCAAGAGTAAACAGAACTAAATGGGCTCTAGCTAGAAAATTCCAAATATGCGTTTAATTTGGCTTAAAATATCTTAAACATATGGTATTTTAATAAAAATCGTTAGAGCCATTTTTGAGAAATTCAAAATTTTCGAAAAATTTTCTATAGGGTAAGTAAGGGTGGAGGATTTTTCTTCAAACTCTTCTTGTTATATTCTTGAAAGATATTAAACTTAAATACCAACTTTGGCTTTTAACCAACTTTTCATTTTGAGTTACGCCGCTCACAGAGAAACGCACACTCAGGCGCGTGCGCGAACCTTCTTCTAAAACTGCTTTCTTTATTCAGGGAGCCTCAAAACGTATATTTGCGGTGAAATTTAGGCATCGAATTTTTGGGTCGAATACAATATTTCCCCTACTTATACACCTATAGTATAGTAGAGAAAGTAAACGAAGTAGTTTTGTCATGTATCTACCTAGTTAAGGAAACTAATAAGAAATTAACAAAGCATTAATTCATACAATGAATTCATAAAATGTCTGGCCTTATCCCAAGGTCACGGGTTCAAATCCGGCCCAGATCGATGGTTTTTAAGTGTGCTTAAAAACGACAGCTCCATGTCAACAGATTTACTGACATGTAAAAGAACTTCTGCGCGACAAAATTCCGGCACACCGGCGACGCGGATGTGATCCTGGCAATTGACAGCGTCGTTAAATAAAATAATTAAAAACTATTCACATAATGTGTAGCATCCAATTCACTCCAAGAAGCAGCTGTTAATATTTAGAGGCATTTTTGAACAAAAAAAAAAAAAAAAAAATCAAAGTTTTCAAAAAAAGGTCAACGTAAAGGGTAGTTTGGGGCTGGGGGGGGGGGGGGTTCTTGAAAATCTGCTACCTGTTCTACGTAGTAGAGAAACTAGGTAATTAGTGCAGCACAAATTTCGTATCTGAATCACCAAATGATGATAGTGTTGGTGAAGTACTTTCTGTCTGTACAACGTCATTTCATTAAACAGAGAAGGGTCATTACTTCGGACCGTGACAAAGAACCATTTATCAACGCGTTTCTCATTGATATGATAGTGTCAAACAGAGCTCAGTTCTCTATCGATTGTTTTCATTAGCGGCATGACTGATGAAACAAATACATATTCCATGTGAAACAGGGCTGACTAATACAGCTCTATATGAAAGTAACTTCTTGCATGTATGAGAAAGTAAAGATCATCTTCACTCCATGGATTAGACACGTTGTCTGTTTGTTCCGTTTTTCACAGTAAGTCTTTCCATTTGTTCTGCGGCCTACCCACACCTCTTCTACCTGCTGGTTTATAGTTTAGAGCTATTTTCGGAAGTATTACCACAGTCCATCCTCTCCACATGTACAGGTCGCACGTTACTTCTTGAACGAATGAAAATTTTATATGAAAGGTTGAATGCGAGTCACTACTCAGCTTTTCCGGGAACGTTCGCATCGAAAGAGAGAAGGTACAGTCTGCAGTGAGATGACGCACATGCTTCTGAGCTGAAGTAGTACAGCACTCAAGTCAATTTATCACACTTCCAGTAATATTAGCCACACGTATTATACACTATACCTCTATAACTGTTTCCACTTAACTTTCTTGCATTCTTCTATTCCCGACATTTCTCCCTTGTCTGAATTGCTGTTATTTTTGTTGTATGCATACATCCGTACCGCACAAAACTTTTGCAGTCGACTGTATACACAAGCGTGACAGAGGAAAACAGAGGTGTCTGTTATCGTAGCATAAACATTTGCTGACCTGTTTATTAAGGGTAGGCCTACTCACTGGATTTCTGATCAACGCCATTCGTCAAGAACAAACGCGCAACCTATAACAGTCAATTATTTCTATAGTGTTGTATTCATTTATAGACTTCACTTGCAGCTCTGTTCTTATTACATCATTATTTATGTGGTCTAGTTTTGCACAACCTTTAGTTCTCAAGAATTTCATTTCAGATCCTTGTGTCTTACTTTCCATGTTCTTTGTTACAACCCAGGCTTCACTTCCATATGTAAGCACAGGCTATGCCATTGTTTCATAAAATTCTTGTTTCAGTTCTTAAAGTGTTGTGTTTTGTTCCATACATAGCTTTAAGTCTTGATAGTTTTAGATGTATATCCCTTTCTCTCTGTGAATCTATTTCACATCCAAGGTATCTGAAACTAGAAACATGTTCTAAAGGTTGATCATCTAAAATAATTTTAGTTTATATTTTGTTGTTTACCCTAAAAAGCCATTATCTTTGTTTTTGTTTCTAGAAATTTTAAAATTATACTCCTTACATATGAAGCTTAATTGATATATAGCACGTTGTAAATCTGTGTTAATACTACTCCGTCTGCATATAATAAAACCTTTATCTCCGTATGATTATTTAATGTAAGTCCCTTATTACAAATCTGCTTCCATTTTAGGAAAATGTCATTAATACATATTAAATAAAGCGGGAGATAATGCACACCCTTGTCTGACTCCTTTATTTATTGTTATGGCTTGCGCTTTTCTTTCATCTGTGTTTATAGTTATATTAGAATCTTCATATAGGCTTTCCACTACTTTGATTAGATGTCTGGAATGCCCATATTCCGCCATTATTTTCCAAAGTTTTTCTCTATTTACATTATCAAACGCTTTTTGAAAGTCTATAAAGGCTACATGAGTTGGTAAGTTGTATTCTCTTCTTTTCTCAAATATCTGTTGTACTATGGAGATGTTATCTATGGTAAATCTTCCTCTACGAAAGCCATGGAGAAAGTAATCATATAAACTTCAAAAAGTAGATGCTCTATCAACATAATACATTATGATGGCTTACTTATAAACGCGTGGTCGGTTCCTCAGCTGTTTACCAACGGGGACTAGGGTTCGATTCCCGGTACCGGCGTGAGAATTGTCTCCCGCTGGTAGACCTGGTCCGGGGTGCACTCAGCCTCGTTAGCTTCCTGGGGGGGAATGAGAAGTAGCGGCCCCTGGTTGCGAAGATCGTATAACTGGTCGGGAGGGACCAGGGCGCTGATCACGTTCCACCTCCAGTACTGCACCCCACTCATGACACCTGTGGTAGACAGAGGTGGGAGACACAGCGGTCGGGCGGTAGTCCTTAGTCCGGAAAGGGCTCTTACGGGGGTGGGGGAACTTATTCTTATAAACGCCTCCAAATTAACAGCCTGATACTTTTTATTTTTGTCGAGGAATGTGTTATTCAGAATTCAAAAAGAGTCTACTGTTTATATCCGATTTTAATCATTAAATTAATTTAAAATCAAAACAATGTAGGCTTATACATTAAACATTTTACAAACAGTAATTCATGATGGCCACTTCTGCAACGTAGGTTTGTTTGTTTGTTTGTTTGTTTGTTTGTTTGTTTGTTTTTTTTTTTTTTTTTTTTTTTTTTAACGTCCTCCAACATTGTGTCATATCGGACGAACCTCTGCAACGTAGGGATAGCATGTCCGTCTCACATTAAAGAGGCCTTGAGTTCGAATCTTAGTTGGGGAAATAAGCTTATTTAAGGTTTATTTCCAGAGTTTTTCTCTTATCTTCAAGAGACGAATGTCCAATATGTCAAAGCATTATGGACCTCGGGGTACTTTGAATTTACCCAATTCACCGTCTGATAGACTCATCTAGGAAATAATGGAAATAATCTCAAATGAAGCCATTTGAACTAGACTTCAGGCATGATAGGCAAAACAAAGCACAGGTGTCCGCATATTCTAAGTTCTTCCTACTAAGAAACCCGCGTTACGAGACAAGAATCGCGTAAGATGTGGGCCTGGGGAAGTTGCAGGCCTCCAAAGGTATGGTAGTCCCTCCCCTGTCACACACACACACACACACGCACACGCACACGCACACGCACTCGCACTCGCACTCGCACTCGCACTCGCACTCGCACTCGCACTCGCACTCGCACTCGCACTCGCACTCACACTCACACTCACATACACACACACACATTAGGTGGAACCGGTTTTCCGCTTTGGTGATCCGGAAGGGAGAGGAAGTTGGAGAATGGCTTGACACATTGGGAGTACTGTTGCTCAGCTTTGCTCTATATGTCACATGACAGTTCAATTTAAAAAAATATAGATATAAGAATATGCTTTATTGTTTATTTGTGTACGCAACTTTAACTATTCTGGTCATATCAATAAACTATTCCCTGGAATTATTCATTGGTTGGCAAAGTCTTCTAAACTCACTTTTCAAAAATGCCACATAAATATTTTCAAGAAAGTACTACACCCAAAGGTACCTACCCCCTACATGAAGTGTTTTTTTTTTTCGATTTTTTTATTTTCTCAAAAATTACTCAATTTTGAAGGCAAAGTACTTTGATTGAAATACAATGTTTAATATATTAAATAACAAATGACATTCATACCTTGCATTTTGTGGGAATAGTCTTAGAAGACCGCTTCATTCGGAATTAATGTTGCATAATCTGTAACTGTGATACCAGTAAGAGTTATAATTTTCTAAAGAAATGATAGCGAGATAAATATTACAATAAATAATATCCGAATGTTAAAATGAATGTATAATGTAGAAGCATGAGGTAAAGTTATGTCTTGAAAAAGTTATTAGCGATGTAATTTAAGAGTTGAGGTAAATATAATTAGTGTAAGCTGGTGTAGATCAAGTAGTTAGGGTTCTAGTGAACTCATTTGACCAGAAAAAAAATTAACTTAAAGATCGGATCCCTGGAAATCAAGTTTATTGAAACTTCAGAAAGTTGCAGAGCTGCTCGTTGCTAATATTTCAAAAATTAGAATGGAAACAATCCTTTTAGAATTTATCGAGTAACAAAGTAACAGTAGCGATTCATAGGCAAATGTAAATCTTCGATTTTAGCAAAGTAAAGCAGTTAAGTTATTGGGGAAGTTATAAGTTGGCGGAGTTAGGTTAGTGATAGCATATGTACGTATTTCCCAAATTCGCGTTTTTTCCTTCGTGTTTTATATTCTTACGTAAGTGTTCGCTGTGATCGATTGTCGGAAGACACAGCACCAAAGACCGTGCTAGGATTTTATAGACTTGGTAGTCACCACCAGGAAACATTCTTCTTCAAGTGGCGCTACAGCCCTTCTGGACTTTGGCCTCCCTCAGCAAGTGCCTCCATTCCTCTCTTTCTCCAGATCTCCTCCATTCTCGTATTTCCAGTATCTGTTGAGCGTCTCTCCGTATGGTATCTTCCCATCTCATTCTCGCTCTTCCTACTGCTCTTGTGTTATAAAATTTGCCATTAAGAACTCTTTTTGGTATTCTTTCTTCTTCCATTCTTATTACATGACCTGTCCATCCCATTCTCTTAATTTTAAACCAGGGAATGTTAAGTTTAGCATTTCTGCTACTCACGGCAACGCGCGCTTTGCATTATTATTACGGAAATAGTTATTTTTAAACCACAAAGTCTGAATACGTCAGAAATTAGCAGATACAGGTAATTTAATGGTAACAATTTCGAATGACAAGATTCACAAACAGTTTAATTCATCAACCTCAAACAGTTGGCAACTAGCAACAAACATTTCGACCAGGTATGAGCAAAATCATCTCAACTGCGCTATTCCGCTGAAACACATTCTTGTCGCACTCCACCGGTCATCTCTTCCCTAAGGTGCTGTTCAGGTTCATTCCGACACGCCTCATTCATAGGCGAGTATGACTGTTTCATGAAGAGTGATAGAGAGAATTTGTTGTAGATTTAAACAGTAAAGTTTGCTATTTAATGTGTGGATTTCAATTTGCAAGTATAGAGCGTTACAATATCAAACTTCACTTCGATCAGAAGCATAAATCGAACTTTGTAATCTTACAGGTATTTATTTACAATTTCAAAGGGTACTTTCTGAATACTCGTATTCCACAGTTTAGCGGTCTAGTTTCTTATTAGTTTATTTAATACAGAACATTATTATTTCGTGTTTTAAAGTTTGAATATAATGTTGAGCTTAAAACCAAAGAATTTATGTTGATCAAATAGTTTTAAAATATCATTAAGGCTAAATAGCAATGGAACTTTACTGCTTTATTCATTGTGAAAGAGAAACAATTTAGGATGTTAATCATAAGACAGAGTAAGGATATTACGTGCATAAGGTAAAGGAAGATTATAAACGTCAATATTATGTAATTTTCCAAACCGAGTAGGTGGTGCAATAATTATTGTATGCAAAATATATTTAATACAAATGAGATAGCGTAGAAATTATTACTAACACGCAGGTAGAACGAAGGCACCATTGCACGTGTTGTATTAGAACGACCTTCGTCACTCGGCAAGAGATTTGGGGTGGGTAAGGCAAGTTCAATCGCTACCTCTCCTCTCGTGCCCATGCCTGATTTTGACATCACCCTACATTAAACGTGTCAGCCCACTCAATTGTGTTGTTCGCTCTCATCCCATCTAAGCATAACCTGAGAAAAAATCGCATAATGTCCACTGAAGTAGGTTTATCGGAGAACGAGATTGCAGGTGGCGTCAAAGATGACGCATACACTTCATAAACTGGTAAACGTCAAGTGATAGGCGAAAATGTACTGCACAAAGATATGGCAATATTTTTAAAAAACTCGTTTTATTTTAAATAACCTTTTCGCGGCATAAGACATGTCCAGATATCCGTTATTAATGGTTCAAATGTTCAGTGCTTCATTCTTTTGAAGACCTGTCGATATTCAGTTGTTTTTCGCGCTGTCATGGAAACAGTATGGAATTTAAAGGTCAGCGTATAACATGCTGTTCTTAATCGTCATTCCCTTTGGAACCTTTAAAGTAGCTATTTCTGCAACGATTTATCTTCATTAAAATAAAGCAATAAAATAAGCTTTCATAAGAATAACTTGTACACCACTTAATAAATGATACAGAGTAGAGAAGGTCATGTGAATGTAACATCAGAATGTTTTGTTTAAGTTGTTAGCCCCGTTAACTGCTATAGTCATATTGGAGAGTTTAACACGAGAAAGTCAATCCAGCAATTAAATATAGTAAATAGAGGAAGTATTGTATCCCACCCGAAAATTCACTGTCGAGATGTCACCGGAGACACATGTTTGGAAGTCCCCTGTTTCTCTTTGTGTGTATGTGAACAACACAGCTCGAGAGACGAAATGTCAGATAGGAAGTATCATACTTTCTATATAAATTCAGCAGTTTCCAAAAATGGACACTAGAATCTAAGGAAAACTCCCTAAACCAAGAATACCAATTACATGGAAAAAATCTTGGCTATGTTCGATTATCTCAAAAATGGCTCTATTTATTTTGATTGAAGTAGGTGTTTAGATGTAGGTATAATCTGGGTTATCTGCAAAGCATATGAAGTCATTATTTTGCAACGATTTTGTATATCTTTGTGGACAAAATTTGTTACTAAATTGGTATTGAACAAAGTTTAACTCATTGCATTTATTCATTATCCTATATTACCTATTAGGTTAAAGGACGTTAAAAATAAAATTCTGATGTGACATGACTTTGTCTACTCTTGTACTAACCATTCTTACAAACTCTTATTCCTAAATCATCTTCGTGTTAGTTGAGCTAAACATTTGCAGAAATTATCTTCTTGTAGGTACAAGTGAAAAAGGGAATACAGTAGACTTTGAGCGATAGTCAAATTTTTTAAAGCTTTCAGATTCCGTTCTCTTTGCACGGTTGACATAAAAATGAAAAACAATGTTCGATTTTACAGAAGTATAAGTTCTCCAAAACTCACACAAATACCGAGGAATATCTCCGAAATGGTTCACTCTACAAAAAAATATTTAGACACATATTGTGTGTTTTAGCAAGATGTACATTTTTGTACAGTAAGATGTCTATGTCTTACGGCTTACCAGTTATGAAAAGGTCACCCACAGTAAATAGGACTACATGGGCTATAGCCAGAAAATTCAACATATACATTTCGTTTGCCATACAAATATCTCAAACATATGGCATTTTATAAACTTAGGCTTTCACGGCCGGTGTGTTGACTATTAGAAATGTTTAGTTCTTCCTGGCTTGTAGGCCGTGGTCTAGAAGGCATTGTAGATACCAAAGTTTCACCAAGTACTGCGCTTGGCATCATCAGGGTAACACGATCCGCTGTCTGCACTGATCAGAGTTTGAATGTGGAAGCAGAGAGAGAGAGAGAGAGATGTGGAAGTAAAGACCGTTAACGGTCTGCTTCTACATTTCAACTCTGACCAGTGCAGACAGCGGATCGTGTTACCCTGATGATGCCAAGCGCAGTACTTGGTGAAACTTTGGTATCTACAATGCCTTCTAGACCACGGCCTACAAGCCCGGAAGAACTAAACATATAATATGGCATTTTAATCAAAATCGTTAGAGCCACTTTCAAGAAAATAAAAAATTTCGAAAAATTTTCCAAGTAAAGGGTAGTTTAGGGTGAAGGAATTTTCTCCAAAATCTTCGTGTCGCATACTTGAAATACATTAAACTTAAACACCAACTTTGGTTTTAACCGACTTTTCGTTTTTGGGTTATGCTGTCCACAGACTGACAGACACACGCGCGCGCGGACTTTTTTTTTCTAAAAATGCTTTTTTTTTTGTTGGATTCAGGGGGCCTCAAAACATATTTTCGGTGAAATCTCGACATCGAATTTTGGGTGGAATACAATACGTAGTTGAGAAAGTAAAAAATACAGTGTTGTAGCAACAGCATATTGTTGCTACATTAATGCAATGGCTAAAAGTCAATATGTAAAGTTGTTTTAGTCACCGTTTGTGATATCATGCATTCATGCATATTTAATAGATTCATGTTGATTTTCTCTTCGCTCAGTATATAGTTCACGTTTACGGACAGCTGAAATAGCAGCAACCTGTAGATCCAAAGGAAAAGACTAAGGCAGGAGCATTAAAACAATTTAATGAAATTGACTGACCTATAGCAAATTTCTAAAGTTTCCTGATAGTTTTATTGGAAATATATTTATCATTCATTCATCAATATAAAAGGCAGCTGTGTACATACCTAAAATCGTATGTATAGACTTGTGATGGTAACTTCATTCTGGACACCATCTGACGGGGTCTTATAGCCGACATATAGACATGAGGGTCGGCATGCTGGAGTTTTGTGATCAAACAATATTAATTCATTATTCTGTTGTCAAAAACTGCAAAATATGAGTTATAGTATTTGTTGTGGATAACCGTATTAATTTGTGATAAATAAAAGTTATTGATTTGATTACATAATTATGTTAGTTTTCTATTTTCAATCTCTATTGGTAAGAATTCTCATGAACGAAAAATGCAAAAATTTGCACAAAAATAAAAATCTTATAAACATCGTTGCGGAATTATTGTTGAGAATAAATTAAACATTTATAACTGTCGGTACAAAGGCAATAATTAGTAAAAGTATGTAATGCATTCCTTATTTACATTAAAATCTGAATAACGTCACTGGCAGGCTCATTTGTAACACATGCGCTATGAAGCAATCGAGTACTTCTTTTGTGTGAGTATCCTATTAAAACAACATGGTAGCCGCAAAATTTAATGGCAAATTAAATTATTTTTTTTAACGACGCTGTCAATTACCAGGATCACATGAGCATCACTGGTGTGCCGGAATTTTGTCCCGCAGGAGTTCTTTTACATGCCAGTAAATCTACGGCTGATAGCGGACCTTTTCCTGTTGCGCAAATAAATTGTATGGGTGCAAATTATGTTTATATAATTGGCTTTACAGCATGATTTCACAGCACGTTTAACTATACAATACAGCAAGGCATGGCAAGCCTATGATTGAATTAAGTATCGAGCCATCCGCCATCAAATTTTGCTACAACTATAATAGTAATTGACTTCACATTTAATTTATTAATTACCAGGGAGGCCGCGGCCCCCTCTGGCCTCCCCTGGGGCTCCCCTGCGGTCTTCGTGACCTCCATGCATATAGCGAAAGATTGTGTTAAATTGGTCAATTTTAGTTTTGTTTAGTTTAGTTACACTATATGCCTAATAAGCTTGGTCATTTTATGAAGAACTGCAGCAGAATGTGTACTTTAACATGTTTTTTTAGCATACGCCGCCTCTTCATGTTCTGCGTAGGATCACGTCTCTATTTACAAATGGACCAACTACTTACTACAGTTTGTTCGCGAGCTCATGGTCCCTGGCAGGAATGCAGCGAGGCAGTACGTCAGTAAACAAATCCAGGTACTACCTGGCAAAGCGGCCAGGTGTATTGGCCTTGGTTGTCGAGCGCTGCATTCGTTAACTAGAACATTACATTCGTAGATAGGCCGGCCCGCTCCGCAGCGGCATCGGGTCGGGCGAAGACCTGCGTGCCCTCCACCAGAGTAACGTGTAAACGACCGGTAAGTCATTGGCACAGAACACTAACTACTGTACTAACTTACATTAAGCTTAACAGCATCACAGCATATGTTGAAATTGATGACCTTCAACGCGAACACATTCCCTATATCTCCGAAAGCAGTTCTGGTTTACTCGCAAAAGTTCACATTGACTGATTGCCTGTATTTCTCACGTGATTCTGCTCTTCAATTCTTGTAACGTGTGAGGATTTGATGCTTACATTTTATTCTTTAACGTTCCCCATAAATAAAAATTGTATGGACATAGGTCAGGGGAACGTTGTGGCCACAATTCTCGACTAATTATTCTATCACCACACATACTTCCCAATGCATGTATATAATTCACAGCAGTGTGTGTTCTAGCCGGATCCTGCTGAAACCAGCCACGCCATCTTTTATTTCTTGTTAGCTGCACAAAAAATATTTAAAATAGAATTTACATAAATATGTGAATAAGCTGTGGTGTCATAAAATATGGACAGATAATTCTAGGCACCTTCGCTGCGCACCAAACCCCAACTTTTGCAGCGTTGTGAAGAACTTAGTGAATAATATGGGGACTTTCGATAAACCAGAACTGTGTTCGGAGATATAGGGACTGTGTTCGCTTTGAAGGTCATCAATTTCAATATCTGATGTGATGCAGGTAAGCCTAATGTAAGTAGTTAGTGTTCCGTACTCATGACTTGCCGGCAGTTTATGTTTAACTCTGGCGTAGGGCGCGCCTGTCCTCTCTTGGTCCGGTGCCGCCGCGGGGCGGTCCGACCGATCTATGAACACACTATAGTAACTTGGCGTACAATTAGTAATGCAACACAAACGAATGATATCTCGCGCTTCTCGATATATGAGACGTTGCTGTCCTGAAGACATGATTGCACCTGAACAGAGTGTACATACACTGTCTCGCCGAGTATATGCGATAAGCTTGCGTAAACAACTCCTCAGTTTTACATTCTTTCCGATACGCCTCATGGGTACATCTCCTTGTGATCAAGTCATCCGCTCAGGTATCACTGGGATGCTTATTTCATATGTCTCTATACAGCCATAATAATACTATTTTTCTCTTCATGTTTTTACTTTCTTGCAAAATTATGCGAACAGAAGTGTGCCAGATGCTAGTGGCTGCAACAACTCTTTCTTGTAATTCTTTTACTTTTTTGAAAAGTCCAGCAGAGCACCGATCTTTTCCTTCTTGTATTTACAAATCTTAGACATCACCCTACGAGATTTGCTATGAATTAATGGTTTTTCTTTTAATTTTGAAGTTAAAGGAGGGATTATCAAGAGGTTAACACAACATACAATGCACACTAATATTCCTACGATAATACTTTACAGTCTACTGTACTTGGGGGAAGACGAGTCATGATGCAATTGTATCAATTAACACAAGTCATACGTTCCTGCTGTAGGAGAGAGGGTACGTATATCCATGTTCACTGTTTTCTGGATCAAGGCCATTGTTCAAGAACGAACGCGTGAGTTAAGGTTAACGCAAACTGGCCCGTCAGGACCCGAACGGAGTGAAGCAGAAAATTTCCGCGAGGGTCGGATTCGTTTTATTTGATGGTCAAACGCAAACTGACCCGATTGGACGCATTTGGCTTCCGAGAAGTATACTTGCGAGACGATTCTCGCGAAAGTTTCCTCTGGTCTCGGGTAGCCTTCGTAAACGCTCGTTAGATTACGCAAGTGTTCGGCTCACTCAACATACTGGTTATCAATACGCACATAAATAGAAGCCAGGCACCTACGACAATTTTATTAATGGTGAATTATTAATATTCATTGTGCAAAACTATAAAGAATTGTATAATGCTGCAGACGCACCAGTTACGCCGTGAGAATCTATCCTAGGGTCTTCTCCAAATCTGGAAATAATTACTACTAATAAATCCACATACTGATCTCCTTTCCAGTTTATGCTGTGAATCCATTCTTTCTTCCTCTTTTTACTTTCTCTACCATATTATAGTAGGGAGTAGGGGAAGTATTGTATTCCTCCCAAAAATTCGAAGTCGAGATTTCACCGGGTATATATGTTTTGAGGCCCCCTTAATCCAAAAAAAGGTAGTTTAAGAAAACCGTCCGTCCGTCCGTCCGCGCGCGCGCGCGTGTGTGTGTGTGTGTGTGTGTGTGTTTGTCTGTGAACAGGACAACTCAAAAACGAAAAATCGGTTTAAAATCAAAGTTGACATTTAAGTCTAATATTTTTCAAAGATGCGATACGAAGATTTTGAAAAAAATTTCTTCACCATAAACTACCATTTACATGGAAAACTTCTAAGAATGTTGATTTTCTCGAAAATGGTTCTAACGATTTTGATTAAAATGTCATATGCTGAAGAGTGAGTGAGTGAGTGAGTGAGTGACTGATTAGGGTTTAAGGGCCCGTCGACAGCTAGGTCATTAGAGCCCCATATGCTGAAGATATGTTATGACAAACGAAATGCATATTTTGAATTTTCTGGTTATAGCCTATGTAGTCCTGTTTACTCTTGATAACGTTTGCATAAATCATAAACCGTAAGAGATAGACCAAATCTTACTACACAAAAAATGTAGATCTCGTTAAAACACGCATCCGAATTAACTTTTTTGTGAAGTGAACCATTTCGCAGGTATGCCTTGTTATTTGTGTGAGTTTTGCAATACTTTTACTTTTCTTCAATGGAAGGTCATAATTAGCCTTTTTATATCTTAGTCGTGCAAAGAGAATGGAATTTCAAAGCCTCCTTATAGCGACCAGCTTTAAAACATTTGACTATCGCTCAAAGCTTACTGTACTCCCATATTTCCCTTGTACCTACAAGAAAATTAACAATAAGATAATTTGTACAAATGTTGATCTCGATTAACATGAAGAAGATAGAGGAATAACAGTTTATATAAACAGTTAATATAAGAGTAGAGAAAGTCATATGAGTGCAACATACCAGATTTTTCTTTCTCTCTTCTTTAATTGGTAAAACACCTAGTATTACAATATTCCCGTCCGAGAAGCTGCAGCTTTTGCTGTTGTACCCATCCATATTTGTTATCCAGCTAATTTTCCGGTCGGAATATTTCGAGCAGTGAATGTTTCTTTCGCGGAAGACGGACTGCTGCAAATTTCCGTTCCGGTCGTGACGGGCCAGTGTGTGTCAACCTTATTTAGTAGACCCATAGAAAGGATTGAAATATGTAGTGACATAAGGGACTTGCATGTGTTTCAGGAATATTTTGTCAATCATTCTCTTGCAGTTGAATCTCCTAGCCGTATACCACACCGCCATAGACGTCGTCCTGAAAAAACTACGTATCGTGATTGAATACAGAACAACATACACGCAAAATAAAGCAGGTAAACCAACGAGCACATCGAACAGCACGAAATCATATAAAACGTTTTTAAGCTTGTGCACCGTCTTTTGTTTAGCGGATAAACATTCGGTGGCATGGTTATCAGCGCCATGATCAACGTCCCATGGTAAATAAACATGTGACTGCCTCCTTGTCCTGGCGGTTAGGATGCTAGCTTCATGATCCAGAGGTCTCGGGCTTGATTCTCGGCGGGAGGATGAGATTTTTTGAACAGGATTATTGCCCATCCTCCTTAGATTGGAACAGTAATATCCAACGTTTGCGAAAGGGGGTAGGTTGGGTTTACCTGCTTCCACTATATACGGATTTTGCCACTCCCAGCCGTGCATTGTGTTGCAGTGGCAGATTGGTTACATGCACGTTGCGTTTGATTTACGAAAGCGCTTTTAAATCTTATACGATGGACATCTGCTCACTGGTGTCTTCTTTGGTACTGCTTACGTTTAAGAAGTTTATCCATATTTGTCGACAAAGTCGAAGTGCATAGCCTTAGGAGATCCACCAAGTGATCGTCGCCTAACATATTGCGATACAGACCTTTAGTAGGGTTTCAATTTGGAGAATCTGTTTGCAAATATATGCACAGCTATACTTACTCTTGTACATACTAATCTTGCAAATGCCTGTCTCTGTATCTACTACATTTTAATCGACATAAGCATTTTCAGAAAGTATCTTATTGTTAATAAGTAGGGCTCGGAAGTTCATGCCCTAAAAAAACACTGAAATATGCATGCAAATATGCTCTTAAAAACTTGAAAATATGCCAAGAAGTATGCACTATTTAATTAAAACAATTAATGTCCCTTTGCAGTAGACAAGACGAGTTAGTATAAGTAATAAATAAAGTTACCTTATTCCTTAGACGTTGAAGCAGAAATAGTCCCACTGCTAGTATTAACAGCTAAATTGCAGTTCACAACCAACACTTTGCACAAATTTTCAACTGTAAAGCATCGTCTGTTGTCCCGCAAAACACTTTTGTAATGTGAAAAACTTCTCTCCACGTCACAAGATGTTATCGGGGCATATTTATATGATGCTAACTGCTTCACAGAGAGAGAGAGAGAGAGAGAGAGAGCGAGAGAGAGAGAGAGAGAGAGACAGAGAGAGAGAGTGAGTCAAGTCTCTTGGTGAGACATGGTTTTCTTTTGAGGATTTCTCGAATACCGCACATCTGTTTATAACCAGAATGTTTTGAAATTACATAACTCACATTTTGTTTCACTTTTCGTCCTCTGCTACCAGGAACCGAACTTAGATCACGTGTTTTTTCAAAGACAGTAAGTGATTCATGCAAAGGAGAGCCTACAGCTTCCAATGCCATTATGGCTGTTGGTAAGAAAGAAAAATGGGCAAATATGAAACTAAGATCCTCTTTTAACCCAGTGCTTGACAGAATATTTTGCACAATTTCTATTGTTGAAGCATCTTTCGAGTCCAATGAATTAACAACCTCTTCGAATATTTCTATGTGCTCAGCATAATATAAAACTGCATCGACCCATGTTCCCCATCGAGTTAACACTGGTGCAAGAGGAAGTCAGATATTAGGTGCTGTTGATCTAAACAACTTAACTCTTTTAGGAGATCTAACAAAAATTATCTTCGTACTGGACACAAACCTATCTACCAATGGGAAAGAATCATTGTCTCAGAAATGCTACCAATATGAAAAATATTATACAGATGAAAAAATAAAAAAAGCATAAAAATCATTAAAATATGCAATATAGGGGCAATAATACTGAAATCTTCATGAGTTGCATCATCATGTGCAATACTGCCAATGTGAAAAATATTATCCAGATAGAAAAAAGTAATAAAAACCATAAAATCATTAAAATATGCAATATAGGGGCTATAATATTGAAATAATATGCATTTATCAAAAATCAAGAAAATATGCAGTTATATGCACCATAAAATCATGTCCAAATAACTGAAAATTCCGCAATTCGTGCACATAATGTAAAAGCATACATTTTTAACCCCTATGAAAAAACATGCAAATGCGTGAACTTCCTAGCCCTATTAATAAGATTGTTAATGCAAAGGGAATACAGTAGGCTTTAAGCGATAGTGAAATGTTTTAATAGTTGGTTGCTATGCGATGCCTTTGAAATTCCGATCTCTTTGTAAGGCCAAGAGATAAAAAAACGAATTACCTATTCCTGTTTAAGAAAAGTAAAAGTATTGGTATATTCAAACATACAATAAAGAATATCTCGGAAATGGTTCACTAAAAAGGGGAAAAATAAAAAAAAAGTATTTGACATAAATTGTGTGTTTTAAGGAGATCCACATTTTATATTTAATAAGCGTTTGTCTGCCCCTTATTGTTAACTATATATGCAAATATCATCCAGAATGAAGAGTGTTCTAAGGACATTCCCAGAAAATTCAAAGTATGACAGAATCTTCCCTGGAATCGCCTGGTTGTCCCCGTCACTGCATATTGACGGTCAGTCCCTCCGGCTGAAGGAGTGGAGTGGGGAATAGTCGCTCATTACGCAACATTCTCCAAAGAGACAAGGTTGGACGTCGCTGTTCCGGAAGTATGAACTAGGGAGAAAATGTGTGTGTGTGTGTGTGTGTGTGTGTGTGTGTGTGTGTGTGTGTGTGTGTGTGTGTGCGTGCGTGCGTGTCAGAAATATAACATCCCATGGCTAATCGACAAACTTGAAAAATCGGGAAACCTGAAATTTAATGTTTTAATGTATAATATATGTAAATAGAAAATTACTTTTAAAATATACTTATTTTCAAGCATGCATTATTTTGTTCTAAAGTTTATCCAAGTTTTGCACTGCTAAGTTAAAGCACATTGAAATAGATAAAAATGTGGCTTAACATTGCAATAAACCAAATGAATTAAAATAATCATTTCCATGTGTACGAATTATTGTACTGCAGGCACATTTATTTCTTAAAATATGAAATCGGTGATGTTGGTTTGCTTTTGAGAGTAGTTGACACTTTTCCGCATGGTACTTCAAATTTTTCTTGCAGCAGTAATATAGTTATACTGTAACGTCCTGTTGTCCATGTAATCTAGAACATGAATACGTTGCAACGTGATACATACTTCAATGGCTGACAAAACATCAGAAAACTGAGCAGGCCGATAAGAATGGAAATGACATTCATTCTTTTGTCACGCAGTGGGTTGTTTATTGCAGTTTCGTAGAACGCCCTCTCGGCAACTCAAAAGTAAAAAGATTGATTCTCAATTGCACGAAATATCTACCTGTTTTGTGTACACTGTGGGGGTCGGCCCATTAGGACACGTCACCTCCCTCTTTTGTGTTTGTGTGTGTGTGTGTGTGTGTGTGTGTGTGTGTGTGTGTGTGTGTGTGTGTGTGTGTGTGTGTGTGTGTGTAACGAAGGGGGACACCTTGACCCACTGTGACCCCAACATTGACCTATTGCGGGCTACTGTCCCCCAGGGGGAAGGGATGAAGCGAAGTGAGACCGGAGACCTGCCAGAGAGCGGAGCCAACGAAGCACAGAGACGCACAGAAGTTCCTAACAGTTCCAGGTTGTGACACCCGGCGCACACCCGAAGGCATACCACCCATCCAGTGAGATGGCGACAAGGCGACCCTAGCGGCTCGGGCACCTACTTCCAGGAAGGATCAGCAAAGAAGTTCCAGAGCGTAAGCAACTATGTCATCTGTCCGCAGTTGCCAGAACGTACCAACTAAACCTGAAGATGACAAGGGAGGGAAATTGGAAATGAAGGGAATGGAATCCGAAGGGATTAATGCACTCCAGCAGTCGCCCCATGTCAGAGTGCGTGGCCACGGGGATCGAACCCATGACCTCCCGAATGCGGGCCACAGATGTTACCGCCTCAGCCATCTCGCTCGGTTACCTCCCTCTAGTATATTTTGTAGTAGCGTTTTCAATTTTTGTGCTTGAATAACCAGTCAATTTCTCCTTTAAAACAGAAGTGCCACAGAAGAAGAATGACACCTGCTACTTTCTGTTGTCTGACCTGAGACTAGGTTGTACTGAAAACAGTAAAACTGTAAGGCCTATTATAGCTCGGTACAGAGAGGTATCCATCAGTGAACAAACAGGAAAAGAAACTGGCAGGAATGCACACGCACGGGGTTGTATGACCTTCCCTTTTCTCGCTTTCTGCACGAAACAAAGTGAACTGGACAGCTCTTGGATTCCAGTGTAGCAGTGACATTGAGTTAGTTTTATTTTGAGTTTTCGTATAAAAGTAATAATACACGAGAAGATCTACGCCGTATGGGTGATGCCTGTCCCCTGTTACTTTCTTGGAGAACAAGTTGTTGCGTATCTTTCGGGATGTGTCAGTGTTCCGAAAATAATCATTAATCATTAACCTCCCAGTGACAACAGTGGAGAGTGAACGGTGTTCCTTAACATTAAAATGAATAAAGACCTCAGGAGTTCGACGGAAACAGGGATTACTACGTTTCTATGGGGAATTCAAATCGATTTGCGTTCTCATTCCGGATTGAATACCGCATGGAAACGCGGGCTGAAATCGAACTAAGTCCTTGGATCCGATCCTCTTAGTAGAAGAATCGGATCGAAATTTTCCTGCATGAAAACATCTACCGTATTCAAATCGATCTGAATCTGACAAAGATGCTAAGCTCTAATGCACTCGTAACACGCTGCAGATGTGTCATTTTGTTTTCTTAGAGAAAGTGGTGTAATAAAACATAACAGTCACTTTTATTACTTTCCCTACTACGTATGGTAAGTAGAGGAAATATTCTGTTCCACCCAAAAATTCCATGTCTAGATTTCACCGGAAATATTGTTTTGAGGCCCCCTGAATCCGAAAAAAAGCATTTTTAGAAAAAGGTGTGTGTGTGTGTGTGTGTGTGTGTGTATGTGTGTGTGTGTGTGTGTGTGTGTGTGTGTGTGTGTGTGTGTGTGTGTGTGTGTGTGTGTCAATCTGTGGGCGGCATAACTGAAAAACGAGAAGTCGGTTAAAAACAAAAGTTGGTACTTCAGGTTAATGTCCCTTTAGGATGCGACACGAAGATCCGAAGAAAATTCCTCCAGCCTAAACTAGCCTTTACATGGAAATTGTTTCAAAAATTTTGATTTTCTCGAAAATGGCTCTAACGATTTTGGTTAAAATACCATATGTTTCAGATACACCCGGGGAAAAAAAAAAGAAAAAAAAAAAAAACCAATTAGCAGACTCTGGAAGAGTATACTTGTCTAAGTCCATGTCGTTTCCGCGGCTGGTTTACAATAGTGTCACGAAATGCGTGTCTTTAACATCATTCTGTTGTCAATACTCATATTGAGTCTCAACTATTCAATGTGAGCGGATGGCCAAGTGGTTGGACTTAGACAAATATATACGCTTCCAGAGTTTGCTCATTTTTTAGGGTGTATGTACATACCATGTATTTTTAATTTTCTGGCTATAGCCCATGTAGTTCTATTTACTCTGGATGACTTTTGCATAACTGGTAAACGTAAGAGATAGACCAAATCTTACTATACAAAAAATGTAGATCTTGCTAAAACACAATTTATGTCCAAATGTTTTGTAGAGTAAACTATTTCGAAGTTATTCCTTGTTATGTGTGTCAATTTTCGAAAACAAACTTTCGCCAAATGGGAGATCGTGATTCATTTTTTTATATGCTAACCGTGCAAAGAGTACGGAATCTCAAAGATTTAAAAGATCTGACTCGCTCAAAGCCTACTGTATTCCCATATTCCCCTTGTACCTACAAGTAAATAAAGAATAAGATAATTTCTGCAAATTATTATTTCAACTAGTACGAAGAAGATACAGGAATAAGAATTTGTAAGAATGATTAGTATAAGAGTAGAGAAAGTCAGGTGAGTCCAACACATCAGATTTTTGTTTCTACAACCTCGCAATATATTTTTCTAAAACATTTGCTAACCTCAAAACCTATTTAAATTACACAAAAAACACATGTTTACAGGTTTTCCAACAGAAAGGTTTGAATTATTTGTGCTTGAGCCTTAGTATTCAAATCAATCAGTAGTTTCCTCATGAAACCAAATTGAATTCGATTAGTGTCGGTTGAGGGACATGCGATCTGATATTTAAGCACATTTGCATGAGACGTTGGAGGTGATTTAGGTCAATGAGAGGTCATATATTACAACCATCATGCGTAATGTTAAGATAATTTAATGAGCGCTGTTCAAGGAGAGAAGTAAATAAAATTGCATTTATTGCCCCAATTCATGTATTTACGACCTGTGTTTGTTTACATTTTGACATAACTCAAACTCGACAGGAATTGCGAATGATTTTGGACTGAATTTGCGTTTGCGTGTCCTGTGAAGTGGACTCATATCGATTTCATTTCTCAGGTAAAGTAGCAAACACTATCTTTTGTTATGACCATCTGATAGTGGATTTTGACGGATACGCGCCATGTTCCTGCGCAGCCGACAGCGTTAACTATGCAGGAGAACGGCGATGGCGGTTATTTCGATACTACGATAGCGTGTAGAAACTTTGGGTGGAGGGGAATTTATTGATCATGTCCTCTATTGCGGTTAAAGAATGAGCACACCTGACAGTAGTTGTGTTATAGCACCGGTGACAAGGCTAGTTTCATTTGTTATAATCACCACCTACCCACTGGTATCGTGTATACATATATTTCGGCTGTTTATCAAGCTTCAGGGGTGGTTACTGAGCCAGTACTGCCTTTGTTTATTTTGACATTTTAATTTACTTTATTATTTCACTTACCTACGTCACATGTTGACGAACATTCAGAGAACCTTGGATACCAACAGTGAGAAAGAGGGTTTATTTGATTCACTTACAAAGTGGTTGGATGTAAACATAGTCAAGGTAAACGGCTATATCACTGTAATGCATATGAGATTTTCATAGAGTAGTATTGTTTAATATCTAAGAGACTCAGAGGTGAGACAGCTTCCTTTGTACTGTTTATACTATAGTGGGAAAATGAACAGATCTCATACACACACTGATCCCGAAATTTATTTTAGTTTCATCTGGCTTTGCATTAGGCTTGACAAATATTGAAAATGAAGAGATTTTAAATATGGAATTAGAAAAAATGAGTAATAAAGGGACAAATAAGGTTTAAGTGATAGGTGGGATCCAAATAAACTTGACAATGATGGGTTTTTAGTCGTTTGGGTCCCAGCAGCTTAATGTAGTGATAAGAAAGGGAACTGTATGTAAATTAATATGTAAAATAGGCGTTATGGGCTTGTATAAAACACCACCATTGTTTGTATGAACCCTTAAATGGTAATATTCGTCTCTCAGACGGATATACAAATTCTGAACGCATAGTGGGCATGTGTGCAATGTTAGTTTGATCTAATATTTCAACTATGCTTCAGTTGAGAGTTGAACTTTGAATTGTGTGGACATCATTGTTTTAGTTCCGCAATAGTATTGTTTTATAAGTACATACACGTAAGCCACATCATCTCACAGGCAGATATTACTGTTAAGGTACCTAATATACTAATATTTGATTTTGTAAATTTTTGCATAATTTCTTGCAACATATGATGTAAACGGAATCAAAATATTAATATTAATAATTCATCAAGCTCTGAAATTGTTGGATTCACTAAAGTGGACTTAAAATGCAAACTTTTGTCATCATAGTCTCTCAGGCTGTTACTGTTAGCACCATTTTCTCACAAAGGCTAATATATAATTTTGTAATTTCTGCATAATTGATCGTAATATATGATGCAAATAAAATAAAAATATTGGTATTGATAAATCATCAAGCTTTTAAATTATTAGATTCACCAAAATGGACATAAAATGCAAGATTTTGTCATCTTAGTCTCCCAGACGGGTATTACCATTAATGTCATATTTTCACGTTACCATTTAAGGGTTAAAATGTATTTGGTTTACAGTAAATACTATATACCAAATATAAGTAGCCAACATTCTTATGCACCATTACATATTTAAAAACAGACTAATTTCTGGTCATTGATAATAACTCAATCACAACACATATTTTCCATATATAAGAAGTATAACATCATCTTCAATGTTTGGACCTTGTTCAAGATTCGTTCTGTCCCATTCAATCAAAATTGTCTTTCTGTCTATGCCTTGGTTTTCTTAAGTATGCATATTCGTTTCTCTAATAACTTGTATTCTGTCAATATTTTTGATAATCCTCCTTCATTCATACCTTGAACATAGTGTAGTTTTCTTTGATTTGGTCAGTTTTTTCCATGACTTTAAATATTTTCAATATAGGTATGTATTATTCGGAATATTTATCCTTAGAATTCTTGATGTTTTGACTTAAAATTTCTGTTTTCTTAATGAGCACCAGTTTTTACAGTTTGGCAGTTACATCACCCAATTTTAACCTCCATTACCCAAGGGGAGGACAACTGTCATTGGTCAGTGGGTCCATTGGACTTAGCCAGAACTAAATAAACGTATGTAGATCCACCGACCCTCTCCTCACCTGTCACCTGAGTGAAGCTCTTTTATGCTGATTTAATTTGTCAAGGATAAAAAGTGGATTGCGTTACTTTCAAACCCAGATATAATCCCCAGAGAACACAGAAGGCAGCAGTAGCAGCATTCAGACTACTGACAGATCATGACTGTCGCCTCTATAGAACAGACCTCTCAGCTACACCAATACGTATTCTGTGAGGTGATCAAGCAGAGATGAAGATCACTTGAAGACCTGTGAAGTCCTACATGCAGAAAAAAGTACATTGCAAAGGAGAGCGCAAATGCTAATGACTTCATTGCCAGATGCAAAGCAGTAAACAGCAACATATATCTGTTATTTCTTAGTTGTGTTTGCAATTCAGCAATAAATCTTAAAACATTTAATTTCTGTTGATTTAAGTTTACTTTTCTGCTTCTGCTTCTTGCTTAGGATCCAAGTTTCACTTGAATATAGAAGCATAAAAACTGCCATTGTTTTATAAAATTTCATGTGCATCTCCTTCATTGTCTGTTTTTATTAAGTACTCTCATGATTGTGCTGCACATAAGATTAAATTTATAGAGTTTATTATGTGCATCATTTTCTTCTAATACAGCAGTTAACTCTCATTCCAAGTATATATTGGAGATTGTTGGACATTGTTGTCATTTATTAATATATATCACAACAATTATATATATATATATATATATATATAAGATTGGGCAGATAAAACCGGCTCATGTTATGACATTGATTTTAAACAAAGTTTAATGGAATAAATTGCATGAATCTTCATAATAAATGTTGGAAGTGCCTTCCATCTGCATCATCTGCATCTAGACACTTCAGTGCACATCTTAAGAGGTTCATGAAAATACGTGTCGATTCCTCATGGGTGATGCTGCAAATGCAATTCCTGATGTTATCCTTGAAATCATCAATTATCATGATGATTACATCAAGGAGGATTCTGCTCGTACACTTTTCCCTTCAAGTATCCCCATAAATAAAAATTACATGTAAACAAATCTGGTGATCATGGTGACCATAAGCTTTTGCTCACAGTCCTTTGTTTAGTGAACATCCAATGAATATGGGCAAGTGACCCCTCATGTGTGACATGTTGCCCCAAATTGTTGAAATAAGCAGTAATTATCTTCTGTCAGTTGGGAATAAAATTCTTCCAAGAAGGTCAAGTAGACATGTTGACTGTATTGTTGAAGAACATCGGACCAATAATGCATTTTGCAGTCATAGCGCAACACACACCAATCTTTTGGTCGTGCAGGGATTGCTGGTACTGAGCAAAGCGGATATTTGTCTCTGAATAATTCTTGTGCTACCTTGATAGAGTTGGTCTTTTCATATGCCTCTACAATGAATATTTACTCTGATATTGAATAAATTATGCTTAGTTAAAAAACAACTCTTTACATGTGTTTAAAACGTCTATGAATTGTTTATAAGCAACAATGAAACAAAACATGTGGAATATAGTAGAGCCAACATAATTACAATGAAATAAAACATGCAGAATATAGTATGGCTAACATTCTTTCATTTCAAGAAAAAAGAAAGAAAACAAAAGAGTACCCTACGTAATTTCTTCAAATGATATGAGATGAGACAGTCCGGTCCAGTTTTGTCTGCCCGATCTTGTATAAAAATCAACATATGCTCACTAAATTAGTTCTTTGTTAGATTTGCTGTGATCATTTATGGACATTTAATGTCATGTGACATACTTTGTTATCAAATTTCCCCGTACGTTGGGTAAAACAGATTAAATTGGGAAAAAGTTACAACCAGCACCCATACCTGTAGTATATATTTATAATTTAAAATATTCCTTCAAATTATGTGAAGTGAGTGTATAAGACTTTATGCTTCTTGGGACTGTTTAACAGCTTTAAAAAGTGTGGAAGTTGATTATAAACTTTTATTGTGCAATAATAACTTCCTTTTTGGAATAGTTTTGACTTTTGAAGGGCCAATAGTTTTGTAAGACCCAATAAAAACGACGGTCATTTTTATTAATACATCACTTCTTGATAATTTAGTTCCTGTTTTCAGGTTCTGTTTATCTTAAAAATTATTTTCTAATATTTTTATGTTAATGAAAAACTAATATTTTAGTAAGATAAATTTAATAAATTATTTTCATCAGAAATACTACCACAAATTATATAATAGAAGTATTGCCATCAAGAATACTAAAGGGTTATCAACAAGTCCCTTCGCATTGTACTGGTTAATACCACTCAAGATAACGTTGGTATCCTGCTTATCTACATTACCTTTATGAATCTATCAGATTTTTTATTTTGTGGTACATTATAACCATACACTTGTGGCAGCCATTGCTGCCACTGGAATTCCCGGCTCTAGGGGAATCTTAGTTACATGAGAGCTGTGATAACCCATGCCGTAAGTTAACATCCTGCACTATTCAAAGTAACAGTGTAATAATCATTTTACAGTTAACAACTATTTTTAAGGCCTTTTACTCTCAATGTCATATTTATCCTACTCTGAACGGATACAATCCTATTCTCACTGTCAATTGTAAATTTATCTTGTTTGTGTAAATTGAATTGATCTTCCCCTTCTACTTCAAACTGGGCTATGGCTCAAAGAGAGATTTTAGTACTGAAAAAATACATCATAAATAAACTATTAATGCATATGCATTTTTAGCTTTTGCATGCATTATTGAAATAAGATATGATGACAAATATTGGTAAAAAATTCTTGAAAACACTGGAAACAATAAGGGATCAATAATTTTTATTTGCAGAGCAGCAATAAAAGTGTTACATATTTTTACTGCTGTAGAAGCAGGAAAGATGCAATATGTTACTAGTCAAATGACAACTGTGGTCTTAAAAGGTAGCATTATAAAAATTAAAGTATTTATAATTATATCTTAAGAATAACATTTTAACGAGTATACAATTACTAAATTCATGAGACTTCTAAAGTTTCATTTCACTGGGTTCAATAATATGTGGCATGTAAACAATTATAAACCATTAGCCAGTCAGTTTGTCCAGTTGACCAGTCCTTCTAGTGTATAACTATTTATTACTCTGCATAGACAACGTGCATGTCTTATACTATGCTTATATGCAAGGTTTGTGTTATGCAAACATTTAAGGTTTTTAAACAGTGACTTAGAGGAATTAAGAGGCCCAACACCACGTTCTTTGCAGCATAAACACTTTCTTACTGTGTACAGAGTTACCACAAAGGTTATTCCATATTGCCAGAGAGTATGAAAGTAAGCAATGAACATTGGTTAAGGAGATTGTTGACATTTCTTAATGTAGAACATTTTAAGCTAAGTTTATGTAGTATGATTTCCTGTTTCTCCAAAAGAATGGATTTTATTGCCTATGATCCCTAAAATATCAGTGGCAAATATTGTGGACTATTTTATAATTCTGTTGGCAGAGACACAACAAATTATGATGGAGAAATAGAGGCTATATACATTGCTCTCCGACAATTATTAAATCTTCCCTTAAATAAATTTAACAAGGCAGTAATTCTTTCAGATTTTAAAGCTGCAATTCAGGGAATATGTTCAAATACTACAAAGAAGTCAACAAAAATTAGAGAATGCTACAAAATGTTAACACAACTCCAAAAAGTTAATAAGACTGTTCATCTCCAATGGATTCCAGCACACTGTGGAGTCATGGGGAACGAAGCTGCAGACTCACTTGCAAAGAAAGGCACAATAATAAAACAAAAGTCTAAATTCAATTTCTCATATTCCTCAATAAAACGCTTGATCATTAAAAATTTTTCTCATTCATACCTACAAGAAATAGAAACAAATGCCAAAGATAAAAAATGGATTACACTACTTTCCAACCCAGATATAATCCCCCAGAGACCAAGGAAAACAGCGGTTGCAGCCTTCCGGCTACTGACAAATCACGACTGCTTAGCAAGTCATCTCTACAGAATAGGTATCTCAGCCTCACCAATATGTGTCCTGTGTAACGATCCAGCAGAAATGAATGAAGAACACTTGAAGACCTGTGAAGCATTAAGATCAGAAGAAACTACAGTTCAAAAGTATTGGAAAGCACGAATGCTAATGGCTTCATTGCCAGATGCAAGGCACTAGAAAACAACAACATATTGTGGACTATCAAAGCTTTCACCAAAGCCCATATCTGAAGTAGAAATTAATAAGTAATATTAATAATAATAATTGCAATACTAGCCAGCTTCCCTCATGAAGAATTAGTATGTAGGATGGAATATGTCTCGTTCTCTACAATTGAACATGGGGAGAATAGGGCTTCGGATGCTTGCTGCCACAGAAACCTTCACTATGATATGGGTAGAGAGAGGTGAGGCAGAGAAATGCAGGAATAAGCATGCCAAGGCTTCGGAATCCTGTGTCACTATACTCACACAAGCATCTCTGAAATGTGCCATATGAACACAGTTGGGTTGGAGTTAGCAAGAACACTCTGTTTTTAATATTGTGCATTTGTTATGGTCCTCAACAGCTGTATTAGTATTATCTATTTATTCCATAGTATACAGTGTACCAAGACAGTTGCTATTACTAATTCTTTGAAATGGATGAACAATGTATAATAAAACAATAAGTAAAATGACCATACTTGCAGTTGAAATACTAGGATGGGTTAGTGATAGAATAACAGGAAAGACCTACTCCAACTCTTACGCATTTGCAGTATGAGCAGAAGGAAAAAAATGAGAATCCTTAGAAAATATATTTAATGTAAACAATTATCATAAGTATGTATGTGTGGCTGACTGGTTCATGTGAATTAAATAAACTTTATTGCTGGCCATGCCTGTTATTTGCAACTAAGAAAAGGCCTTTAAATACATCTTTTGCAATTTTAGTGTATTTAATCACAGTATTGGATAAGCATTAGGGATCAACAATTAGAAACATAGGATTTGAAGAAATATGGTCAAAAACTATGAGCGTTATTAATGAAGAGGACAAAGAAAGGTCTAGAAAGAGAAATTGTCATGAAGGTAAAACCCATTCCTTGTATTTAAAGATTTTCTGTGAAGTCCTGGACACATTAATAACTCAAACTAAATTAAGATTTGAATGTCAGAAGCAGTTGAAATTTCTGTCCTTACTAGATTCTAAATGTTTTGCGAGTTATGATAAAAGTTTTCCAACAACTGTATTATGTGAACTGAGAGATCCATATGCTTCCTATTTTGACATACTTCTTTGAAGAATGAACTGAAAGTGTCATATTCAATTCAAACATTTTTTAACAAATCCATTCAAACCATTGTAAAGTATATGAAGTCAAATGAACTTGATGTTGTGTACAGTGAAGATTATGAACTATGTGGACTGATTCCAACATTTCCTTCCACTACTGGAAGTGCAGAAAGTAGTTTTTCAGCCTTGAAATGAATACCATCTTTGAGAGGTAGAACTGGAACTTAAAAATTCAATGCCACAACTGGGATTTGAACCACAGACCTTCATTGAATTTTTAAGTTCCAGTTCTACCTCTCAACATTGAATTTTTAAGTTCCAGTTCTACCTCTCAAACTTTGCCCACGCAAGGCTTGTGTGTTTAAAAACACCAACAGTAAGTTTGTTGGCATAAATAAATAATGAATACAATCTTGTTTATGGGCAACACAAGGACAAATTGGTCTGAGCAACTTAGCTCTTCTATTGGTGGAAAAATACATATTTTATTGAGAAGACACCATAGAATTGTTTTCTGACAGTTTACCTGTAAAGAATAGATGGCTGGAGTTCATGTAAACAGGTATGGTAAAATTGTTCATTTTATAATTGTTGTTTAGCTTGTTTAAAAAATGTTACTTAAATTTACTGTTCATTAAGTTAACATTTGATCAAAAACCTCTGATTGTCCAGTAGGCCTAGCTTTTTTTATAGTGTTTAACACCCGCTTTTACTACATGTGGCACCATAGACTGTGATACTGATGATAAATGGAATGAAGATGGAGCACTGATGGAATGAGATGGCGGGGAAACCCAGAGCAAACCAGTCCCTGTGCCGTTTTTTCCATCACAAATCCCACATGCAGTCATCTGATATCGAACCCAAACTGCTTTGGTGAGGGGCAAATGGTTTAACCACTCGGCTATGGCGCATGCTAAACCTGGGGTGCTAAACCTATAGGTACACTCACTTCCATTTATGAATTCCTGCAGTTGTAGCTCAAATAGCTTCTCAGATAATAGAAATAAATGCTTTTAATTGGCCAAAAAATGCATTTTTTTAAACTACCTTCACATTTTTCAGAGAAGTATACTAGAGTGAATTTATGATGCTTAAGTAAACTGAAAATAAGTTGAAGTATTTGATTGAAGTTGATGTTATTACTTGCAGAGAAGTAAATTTGTGTTTTTATGAAGTTGGTGTTGAAATTATTTTTCTTTTCAGCATAAATTATTTTTTGCGAGCCAATGAATAAGGCAATCATCAAATATATATTTGAGTCTTTAGAAACACATTTGAGATTACGTATGCAAATTTACACACAAATTAGCAAAAATGAAATGTGTTGTTGTTGTTGTTGTTGTTTTCTAGTGCCTTGCATCTGGCAATGAAGCCATTAGCATTCGTGCTTTCCAATACTTTTGAACTGTAGTTTCTTCTGATCTTAATGCTTCACAGGTCTTCAAGTGTTCTACATTCATTTCTGCTGGATCGTTACACAGGACACATATCGGTGAGGCTGAGATACCTATTCTGTAGAGATGACTTGCCAAGCAGTCATGATTTGTCAATAGTCGGAAGGCTGCAACAGCTGTTTTCCTTGGTCTCTGTTGGATTATATCTGGATTGGAAACAAAAATGAAATGTAAAGAATAAACTTCTACAAAGTGCAAAACTGAGAAAGAAAACCTCAGTATGGTTATAATGATGTGCTGGACTTTTAAAAACGTGGGTTGGGAAAAATGTTTGGCTGACATAATTCACAGGTGTCTATGGAATATTTACCTATATATTATAATTAAAAGCTGAAAATGTCATTTTTGATTAAACATTTAGTCATAGGGTTCCTAACATACACCACTGCTTGGTCTAACAACTAAGGAGAATGCTTCACATACAGCCCTCCCTGCTATGCAGGGAATTAAGTCTTGCACTATTTCATCAATAACTAATGGTTTATCGGATCATGATGCTCAAGTTGCATGCATTAAGAAGCTAAATTTAAATCTCAGACCTAAATATAAGTATCGTAAATATAGGGAAATAAATGAAAATACCCTAAATGAATTTAGCAAAAAACTTCAACTCGAATCATGGAATCTAACTTACCAAATGAATGGTACCAAAAATAATTATAATAGCTTTCTCCATTACTTCAAACTGCACTTTGAATCTTGCTTCCCAGTTAAGATTAACAAAATAGCTAACTTCAAAGGAGATAATGCCTGGATCACTTTAGGTAGGACCTCATGCAGGCGCAAAAGAGAATTATATCAGCAAGTAAGAAATAGTAACAACTTAGAATTAAAACACTTTTTCAAACAATATTGCAAAATTCTAAAAAAGGTAATAAAAGCAGCAAGAGCATTGCATTATAATAAATTAATCCAACATTCTGACAATAAAATAAAAACTACTTGGAATGTAATAAAAATAGAAGCAAGTAATACTTATTACAAAACAACTCTATAACTAGGGCTAGGAAGTTCATGCATTTGCATGTTTTTTCATAGGGGTTAAAAAGTATGCCTTTACATTATGTGCACGAATTATGGAATTTTAAGTTATTTGGACGTGATTTTATGCTGCATATAACTGCATATTTTCTTGATTTTGATAAATGCATATTATTTCAATACTATAGCCTCTATATAGCATATTTTAATGATTTTTATGTTTTTTTTTCCACCTGGATAATATTTTTCATATTGGTAGTGTTGCATATGATGATGTAACTCGCGAGGTGGTGAGAAGCAATGCTGAGTCATGTTACGTAGTGAATCCCCTGTTTCCATCCTTTCATTATATGTATGTGCGTAGAGAATAATCAGTGCGTTATCTGAGAGGTTTATATTAACAAAGATAAAGTGCAGGTCAACGTTTTGAGCAGCACGATTATAGCAACGCTTGCCTCTGCGTGGTCTTCAAACGTAACAGTGTTGTGAACTGGTTCCCTCCAAATTAAATTAGGCGTATATAATGTTAAAAAGCTCTTCAAATGCCGAAAATGAAACCAACTTAGAGTGCTAGATTAATTAATTTACAGAAAGAGTTTTCGGGTGATTTAATATCTACAGATAATAGGGCACTGTTTTGTGGAGCGTGTGACAAAAATATAGGGAGTTAGAAAAGATTTAATATAGTTCGGCACATAAACACGGCAAAACATAAGGAGGATTTAATCAGAAAACTTGCAAACAAATAACCTGTTCTAAAACCATTAGTAGAAGTAGAGTGTTTAGGAAGTAGGGTTACTGAATTTTCCTATGACTTGTGCCAAGTATTTTTAGCTGCTGATATTCCCTTGTTCAAAATTAATAATCCGATGTTTAAAAACTTTCTTGCCAAGTGTACTCAACAACATGTGCCTGGAGAAAGTACACTGCGTAAGACTTATGTAGGCCATTGTTACAATAACCTATTGTCAAATATACAAAATTTAGCGGATCAGTTAGTGTGGTTGTCTGTTGATGAAACCTCTGATTCTGAACGCTGTTCTATTGCTAATATAATCGTGGGTGCCTTAAATAATGAACAAAAGACTACAGCTTATCTCCTTAATGTGTGCAAATTGTCAGCCACTGACAATGTAACTGTGACACAATTTGTGATGGACTCTTTGAAATTGCAATGCGGATGTGGAATCGAATACAACTAGTTGCTTTTATTTGTTACCTTGTATGGTAAAATCAGGAAAAACTCGAAGGGTATTTTTCCTAACTTAATTCATATAACTTGTTAGGCCATGCTCTTCATCGAATTTCGGAGACAATATGCGATTCTTTCCCACTGGTAGATTTGTGTCCAGTACAAAGAGAATTTTTGTTAAATCTCCTAAAAGAGTTAAGTTGCAGCACCTAATATCTGACTTCCTCCTGCACCGGTGTTAACTCGATGGGGAACATGGGTTGATGCACTTTTATATTATGCTGAGCACATAGAGATAATCGAAGAGGTTGTTAATTCATTGGATTCGAACGATGCTTCATCAATACAAACTGTGCAAAATATTGTCAGGCACTGGATTAAAGAAGGATCTTAGTTTCATATCTGCCCATTTTTCTTTCTTACCAACAGCCATAACGGCATTGGAAGCTGTAGGATCTCCTTTGCATGAATCACTTACTGTGCTTGAAAAAACAATATGTGATCTAAGTTCGGTTCCTGGTAGCATAGGATAAAAAGTGAAAGAGAAAGTGAACTATGTAATTTAAAAAAATTCTGGTTATAAACAGATGTGCGATATTCGAGACATCCTCGAAAGAAAACCATCTGTCACACCAAGAGAGTTGACTCTCTCTGTGAAACAGTTAACATCATTTAAATATGGCCCTATAACATCTTGTGACGTGTAAAGAAGTTTTTCACATAACAAAAGTGTTTTGCCAGACAGTAGATGACGTTTTTGTTGAAAATTTGTGTAGTGTTGGTTGTGAACTGCAATTTAGCAGTTAATAGTAGCAGCGGGACCACTTCTGCTTCAACCTCTAAGGAATAAGGTAACTTTATTATTTACACTAACTCGTCTACTGCAAAGGGACATGAACTGTTCTAATGAAATAGTGCATATTTCTTGGCATATTTTGAAGTTTTTAAGGGCATATTTGCATGCATATTTCAGTGTTTTTTAGGGCATGAACTTCCGAGCCCTATCTATAACACTAAATGTGGACGATCAAGAAATTAAGAAACCCCAAGAAGTTGCGGAAATTTTTAACAATTTCTTTTTGGATGTAACTAAAAATCTAAATATTAATTATGGAACTAAAGAAGCTACACTAGAATTTTTAAGATCAAATTTCACAGTAATATTGCCTGAATTTAAAGCGAAGCTAACAACACCTGTGGAAATAAATAAAATCATTTCTTTATTTCCCTGATTACCTTCCCCTTATGTAAGACTTACATCCCCTAGGACTTACAAGCCAGCCTAGGGTCAGATGCCTGTTGGGGAGCAGAGGGACCTCTGGACCAGACAGCGTGAAGACCTGGAAGTACGTGGTCAGTCAAGCACCAGGTATGATAGTGAGGAAAATGATATGAAATGCAGGCGAAATGGATGATTGGAAGGGTGATAATGGAGCAATTAATGGAATGAATGCTGGGGGAAACTGGAGAACCTGGAGAAAACCCATGCAGATGCAGTTTCGTCCACCACAAATACCACATGCTGGACCGCCTAGGTGGTAGGCGAGCGGTCTAACCACTCAGCCACGGCGCTGCCATTATACTTCCAGACTCAGGGAAGGATGAGGAATAATCATGGCTGGAGAAAAATTCCTACCCCCTGCCGGGAATCGAACCCGGGACCCCTTGCACAGCAGGCAGGTGCCCTACCAACTGGCTATGGGGCCAGCAATAAAATCATTAACTTCTTTAAAACAAAGAATTCTTCTGGTTGTGACGAAATAACAATAAAAATATTAAAATCATGCTCACACCAAATTAGCTCTCCTCTAAGTTATTTGTGCAACGAGTCACTAAAGACTGGAATTTTTCTCAACAGGATGAAATTCTCAATTGTTAAACCACTTTTTCAAAAAGGTGAACATAAAAATGCTTCAAACTATACACTAATTTTACTCTTACCAGTTTTTTCAAAAGTTCTTGAAAAGGTAATGTTCAATAGACTGTCTAGATACCTTGAATATAACAAGATACTTGTGAAGGGTCAGTTTGGATTCAGAAAAGGGATTTCAATGAATAATGCAACTTTCAAACTTACACATGAAGTGTTAACTGCCCTAAATAATAAAATGCATGTAGGTGGTATTTTCTGTGACCTAGCAAAGGCATTTGATTGTGTAAATCATGACATTCGCATAGCTAAACTGGAATTATATGGACTTAGAAATGAAAATTTTAGTTGGTTTAAATCATATCTAAATGCAAGAGAACAAAGCATTGAAGTAAACAGTGACATTGATTATGAGAAACGAACATCTAATTGGAAAACAGTAACACATGGAGTACCCCAAGGTTCAGTACTGGGACCTCTATTATTTCTGATCTATATAAATGACCTATCCCTTTATATAAAGAATATAGCAAGTATCGTACTGTTTGCTGATGACACTAGTGTGCTGGTCATTAGTAAAAACTTAGGTGAATGTGTAATTAAATTGAATTATATTTTTAACTGTATGTCTTACTGGTTTAAGGCTATCAAATTGTAAACAAAGGTAAACAAATTGTAAGGCTAACAAAGGTTCTTAAATTTATAACTCATCAAACACCACACACTCCTATCGAAATTGGGATAAATGACATGTTATTACAGCAAATAGCATAACATTTCTGGACCTTCAAGTGGACAAATATTTAGATTGGAAAGCTCACATTAAGTATATCTTACCCAAACTCAGCTCTGCCTGTTATGCTATCTGAGCACTGACAAACGTGAGTTCTATAGACTCACTCAGATTGGTTTACTATGCTTATTTTAACTCTATAATGGAATATGGAATTTTATTCTGGGACAATTCAGTAGAGAGCAAACGAATATTCCTCATACAAAAGAAGTTTATAAGAATTATTTCCAAGATCCATAGCAGACATTCATGTAAAGATCTTTTTAGAAGACTGAAAATATTAACCTTACCTTGCATGTACATATTCTTGATCCTGAAATTCTTCATATGCAATTGATCCACATTAATAACCAACAATGAAATTCATGAGATAAACACTAGACAAAGAGCAACATCCATCAACCCAGTGTAGAACTTTCTTGCTTGCAGAAAGGTGTATATTATGAAACCATCAAAATATTTTCTGCTCTTCCTAACAATCTTAAGGGAAAAGTTGACAATTTCAATGCTTTTAAAATTGCTGCTAAAGAGTAGTACCTATGTTCAAAATCATTTTATTCTGTACAAATTATCTGAATGACAAATTATCCTATTAATGCTTATGTAGCTTTGTAAATAGTCTCTAGCTCATTTTATTCTATATAACACTATCTGACTGACAAATTATCCTGTTAATGCTTATATAGCATTGTAAGTAGCTTTTTAGCTCATTTTATTCTGAATAAAATAATAATCTAAATGACAAATTATCCTGTCAATGTTTATATAGCTTTGTAAGTAATCTCTAGCTTCTTTAGTGACAAATCATTGTTAATTACATTTGATGCCTGTGTGAAAGCTACCTAAATGTGTATGTATAGAACAATCTGATAAAAGATGACATACATTGCCAATTATATTATAACTAAACAGTAGGACTTGGCAGGAAAAGCCTGCCAAAGTTTAAAACAAAGCTCTATTCATAGCTGTAAATATACATAGCATAAGTGTTCTTGTTTTGTTTTGCTTTTAGTGCCTGTAAATGTGTCTTTTATATGCTATTCTGTGCATTATTGACATGTTCAATGTTCACCGGCTTCCATAGCTACTTGTGAACTTGCTGAACGCAATCCAATCTAATCTAATCTATGGTTCTGGCTGAGAAGGTTGGTAAAATGCTCAGTAAAATAGTAGGGAGTGCATATATGGAACCCAGGGCACAAAGGAATTACAGAAAACCAAAACTGAAATTATACTACTTCAATATTACAGTTTTAGGTATCTGGATGGCTTGAGACACCTGACCTTCCCTCTGTGTATTCCCTTGTCTGTCTCATAAAATATAATAAGCAGGGCCCGGTTGTTTATGACATGTCATAGTTTTTGTTTGTGATTTTTTCCACGGAAAATATAAGATTTTGTCAATGGTGATAAAAATATGCAGTTCTCATATAAAGTCATAAAGTCATAGTTTGACTTTTTTAACCTGTTTTGTCATTTCCTTGTTATTTTTCATATTATAATCATACTTTCTCTTAAATTTTTGTATTTTTGTCATATTTCTATTCCAGTTTCGCATATGTGCTTAAGGTTGTCCCAAAGATGAGTTTTCACATCTAATTCTTATCTGTAATATTACATGTTTTTCCCATTGCAACAGAGTGTGTGAATAGAAGATTGTTCCTCTTTAAAAACTTTAAAATGTATGTAATTTGCTATTGTAATTCTTCTTTCTGATTGCCTTTCAGACTGTGATATTTATTTCATTCTATACAGAGTTGAGGGTTAGCTCTGGATTGAGCAATTAAATAAATTCTAAATGCAACAGTAAAATTAATATTATTTATTTATTTATTAGATTTTTAAAGCACTTTTCATTATAATGTTACTTTAAACAGCATTAAATTTTTGAAGATTTCGAAAATGCACCCTACAAAATTTTAGGTAATATTTATTGTCATATTTTCTAATTTTTTTAAGTTATAAGTGCTTGCATATTTGTGACATTTTTAGGTCATAAACATCCTGGCCCTGATAATAAGTTATGTGCTATTATTCCAGGTTTAATTTTATAACATCTTGCAACTTTAGTTCACCAAAGAAAGCAAACCAGCTTTAAGGTAATGTAGAGATAAAACTTTGATTTGCAGGTTCATTGACATCATGAGTGAGGCTGAGATATTGGCTTTGACTGCCAACTTAGGAGAATCCTGTTACAATTCAATAAATGTTTTTGATGTGGAGAAGAAAATTGGAAAAGGACAATTTAGTGTGGTGTATCGTGCACGTAGCCGCATAGATGGTACTATTGTTGCTCTTAAGAAAGTCCAGATATTTGAGATGATGGATTCAAAGGCACGTCTGGATTGTATGAAAGAAATTAATTTACTCCAGGTTGGTATTTAAACTACATGTATTGTGAATATGCATCTTTTTATCACATTTTCTCTTTATTGCTTTCTCTGAAATTGTATCCTAGTCCATTTCACTATGACATGAAATTTCTCTATTCATATTCAACTTTTATTCTACTCATTAATATGTATTACGATTAGAGATAGGCAAAATGTGAAGGAAAAAATCTTAAAATCTTATGAAGTATATATATGTTATATACCTATATGACTGCCTCTGTAGTGCAGTCGGTAGTACGCTTCCTCTGACACGGAGGACCCGGGTTCGATTCCCGGTACCAACATGGAGATTTTATCCCCTCTGGGAGGTCTGGCATGGGGCGCACTCAGCCTTGTTAGTCCTGGAAAAATAGCAGAAATGTAATGGCCCCAGGTCGTGAAGACCACATAACTGGCAGGGAGGGATCGGGACGCTGACCACATACCACCCTCCAGTACTGCACCCTACCAATGATGCCTATAGTGGGCTGAGGTGGGGGATGCACCAGCTGGGCGGTAAGGCTTGGCTCTTCATGGACTGTTGTGCTGGGCTTATATACCTATATACATCAGATTAAGTGGCAGTACTGTTGGCGACAGCTCAGTCACAGTACATGCCATTTTATCTGCACACAGACCATCTATTGCAGCAATATCCAATGTTTGCAAAAGAGGGGAGATTGGATTTACCTCCTTCCACTTTATGTGGGCTGTGCCACTCTAACACTCAGGTGTTCATTGTTTTGCAGTGGTAATTTGGTTTTATGTATGTTGCCTTTGATTTATGAAAGCACTTTCCAATCTTATGCAATAAACATCTGTTTATAAATGACTTCTTTGGTACTGCTTACACTTAAGAAGTCTATGAATATTTGGTGTGAAAGCTATAGTGCATAGCCTTAGAAAATCCACCAAGTGATTGTTGCATAATCTATTGCAATAGAAACTTTTAGTATAGTTCAGTTTGGAGAACTCTGTTCGCAAATATATGTAGAGCTATACTCACTCTTATACACACTATTCTTGCAATTCTACTAGATTTTAATCGACATAAGCATTTTCAGAAAGTACCTTATTGCTAATGTTCTCGTAGGTGGAATATGGGAATACAGTAGGCTTTAAGTGATAGTAAAATGTTTTAAGAACTGGTTGCTATGCAGTGCCTTTGAAATTCCATTCTCTTCGCAAGGCCAAGTGACAAAAAAATGAATAACATATTCCTATTTGAGAAAAGTACAAGTATTGGCAAATTCAAACAAATAATAAAAAATATCTCGAAAATGGTTCCCTCTAAAGAAAAAAGAAATATTTGAAATAAATTGGGTGTTCTAACAAGATACAAATTTTGTATTTAGTAAGCTTTTGTCTGTCTCTTACTGTTTACCATTTATACATAAATCATCCAGAATGAAGAGCTCTTCTGAAGACATTCGCAGAAAATTTAGGTTATGACTTAGAAACTTCCATGGAATCATCTGTTTTTTGTTCGTCACGGGATATTGACCAGTTGCGAGTCTACATGCTACAGGTGTGATTCACCCTTGGACTGAAAGAGGAGGTGGGGAATAGCAGCTATATACATAAGTGTCTCCAAAGAGACAAGGTTGGTCATCGCTGATCTATTGTATCAAAACAAGGAAGGTGAATAGATAAGACCAACTAGTATAATTATGATTTCTCAAATTATAATAATGTCCCTTAAATTGCTTACCTTTTCAAAGATGTTGGAAATATTCTCCTTGTGTTTAAAGACAGGCATTGCAGCATCTTAACAGATTATCTTTCAAGTGTTGAAAGGCTCCTTGGGATTTATTACACTTTATTGAGATTTAATTTTAAATTGTAAAAATGGAGACATGAAGTTTAGAAATTGAGAGGGCCACACTTCTACACTGTTACCAAATACATCTGTAATTGTATCTAAAGAGGTCTGAGCTTGTAAAGTATGCCATGCATTCATGCCTCATCTGTCAGTTGATTGGAAAGCTGCTCCAAAAAGAAGGCTTGGTACTTTGCAGCATTAATTATTTCATGAAAGAGAATAGGGCTATACTAACAGCATACAAAACATTGATCTTAGGATCGCATAGTGGATTTTGATGTATTATTTTTAGATTTTCAGGAACGAATTACTGAAAGAGCGGGAACTGCTGACTCGGGAGGAAAGCAGTTGCAGACTGTGATCTAGGTGCTGCTAAAAGCATTGCCACTCTATTTGATGGCACCATATTTTAAAACCAAACCATTTTATAGTTTAAGTGTTTGAAGCTTCATTAATTTTTAAAAAGATCTCATGGTTTGCACTCGCATAACTTCTCTCCTCTTGTACTAACTACTCTTGTACTAACTACTCTTACAAACTCTTATTCCTCTATCTTCTTTGTGTTAGTTGAGAGAAACATTTGCAGAAATTATCTTATTGCTGACATTCTTGTAGGTGTAAGGGGAATATGGGAATACAGTAGGGTTTGAGTGATAGTCAAATCTTTCAAAGCTTTGAAATTCTGTTCCCTTTGCATGGCAAAAGATAAAAACATGAATAACAACCTTCCATTTGAGAAAAGTTTAAGTATTGTAAAACTCACACCAATAAAAAGGAATACTTCTGAAATGGTTCACTCCACAGAAAATGCATTTGAATATATCTTGTGTGTTTTAACGAAATCTACATTTCTTTGTATAGTAAGATTTGCTCTATCTCTTATGGTTTACAGTTATGCAAAAGTCATCAAGAGTAAATAGTACTACATAGGCTATAGCCAGAAAATTGAAAATATAAATTTCATTTTCCATAAAAATATCTTAAACATATGGCATTTTAATCAAAATTATTAGAGCCATTTGTGAGACAGTAGAAGTTTTCGAAAAAGTTTCCATGTAAAGGGTAGTTTAGTGTGGAGGAGTTTTCTTCAAAATCTTCATGTGGCATCCTTGATACATAATAAAACTTAATTAAAAACTGTGGTAATTATTTTTTATTTGTGCCAGCAAACTTACTGTTGGTGTTTTTAAACACACAAGCAGTATGTGGGCAATGTTTGAGAGGTAGAATCAGATCTGAAAAATTCAATGTCATAGCTAGGATTTGAGACAGAGCTCATAAGGCAGGGGCTCTAACCACTAAGCTACTGTGATAACCTGCCAGAATGACATTGAATTCTCTAATCAATTTGTATTTCTCCCAGAAAGGCAAAGAGAGTGTATCACATCAAAGACAATTACCCTAAGGCAACTCACTGTCGTAAGTACTTAATGTCCCACGTTTAAATAACCTTTAGATGGTAATTATTGTTCACTTATTCCAAAAAACTTACTGTTGATGTTTTTAAACACACAAGCCGTGTGTGGGCAATGTTTGAGATATAGAATCAGAACTGAAAAATTCAATGCCACAGCTGGGATTTGAACCACAGAGCACCTGCCTGGTGGGTTACCTACTAGATTATTTTATGGAAATTCAGGATTCAATGGAAAAAAATGTAGGGCATTTGATAGAAATGTAGGACAGTATTGGTCAATCCAAAAATTTGTAAAACTAATGTTAAGTGATAATTTAAATGTTGTTTGTATATTTATATTATTAATATATGTATTATATATTATGATATAATTATACAGATACTGTCTCATAAGTAATGTTCTTTTTTAAGAAAAGCAATTATTTGAAATGTGTTCTGACAAGCAATTAACTAATCTTCAAAGTACAGACCATTAGATTCTATGGTATTGAGCCATCTTTCAGCGAGGTTTATTATCCGACGATGGTATCAGTCTCTGGTTTTTGATGCAAAGAATTTGGTGAGACCCCACTTGCACTGCTTCAATGTTGTCAGAATTTCTTCCACGTAGAAAATGGGCCATAGAACAAAAAATATGATAATCTAATGATGCAAGATCAGGTCTGTATGCTGGGTGTGGTAGCAGTTTGATTCCTCCCAATTCCTGAGTTTTTTCCATGGTTGTTCATGCAATATATGGTCTTGCAGTGTCGTGTTGCAATAGAACTCTATTTCGGTTAACTAATGCTGGATATCTCCATGTCAAAATTTCATGAGTTTATTCCAGTTGTTCAGAATAAAGATCTGCATCAATTGTCTGCCCGTTTGGAACAAACTCCCAGTGAATTACACCTTCAAAATTCCACCAGACACACATTACTTTGGGACTGAACCGATTTTTTTGGATGATGACTTTGGCAGGTTGGTGGGGATTAAGCCACTGTTTTGAGGCAGCAGGGTTTTGGTAATATACCCATTTTTCATCACAAGTGACAATTTTCCTGACAAATCTATCATCCACAGGATTAGGAATAAGCTGACGACAGATATCCATGTACATTGAGCCTATTGAGGTGTCAGTTCGTGAGGTACAGATCTACAGCTTCTGTATGATTTTCCAAGTATCTTAATGTGGCAATGTATGGTATCTTATGATGCACTAAGTTCTTCTGAAAGCCTACGGGTTCTTTTTTGCAGATTTTCTTGCAAAACTTGGCATGTATACTCAATATTGCATACTTTAGGTCTTCCAGAACGTGGTAAATCATCTCCATTGTTGAATCATTGGCACTATCATTGTGCCACACATTAACTAAGACACCTTCTCCTTCCACTTCACATATTCTTTGAACTACGGCAATGGCTTTATAATCTGGTTTCCAGTAGTGCTTTAGTAGGGCTCTAAGTTCAAACTTTGTTATCTCCATTTTGTGATTACAACTGAAGACTGATAATTGCTTGCAATGTACGCAACACTAGCCATGGCTCCCTGTAAATAGCATTGCCAAACCAAAGAAACCCAATACATTTTCCAAAACACCAAAATCAGAAAACTGACATTACTTATGAGACAACCTAATATATTTATTTATTTATTTAATGCTATTTATATATACTCATTTATATTTTCTTAAAACCCTGAAACATACAATGCTAAACCTGATTGCTTCTTTCTGCCTTGAAACACTTATACTTTAATGACAATGTATACCTGATTCAATTAGCAGTTTGGTTTCAGCATTTTAGCTTGTAACAAAAGTGCTGTGAAATGATTATTAACTTTCCACTTACTTATTTTTTGATAACCAAAATGCAAATGGAAGAGTGAGAGTAAAGCATCTCTTTGTCTCTAGATAATACCAACATTTTGCCTGGAAGTGGAAATGCTGTGTTGCCAATCTCTTGTTCAGTGTTACTAATGCATAAGTACATATACTCTTTGACTGTAGCCAGTGTGACTGTATTGCCATAGTGAGTTGCAGTTGCCAATAACAATCAATTCTTCATGTCTATTTTGCCAGTTGCCAGTTCATTTTATTGTTTCTGAAAATGCAGGACATAAGAAACTTTTCAAAAATTCCTCCCGGATGCTAAACAAATGTGCAGGGACAAACCGTAAAACCCAGAGAAAACCTGCCCAGTTGCCACTTTGTCCACCACAAATACCACATGTGGGTTCCTGGGATAGAACCCGGGCTACCTTGGTGACAGGCAAATGGCCTAACTGCTCTACCATGGCACTGCCTTTCTTATCACTTCTGTTTACTTTTTGGTATTATAATTTCACAACAGATAATGAAAATCTGGTGAAATCTTCAAAGACATTAGTTATGCATAGCTGTAGAACTCCCTTTGCATGCTGCATTGCAACACCAACATGGTTAAGTGATTTAAAATAATATTGTTAACAGCATCTATGTCTGTCTGCTTTGTTTTCCAGCTTACAAGTTGTCTTTAGTCCTTGTATAATGTTGTTTTCACCCAATGAAACAGCAAACATCTACAAATTTCCATTAAATACCTCTATGAAGTTAAATCACTTTGTTCTTACTTTTAGCAATTGAACCATCCAAATATAATAAAATATCTGGCATCTTTTATCCAAGACAATGAACTAAATATTGTCCTGGAACTAGCGGATGCGGGTGACTTATCCAGGATGATAAAACATTTCCGTAAACAGCGAAGGCTGATACCAGAAAGAACTATATGGAAATATTTTGTCCAGTTGTGTAGTGCTGTTGAACATATGCACTCCAAGAGGGTAATGCACAGAGGTAAGAACTTTAGCTCTTCTATTGTTGTCAATGTAATGTTATTGTATAGTATAACAATATAAATATAATGAAACATTAATGTTTCTAGGAAATCTAACTTTAGCTTTTCACTATAACTCAATGTCACAAAAAATGTCAGTATTAATTAAGTTGTTTTTGTTGTTCAACCGCATAGGCATTTAACAAAGAAGTCATTAGTCTTCTGGCACTCCCATTCTTTTTGGGGAATGTAATCTTCTCCTTGTACACCTCTGTGTCTTTCTAAGTGCTTCAAATTCATGGCTTCATTTGAACTGCACAATGCACAAATGGGAGAATTAAATATTCCAATCCTGTGCTTGAGGTCCAACAAATAATCATATTAGCTGGAAAGTTCCAATAACAGATTTTCATGGCATCTTGGGGACTATATCAGACTTAAGTGTTAGAATTTGCCATTTTTAGTTTTCTGGTTTATTTTTGCAATTTTGTTTGTGCATCAGCTGGAATTTTCTCTTAATAACCAGTCTTATTGAGTGGTAATGTAACTTATGTTATTTTTATGGTATGGTGTAAAATGCAGTAAATGTTGAATTGATCAACTTTTGATGATCTTACACTTGCTAACCAGGACTTTAATACTAGTACTATAAATATGTTCAAATGCTTACTTTTAATATTTGAAGTTATACAATGACATTATTTCAATAACACATTGGTACAACTAAATCTCAATATAAACTAGTAAATGTGTTACATCCATTTTTTCTATAATTATATATCAAATTAACTATGTGTTAGGAGTTGTTAAAACTAAATAAAACTTGTGTCAAGTTACACAATAAGTGATATCCTATTCTTTCTTGTTTGCATAGTGTTTTTTTTTCAAATGCTTTGATATTTCAAAACCAACACAGAGTATTATGACAACCACTAAAATAACCAACACCGTTGTAAAATTTAATTAATCACCACTTCAGGTGTAGTACCTGTCTTTTATGATTGCATTGTACTGTAGTTTTATCTGTTGGAAATTTTTTTTGAAATTTGATGGTGCTTTTTCAGTTTAGGTACCATATTGTTAATTTCTTTGACAAATTTAAACATTGGACTTTCCCTTCGGTATTGGCAACAAAATATAAATCTGCCTATGAAGAATTAAATGACATTTAATTTAAAAGGTGAGTTAATTAATAACACTGAACAACACTTACAACATATTTTTCCGGGACGCGTTTCGAAGGTTAACTTTCCTCCATTATCAACCGGACAATAACTGGGTTTCCATGGTGTTTCATGGTGCAGATGGTGATGCTTCTTCTGGTGTTTCTTCTGGTGGCGGTTCAATGAAGTTACTGAAAATGTCTCTCTGAGGAATGTCGAAATTAAATACTCGGTTTCTATTTTTTAAAATAAAGATTTGTTCCCATGTGGACAGTTCTTGTTTTCTGGTTATGTGTTTGAGAAGTTTCGGTTCTAGCTTTATGTCATGATTTTTTGTCCAAAAGTGAAATGCAACCGCTGATTTTTCTAATTGTTTACTCTTAATGTTTCTAACGTGTTCCTTGGATCTAATTTCTAAATTTCTTTTGGTTTTTCCTATGTATATTTCATTACAATCACTGCATTCAATTTGGTATATGCCAGATTTTTTGTTAGGTGGAATAGCATCTTTGATGTTTGAAAGTAGTAGGTATTTTATGGAGTAATGGTTTACTGCTGCTAGCTGAATGTTGTATTCCTTGAACACCTTTTTAAATTTATCAAAGGCCCATGGATGATATGTGAATTTTTTGAATATCATTTTTGTTTTTGCTGCTGTGAGAGTTGTAGTTTCTTTTAATAATTTTTTCTTTTCTGCTTGTTTTACCTTTTTATCTACTAATTCTTTGAGGAAGCCATTTTTTTGTGCTATTTCAATTATTTTGTAATATTCTGTTTTATATTCTTCTGCTGAAAGAGGGATGTTCACCAATCTATGTGTTAAACTATTGAAAATTGCTTGTTTGTGGCTTCTTGGATTGTAACTATTAGCTTTTATGTAGTTGTCTGTCTGCGTTGGTTTTCTGTGAATACCGAAATTTATTCTATGCTTGTTTTTGATTAATTTTAGATCTAAAAATGGTAATTTATTATCTTTTTCTACTTCCACTGTGAAATTTATACTTTTGTCCTGTATGTTTAGAAGTTTTAATGCGTCACTGATGTGTCTTTTTGGAACTATTGCAAATTTGTCATCCAGATATTGCTGCCAGAGTTTGAACATCCACGGGAAACCTTTTGTGATCCTTATTTCCAATGAACTCATGTAAATATCTGCTAAGAATGGCGAGAGAGGGTTGCCCATTGCTAAACCTGAAGTTTGACGGAAATACTTTGTTTGGAACTGGAAGAAATTTTGTTCTGTGCATAATTTGGTGAGTTCTATGTATTCTGCAATTTCTGACGATGACATTCCAAGTGATTTGAGCCAATTTTTGATCAGTGATTGGAGTTTTTCTATTGGTATACTGGGAAATAGTGACTTTACGTCAAAGGAGACAAGGGTGTCCTCTTCTGTTAATTTGAAGTCTTTGATGTGTTCTATTAGTTCATAACTGTTTCTTATGCTTAAACTTTCAAATTTAGGAAATGAATTAAATTTATTAGATAGCCATTTTGCCAGTTTGTAAGTTGGTGAATCTATGCTGCTAATTATGGGTCTCATGGTAATGTCTGGCTTGTGTATTTTGGGTAAACCATAGATTCTGGGTACAGTTAGATTATTTGGTTTAATTGCATATTTGTTTGGTATTATGCTTGAATTTTGTATAGTTTTTTCAAAGGCTTGAACACAAGTGGTTAGCGGGTTTTTGCTGATTTTTTCGTAGTTACTATCATTTAGCATTGTTTCCATTTTTTCTATGTAATTTGATTTATTCATTATTATTATTTTGTTCCCTTTGTCTGCCTTTGTGTATACTACGTTTTTATGTTTTAAAGAATGGATAAGATTTTGTTTATTTTTGTAACTTGATCTGTATTTTAATTCTTCTAAAATCTTTTTGCACTGGGTTTTTACCGAATTTTGTGTAGATAATGGTAAACACTGTGCTGAAATATTTATGTCTGCTATATAGTCTTCAATTTCCGTAGAAAAATTAAATTAATTACAACAACACTGTTTTCAAACTTCTATGAAAGGAATATAATTAAATGACATTTTGCAACAAAAGAGAAGCTACAATAACTGCTCTGCTATCTGCTATATATCTGATTTAAGACCACATCTGCATTGGGAAGAGAGAGTGAGAGAAAACCTATTACTCTTACTGACTGTTGCGTACATACAGTCACAGTAGCTGCTATGTGGTACACTCCAGTGCTAAGTGCTTGAGTTGGAAAGGCCTGTGCTAACTTTCAAATGATGTGCTTGTAAAAAGTAAGGGAAGTTGCAGTGTTCCAGCTAACTTAATCTTAATTGAATCGACATTGCTTGACAGATATCAAACCTGCCAATGTGTTCATCACAGCACAGGGAGTAGTGAAACTTGGAGATTTGGGCTTGGGCAGGTTCTTCAGTTCAAAGACAACTGCTGCTCATTCTCTGGTTGGCACTCCATACTACATGAGTCCTGAACGAATACATGAACATGGCTACAATTTCAAGAGTGACATATGGTCACTGGGATGTCTATTGTATGAGGTAAGTATAATAAAGAGAGAGTCAAAAAATTCTAAACCAACTGCGTGCTGTTTTGCCTGTCCATGTCCTTTATGCTCATCATCTGCTGCTATCATAGAAAGGTGTGGATGAAGCCATACAACATTTTTAAAGTGCTTTTAAAGGCTTTACTTACCAACTTTATGAATGGTTCTAAAGTGTTTGTTTTTTCTAAACATGACAGGCCAACTGGTCTAATATTTGTATGGAAGAAGATATTTTATCTAGAAAGAATTTGTTAAAAACATTTGAGATGATAAAATTATGTATTTTCAATTGTTTATGTTTCTCTACAGTAGTAGAGGATTCTCAGTGAGACTCACTAGAAAGTAATATTGTCTCAACACGTGCACTATGTATCAAGGAGTACACTGGCAATTTAGCTGGAAATGATCTACATACCCAATTAGTTATAAGTAAATCTCAAAGACTACATTTTGTTTAATTAATTATAATAATGGGCTTCTTAAAATTTATCTGCACAAGAATAACCACAGAATGTTATAAATCATCCAAACTGTTTTATGTAGAGGAAGAAATGTCATGCTAGTTGGGAAAAGTTGTATTCACCTGCCAGCCAACAAGCACTTCCTTGCCATTAATATTATTTTGTTGTTTAACAACTGTCAATTGCTAGGATCACATCAGCATTGCTGGTGTGCCGGAATTTTGTCCTGCAGGAGTTATTTTACATACCAGTAAATCTACTGAGATGGAGCTGTCGTTTTTAAGCACACTTAAAAACAATCAGTCTGGGCCGGATTTGAACCCATGACCTTAGGATCAGTAGACCAGCATCTAACCACTGAGCCACCCTGACCGACTCTTCCTTGCCATGTGTGTGTGTGTGTGTGTGTGTTGTGTGTGTGTTTTTTTTTCACTGATGTGTGTGTGTGTGGTGTGTGTGCGTGTTTACAAGCTTAAGGATATGGGAGTATGTAATAAGAATGTAATTGTAAACTAGTTAGATATTGTGAACACTGGCACTGAAACAAAAGTTTACAAAATAATAATTTTAAATAATCGCATCTAAGTGACTCAGATTTACTGGACACTCGGATTTGTAAGACTATTATACTACACATTATTAAATGAGGTAAGGTCCAAAATTATCCAGTAATGATTATTATTTTATCATTTCCAGCTTGCGTGAAGTTGGAGAGAGTAGAAAATTTTACATATCACATTATTTTCTAGAGCTTGAGGAACGCAGTAGTATAAAGCTAAATATACTTTTATACTTTCATTGTTCATAAATCTTTGAAAGAACAATATGTATACTACAAAACTTGGCTGGTAGGTGCATGGCTCATCTGCCAGTCACACATAGATGCACGTCAAATCACATTATCAGAATAAACACAAAAAATACTGTGACATTACGTCATTCAACAATATACGGGCAAGAGAAGGTCAGGTGACCTTGGATATGACGAGTGGTTGTGTGTATGCATGACTGTAATAATGATGGCGAGGCATGGAGGGGGCCCGAAGCTACAGGACAACTAGACTGTGTTTGAGATTGAGCAGCATTATAACACCATAGTGTCCAGCAAGCTCTAGAATCTTTTTTGCTGAATCATGCACATGTGTGCAAGGAAAGCACTCAAAGGAGGTTACATCACACCAGATCCCAGTGGCGACTCGTGACATTTAAATGTGGTAGGGCACACAAAAATCGACATGCAGTAGTACATAAGGAAAATAAAGCAATAAATTATGATGTAAGGCTTACTTGTTATTTTTTGTATATCAGCTCAATCCTCCTATTTTTGGCTGTAGAAAATTCCTCAATCACACATCTGTTGAAGTCTGGAATGGTGTTTATCATCTTCTTCTCTATTGATGGTATCGCCAGTGCGTTCAGTCTCTCGTTCCCCATAGAATTTTGTAAGAATGTCTTTATTCTATTGAGGGTAGATAATCGTTCGGTCTCTACAGTCGTCATTGGAAGAGTAACAATTATTTTAAAACCATCACACACTCAGAGAAGGTTCGTGTCATGTTGTTTTCACATAAAAACTGCAGAAGAGACATTGCACCGGACGCTCTTTGCAAATCTTCACGACTATACAGCACTTCTAATTCAGTTCGAAATTTCGGACCACTGATTGTGGGATATAATTTCAAGGTTGTCTGAAAGGCACTTTCAGGAAATACATTGCAGTATTGGGGAAACCTGTCAACCAAAAATAGCTTCGAGACACTCAAATGACCTGAGAACTGAACCCTATCACTGATATTGCTTGTAATCATGTCACAAACTTCTAGAGCTGCCACCCTGTTACTCCTGCTATTGCTGTGTTCAACACATTGCCTCTTACTTGGGGGTTTGTATACACACACTTCTTCGTGTTCATACATTTTCCTAACTTTCACTATAGCATTAACTAAGTGCTTGACAAACGCACTAACTTTAACAGCATCGATGTCTTTTTTCTGGATAAGTCAAAGAATACTGCTACATGAGGCATAATTTTGTGATAAAATTAAAGCCAAAAAGTATAGGGAATAGCAGATAGTAAATTTGTAATGACTGTAGCCCCTCAGAAGGATATTTGTCCTCAAGGTACTACATAACCTATAAATGCTGTTGCTATAACTAAAAACAAGATTACCACTCCTACTGTTCATGTGTAATAAAATTTATATGATCCATAATATATACCTCGGCCAATATGAAGATAAATACAAATAAAAAATATTGATGCCCCATTGGCATGAAGAGTTCATAGTAATCACAATTCAGAGTCTCTCAATGTTCGTACAAATCCTGTTGCTTCGCTAGATGCTTTTTTATCATTTAATTCGTTGTCTCTTATATGTTCGAAACATTTTAGTAGATTATCTTTCTGCTCGAAAACGGTATTAACAGTGGGATACTGAAAATACCACCTTGTCGGTGAGACACTGCCAAGTTTTTTCTGAACAAATTCAGTTAGGTAATCCATCCTTTTTGGAGACCTTCAAAAGAATGTCCCTATCCCCTGTAAATCTTGGAAAAATATTGTGCTGTGAGATGAAGCTGACGTTGCACTCTGAAGGATAAGATTTCCTTGATGTGCATAGCAGTGAATGTAGTTTGCATTAGGGTACCTTTCTTTTATCAAATATTGCACCCCAACCTTCTTCCCACTCATAACAGAAGCTCCATCATAAGTTTGGCATACAAGTTTCCCTGGATTTTTCTCTACTCCCATTTCACGTAACTGTTCTACAATAATTGCTGCTAAACCAGTGGCACTCCGGTCAGTCACTTCGAAATATCCCCAAAATCTCTCAAATATTTTCCCTTCAATTTGATATCTTACAATTAAAGACAGTAAAGTTGTACATGAATTTTCTGTTGTTTCATCAGCCTGAAGGGATAGAAACTCTACATCACCTAGCTCAGATGAGATATAATTTCTGCAAACTGATAAAATTGTGTCTAAAATGTCATTCTGAACTATTTTTGATGTACCTTTAAAGACAGTGCAATTTTCTAAATGATCTTTCAAAACATTGTCAAGGGCCACGGTATAGTTTATTAGACCTTTAAAAACACCTGGGTTAATGGAATTGTCTGTTTCGTCATGGCCACGCAGAGCTAGTTCAAATTCACCACAGAACTTAATAGCATCAATAATGCGTGACAAAATGTACCTATTTTTATCAACAAGTTCATTGTGTTTGCGAACAGACACCTGTAGCTATCATCAAGCTGTATTCTAATATCAGTTTTGCCTAGTATAGCGAGGTTCATTTCATTATGTAAATGAGTCTTTGATAAACTATGTTTCTTGCTTTTTTCCGGCAAATGTTTCAAGTCTTTTACGCCGGTTTTAGCCCATGTGTCCTCCCCACCAAATAATACACAAGGAAAGCAAAACAGTGCATTATCTACAGAACACCCGCACATCCATTCCCATTTTTCATACACAGATTTATTAAAATTTCTGTTGTATGTTCTGCTTTTATCTTTAAAAACCTGGTTTATGCAAAGATCTGGCCTAGGAGGTCCTAATTCCTTTGCTAGCAATCGGTCCTCGAAACTTAAGGTTTTAGTTTGTAAGAACTTCACCTGATTCATTTTAATAGTTTCGCTCACTATACATTAATTATGTTAAATTATATAAGCTTGGCAGTTGAATAAGAAAACTGTTTTACACAATTTTATTCGCAGTTAAAACTGAAAAATCTATTATCGACACTGCACTACAACGGACACTACCACAGCAAACTGAACAATGGCGCTTGTAACGTTTTAAACAAAACAAGCCGGTAAAGGAGGGAAAACATTCACAAATTTTAGTGACAGCGCCGCATAGTGTCAGGTCTCATCACTATTGTGACCATATGCAAGCGAATTCCTTATAACCCCCTGTCACTTCCTGCAGCTAAGAGTGAGGGGATGATGTTAAATACAAGAAGTTGGAAGTCCGCACGGAGACTGTGACCGCGCAGGGTTGCCAAGTTTCGTAAAGCTTACAAACGTGAATATCAAACAAAAATCAATGCAAATAACTCATTTAAAGAAAAAATAAAACGTATTACAGTTCTGTCTAGATCACCAGAACATGATTGGAGGGGCACGTGACCTTGTGACCTAAGGGTAGAACTGCCCCTGCCAGATCCGATATAAATAGGACAGACAGTGAGAGAGTCAGTTTTTGGTGTCAGAGTAGTTTTAAGTCATTGTGTACAGTTAGTTTCAGTTTTGAGAGTGCATTGGCCAGCCTGTCAGCGAGTGTGTATGTGTTGTTGAGTGATTGTATCATAATAGTAAAGATATAAGAGACAGTGAAGCTGGAGAAAGACTGAGAAAGAATATCAGAATAATTGCAAATTATAATATTAGAGAAGACTATAAACTGCGTTAGCAACAAGAAGGAAACTGTGCATTTGTAGTAAGATTTAGAGGAAATAAAGTGTTACAAAAAGTAAACGGACTTCGCATTTTTGCCAACTTTGTTACAATACCTTATCACAGGAGATGTTGGAAATGCTGTCTATCTGCATCAATGCATCTGTGGCATATTCTGAGGAAATTTTCATTCACACCCATTAGTTCAGCTTCTGAAATAGTGTTAATTTCTGTCCTGATATTCTGTTTTAATTCTTCCAATGTATGGGGATTAGTTGTGTATACTTTATTTTTCAAGTTACTCCATAAATAGAAATTGCATGCTAAAAGATCAGGGGACTGAGCGAGCTATAAACCCTTACTAATGATTTTATCCACAATAAACTGCAATGGGTCATGCGTGGTGGCAGAGTCCTGCTGGAAATATCCAGACCGACATTTACTGTCTCTCAGCTGTTCGAAACATGGTGCTAGTATATTATTTCTGTAACTTTCTGCTTTTATGGTACACTCATAAAAAATTGGCCCTATTATTCTGTATGCATTTACTGTGCGCCATACCTCAATTTATTGGTCATGCAAGGGGCTTTCATAAATGAAATTGCATTTGCCTGTAGCATAATATTGGTTGTCTTGTGATGGATGACACAGGTTGTATAAATGAAACCATGCTTCACCACTGAACATTATTTATCATGGATCAATTGTTCCATCATTGGTGTTCCTCAAAATCCAGTTACAGAAATTTACCCGACTGGTGATCACTTGATAGCAATTCCTAGAAAACATTAGCCTTGTATGGTTTGTTTTAAAAGTTTTATTGCTTTCCATGCTGAAGCTTGTGTAAAGCTCCCAAAAGATTTTTGAGGTGACTGTACTAAGCTTTCTCCGATTTCATCTAATTTCTATTCTCTAGGCACACGCCTTTTTATATTTCTTTTCCTATCACAAATTGTTCCCATTTCCATGAATTTATTTACCAGCAAACAAATAGTCTTTCCACTTGGAATATGCACACCAGGAAATTTAGTTTTAAATTGCATTACAACTTCCTGCAAGATGATGTAACCACATATGTATTGTACATAAACACCTTTTGTTGTACTGTATACTGCAATTGATTCATTTTGAAAACACTTCAGGCAAAACTAAACACTTCTAAACACTCCTAATGTTATTCACATGTGAATTGGACTGGAACAGCACTTATTACCTACCTAATGGAAGTAAGACATGCACGTGTGACAATGAGCAAGGTGCTCAGGGAGATGCAGTGAAGATCACATGGGCCATGCACCTGCTGCCAAGTTTTCTAGTAAACATACTGTATAACTCCACTTGCTTTGTTAACTATTCCTTTCTTTTATATGAAGGATTAAGTTATTGAGTTTTGATTGTACACCTGTCTTCTAAAAATATGAGTGGTAAATTAGAGTACAAATTTACATTTATTGGATGCAATCATTCATATTTTCACAAGTAAAGTTTTTATGTTAATAACATTTCAAGGAAAACAGCAGTTGTAGCCTTCCGACTACTGACAAATCACGACTGCTTAGCAAGTCATCTCTACAGAATAGGTATCTCAGCTTCACCAATATGTGTCCTGTGTAACGATCCAGCAGAAATGAACGAAGACCACTTGAAGACCTGTGAAGCATTAAGATCAGAAGAAACTACAGTTCAAAAGTATTGGAAAGCACGAATGCTAATGGCTTCATTGCCAGATGCAAGGCACTAGAAAACAACAACAACAACACATTTAAACTTAGTGTTATTTAAGCTTAAGATTCAAAAGAGATTACAGATCATGCAGTTATCATTTGAAAATTATATTTAGGGTGTCATGTTTCACTTTCCTTTATTTCTATGTGTCATTTACATAATTAATAATTCTCTTTGTTTCTGCATACATATGGATGGGGAATGTATCCTTAGAACATAATATACGAGGTGCATCCAGAAAGTAAGTCCCAATGACCGATAAAGAGAACAAAAACATCACTAAGTAAGAAATATTTATTGGAATAACTACATAGTCACTGACTGCTTTTCAACATAGGCACCACCATTGTTGAGGCATTTATTGCAATGGTGCACCATGAACTGTATGCCCAAGTCATAGGATTCTGCCGCCAATGTCCGCAGCCGCAAAGTCACTTCATTCTGCACCCATGTCTATCCCAAAAGACAATGCATACGATTTTTGGACAGAGATTGTCTGCTTGAATTTGGTCTTCACAGGTGAACCACTATACCGCCAATGCATTGTTGTTTTGCCTCTGGTGTGGCATTTGCCACCAATGTTTCATCTCCAGTGACAATATTGCCGAGAAACTGGTGACCTTCCGCTGCGTATCGCTGTAGGAATGTCAATGCTGCGGCCAGATATTTGGTTTTGTGTTCATCTGTCAGTTGTCTAGGCACTCATCTTGCACACACTTTGTGAAAACCAAGCCACCGGGAGACAATTTCGTGCAAAAGCGAGCAAGACATCTGGGGAAACTGACAAGAGGGTTCTGAAATTGTGAAGCGCCGGTTCTGCACAATTGCTTGCCACACACTTTCCAACACTTCTGGCGTCACCAGGGACGGTCAGCCATTGCGGTCTTCGTCGTGAATATTGGTTCTTCCTTCCGTGAATTGCCTGTACCATTGTCTTACCTTAACTGTCACACATAATGTCCTGTCCATACACGTGACACAATTGGCGATGGATCTCTGCTGGAGTTTGCTTTTGAGCATGCAAAAATCGGATGACTGCACGAACCTCGCATTTGGCGGGAGACAATATTGCAGCAGCCATTTTCTCCTAGCACAGAGCAGTAACTACTGCCGTTACAAAACTGAAACTTTACTGCAACGTTACCATATACTTCCTCTCTTCTCCTGTGCACGCGCATTCCTATCCGATTGGTGGTGTCTTCTCTGGAAGCGATCGGGACTTACTTTCTGGATGCACCTCGTAGTTTAATACTGCTTTAGATTAAGTACAAGCTTTTAAATGGATATATTTTTGTTTCTGTTTGCACCAGATGGCAGCTCTCCAGTCTCCATTTTTTGGAGAAAAGATGAATCTTTATACACTTTGTATGAAAATCGAACAATGTGATTATCCTCCACTGCCTGCAGATATATACTCTCAAGAGGTGAGTTTGAAAGAATTGGTATTATGATTTAATGAAATTTGGCTGGGAAATATATTTTGCCAGGCATTACTTTTTTACCCAAAGTTAATTCTGGAGATAATATTGATTCTGTGCATGTTGATAAAGGCTGCTATCACATTTCTACCTATGTGGAAGATCCATAAAACACCCAAACCACTCAGAAAAAACTTCTTATAAAAACATCTGGGTGTGTATGTATGTATGTGCATCTGTGAACAGCATAACTCAAAAATGAAAAGTCGGTTAAATAGCAAACTTGGTATTTAAGTTCAGCATCTTCCTAGGATGTGATAATAGGATTGTTGAGAAAATCTCCCATCCCAAACTAACTTTTACATGGAAACTTGTTCAAAAATTTGGATTTTTCTCAAAAGTAGCTCTAATAATTTTTATTAAAGTACCACATGTTTAAGATATTTTCACAACAATTTAAATATACATGAAGAGTCCACTGCAAAAGGGGCAATGTCACTATTTTGTAAAAACTGAGATGAATGTGCATTATGATAGATCAAATGGAGTAGGATAATATAACCTTTAATGTACTGCAAAAAAGATTATGGTCTCTCACAAGCAGAGGTTTAAATATTAGACTGCAGCACAAAAAGGGGAAATAAAGGGGAATATCATGTTGTGTGTTTGTCATGCTGTATTAGTAACAGCATTCCTTTGTTTTACTGCCAATATATCACATTTATTTTAGTATGACTACATTATACAAGGGGTGTCTCAAAGGTAAGTTACACTATCTTTTTAAATCTATGCGGTAGGCAGGAAAAGTCCAGGAGTTGCAGGAAACTTTGGTCTGGAAGCAGTGGGAGCACTGTAAAATTCATAACCCTACCTTTTCCCCTTGGACATTAAAACAGCAGTAACGATGGACTCTCCACTCGCTCCTACTGCTGATTGTGAAGTTCATACTGTAATCTGTTTTTTGACAGCAAAAAATAAATATGCAACTGAAATTCATTGAGTTGTGCAGTGTGTATGGTAAGACATTATGTCGAGACTAATGGTTTCTTGTTAGTGTCAATCATTCATTAAAGGGGTGGAAATGAAAGGATGAGCCAACAACAAAAAAGGCAAAAGTTTTTGCATTGGCTGGCAAGGCCATGGCAACGATATTCTGGGATTCAAAGGGAGTACTATTGATTGATTACCTGCCCCATGGGACCACGATAATAGCTGCTTGTACTGTGAGGTGCAGAGAAAACTCAGAAGGGCGATTCAAAACAAAAGGAGGGGAAAGTTGAGCAAAACAGTTTTTCTGTTCCACAATAACGCTCGCCCGCACAATGCTCATGAAACTCAAGCCCTCTTTGAGCAGTTTCAATGGGAAGTTTTTGGTTACACACCTCACTCACCTGACCTTGTACCAAGAGATTACCATATTTCTCGGCAGCTGCAGCGACATCTTGGGGGAAGGTGCTTACTTCATAAATGACGAGTTAAAACAAGAAGTGGGAAGATGACTAGCCAGTTTGGTGGGAGAGTGGTTTGACACTGGATTAAAAAAAACGTATCACGGTACCAAAAATTTATTGAGATTCAAGGAGATTATGTAGAAAAATAGTTACTGAATGTAACTTTTGTAATATACCCTTTTTAAAGTATTTAAACATTTTTTATTGTTTTAAAAAAAATAGTGTAACTTACTTTTGAAACACCCCTCGTGATTGATCATTAGTGATGGGCAGAATAAAATCTTTTCAAGAATCAAACACACTGTATTTCAATACTTTTAAGAACCAAAACTTTCATTTGAATGCAAGTTCTTGAATAATAGAATCACTTACTAATGCCATTGCAGTATTCACTAATCAAAGTCACTTTCATTCAAATGCAGGTTCTTGGATTTAACAGTATCTTCATGCAAGTAACATTCTTCAGTTCTTACCATGGAGAGCTCATGAGCAAATATAACACTATCTCTTTCAGATTTATTACCAAATTTCATGGGAAAAGTTCAATGATTTGCGATACCTCAAGCAGTTCTGTAATTTAGTTCAAAGAGAATATTGTAGCACAGGACCTTATAAAAAGAATTTTGGAAAATAATATATGCAGTAGAAGTTCAGTTAAGTGACATTCCCACTTCTAGTAATTTTTGTTTGTACATCAGTTATCCTAAAATTATTTTGATAAGAACAATAGTATATGAAAGGTTTTGTGTTGTTATAAATCAATAGAGAAGTGAATTAAAGCTAGTTTATTCAGTTGTGTGATCAAATCTTAACCATTTCAATGTTCTCAATTTACTGTCATATATGAGTAGTTCAAAAGTTTGAAATTAGTTTTACTGAAAATAATGAAAAGTGACATTTGGCCCTTTTACAGTAGACTCTTCATATATATATATATTGTGACATGGCTTCTCCATGTCATTAAGACTCTTTGATTTTCAAGGAGGTTGCCAGAGAGACAGTTTGAGTTGTTGAAGATTAAGAGACAGAAACTAGTTTGGTGTGAGAGTTTGGAAAGATTAAGAGACAGAAACTAGTAGTGTGGCTGTACTTGAAGCTTGAGAAAATAAAAAGATTTGGTAAATTTGTTACATTTAAATTTGTTACATTTGGTGTCAGGAAGTGGGATATTCGGAAACCAGGATGATGGCAATGATGAAAGAATTATTTGCCAAAATGGAAACGAGAAACGACAACCTCGCTGCCGAGCTGAAAGAGATGAAGACGGAGCTATCGGCGAAAATTGACGGGCAACTGGCTGGCGTGACGGAAGGCGTGGAAGAACTCGGCGAAAAGGTGGAAGACCTCTGCCAGCACGTGGACGTCGTGGAGGACGACGGGGAACGTCTTGGCGCCCTGGTAGTAAGAGTTGACGAGAGCGTCAAAGTACTGGATGCCAGGGGCAGACGGAATAGCGCGGAGCCGGGGAGGGAGCACCTAGTGGCCGAGGCGACAGTTGCGCCCGTTTCGGATGATATGAGGGAAAACGTGGAACAACTCGGCGAACGGATTGGCGTGACGGAAGACGTGGAACAACTCGGCGAACGGATTGGCGTGACGGAAGACGTAGAACAACTCGGCGAACGGATTGGCGTGACGGAAGACGTGGAACAACTCGGCGAAAAGGTGGAAGACCTCTGCCAGCACGTGGACGTCGTGGAGGACGACGGGGAACGTCTTGGCGCCCTGGTAGTAAGAGTTGACGAGAGCGTCAAAGTACTGGATGCCAGGGGCAGACGGAATAGCGCGGAGCCGGGGAGGGAGCACCTAGTGGCCGAGGCGACAGTTGCGCCCGTTTCGGACGATCAGCAGGGAAGCGCACAAGCAAACGAGCAACACGCGAGAACCGACTTGGCGTGTGACATGGGGGGACCGTCGGGGCCATCCAATCACCTGACGCATAGTGCCGTGAACGGAAGAATGGTGGACATCATCGTGGACGGCAGGATACAGGAGAGGCCGTGCCGAGCACGAGTGAACACGAGTGCAGCGGTGGACGCGACTCGCGCGGATGTGGTGGGGTTTGTTGCCGGACCCATCGGAAGCAAGGTGGCTGCGAAGGTGCGCCAGAGAGGTCGGCGGACATGGTACCCAGTGAGCCGTTTCAAAGTGCGCAGGATGGCCCGTCAACACACCAGGAAGAAGGGCAACTGGACGAGGGACCGTCAAGACCGGCGGTACTGTTGCAGAATTTCGAAGCAGGATGGCATACATCGTCCTACCTGGACCAAGGGACACTATCCAACAGCGATACCTAGGATCGTGCCCCCTGGAGAGCGAGGTCCTACTGGCCCTCAAGGTTTACAAGGATTCCCTGGCCCTCAGGGTCTGGTAGGCTTGCCTGGAATGAAGGGTGAACGTGGATTCCCAGGAATGAAAGGTGAACAGGGCAATCCAGGACCTCCAGGACAAGCTGGTGCACCAGGACCTGAAGGACCTAAGGGTGACTCAGGCTCTCAAGGACAACATGGAGCTCCAGGACAACCTGGTCCACAGGGCCCTCCAGGAGACAGAGGACTTCCAGGATTACCCGGCCCAACAGGACCTGCTGGCCTCAGAGGTCAGAGAGGTGCACAAGGTGAGACAGGTCCACCAGGGAAGCCAGGCAGTGAAGGACCTCCAGGACCACAAGGTATTGCAGGACCTCTAGGACCACCGGGACCAATTGGAGAACAGGGACCAGAGGGAGCACCAGGTAAAGCAGGAACACCTGGTATTGCAGGAAGACCGGGAGATAAGGGACCTGTAGGACCTTCAGGACCTCCGGGAACTCCAGGGGCACCAGGTCTTCCAGGGCCACCTGGTCCAAATGGACCTCCAGGACCAGCAGGAGAACGGGGTCTTCGAGGAGAAACTGGACCACAGGGTATAGAAGGGCCACAGGGAGCTAGAGGAAAGCCAGGACCTCCAGGGCCAGAGGGAGGTAAGGGTGATAGAGGAGAAGAAGGTCCAAAGGGTGCAAAAGGACACCGTGGTCTCATTGGTCTACAAGGGTTACCTGGACCTCAGGGACCTCCAGGAGACAAAGGCATGACTGGACCTCCAGGATTGTCGGGAAAAGATGGTGAACCTGGAACTAAAGGTATGCCTGGAAGAGATGGAAACCCAGGACCTCAAGGTATACCAGGACCACCAGGCCCTCGTGGACCACCAGGAGAAGAGGTTCGATGGGTTAATCCACCGGGGCGCAAGGGAGATGCCGCAGTGATAGTGCTGGTCGGGACGACCAGCTCTGAGGAGGGAGCAGTGTGACATGGCTTCTCCATGTCATTAAGACTCTTTGATTTTCAAGGAGGTTGCCAGAGAGACAGTTTGAGTTGTTGAAGATTAAGAGACAGAAACTAGTTTGGTGTGAGAGTTTGGAAAGATTAAGAGACAGAAACTAGTAGTGTGGCTGTACTTGAAGCTTGAGAAAATAAAAAGATTTGGTAAATTTGTTACATTTAAATTTGTTACAATATCTTGAATTTTGTGGGAATTGTGTGAAGTCATCTTCATTCTGAATGATTTTTGCATAGCATAAGAAAACAGACAAAATCTCACTATATAAAAATGTATGTCAGTAAAGTATACAGTTTATATCAACTAAAACTTTTTATTCTGTTCACTATTTCCAAGATATGCCTTTCTCTACTGCTAAGTAGAGGAAGTATTGTATTCTAATAAAAAATTTGATGTCAAGATTTCACCGGAAATATATGTTTTGAGATCCTTGAATCCAAAAATATGATTTTAGAAAAAGGTCTGTGTCTGTGTCTGTCTGTGGACAGCATAACTCAAAAACAAGTTGGTTAAAAACCAAAGTTGGTATTTAAGTTTAATGTCTTTCAAGGATGTGACACAAAGATTTTGAAGAAAATAGCCGCATCCTAAACTACCCTTTACATGGTTCTTGTTATTTGTGTCAGTTTTGGAAAACCTAAAACTTTCATGAAATGGAACATCATTGTTCATTTTTTTTATATGTTAAGCGTGTAAAGAGAACAGGATCTCAAAGCTTTAAAACATTTGACTATCGCTCAAAGCCTACTGTATTCCCATATTCCCCTTGCACCTATAAGGAAATAAGCAATAAGATAATTTGTATAAATGTTTATCTCAACCAACATAAAGGAGATATAGGAATAAGAGTTTGTAAAAAGGGTTAGTACAAGAATAGAGAAAGTCATGTGAGTGTAACATCAGATGTTTTCTCTCTTGGCCATGCTAAAGGAACAGACTTTCAAGGACAACAAACCTACTCTTAGAAGTTTTGACTATTGCTTAATGCCTACTGTATTCCCCTAATCTGCTTATGCCTATAAGGAAATATGCAACAAGACAAAGATAAGTTAAGAGGTTAATCAGGTTGAACATTGCAGAAATCAATTATTTTGCAATATGATGGCTCTTCTGCCATATATTTTTTTAATTGCTGAAATGAAATATTCTATGAAGTACTATGAAGTAACAATGAAATTAATTTTTATGAGCTTAACAATGGAGATTTTAATCTGTGAATATTCCTCAGATTAAAATCATAATTATACTCATGATTTGTTTAACTTTTTTTTCCTTGCTGAAATTACATTTACAAACTAGACCTTGGACATTGAAGCACTATAAAATGCACAACAATAGAACCTTTTTTTATATGTTTGTGCTGTGTGAAATAGCCTGAAGATCTAGAAGGATCAGTTTTGCACCAGACTCTGACACTGGCAATATTATTCCCAGATGAAACTGATTTATCACTTTCTTGTCCTGAAGTCCCCCCATAGCTACAGAACTTTCAGACCCACTAAATTCAATTTTTAACTCTTCTTCACTCTCCATTTTCATAAAATGTGAGAAAGCAACACATAAACTGTAAGAACAGATCAGAGCACAGCAGAGACCTCCAGTATGGCTAAATCTAGTGGAAAAATATCAATGAACTGTGTGATTCAGACACCTGTTGACAGAAAATATACATTCAAAATATCAGACCATAGCAAAATGTAGGGAAAGAACCAAGGGACTACTAAAACACAAGACAGCGAGCAAATTTGGCCTTTTAAAAGTGTGTCAGTCGAAAACATTACGCCCAGGTATACTCAGCATTTTATTCCTTTGTCAAAATTAAAAACATGAGTATACTAGGACTTTCATATTAAGAGGTTAACATGAGGTAGATAAAAGAATGAGCATTTGTAAGAATAGTTTGTACAAGAGTGAGTGGTGAAAGTTATGTGAGTGCACACATCAAACATTTTTATGCACATTCTGTACATTTCATTTATACAGAGTGTCCCAAAATTAGACTGACAGACTTTGGGAGCTGATGGATAACATTATTTTAAACACTTTTTATTAAGGAAAGCTTTTTGCTACAGTGCTTCATTAAAGTGCTAGAGGAGTTAATGTCATAGATTACTGCCGCCCACCCAGTTTAAGTATTTATAGCAAAATCAACAATGCAAATTAGTATTGCATTTATCTTAGTAAGACTTACAATCTTAATCCAAGAAACAAACCCAGAACACATAAACAAAACACAAACATCTCATTGTTTACAGTTAATCACAGCTTTACTATTAAAAGTAAATGTTGGAATGCACGCCCATTGCAATTAACACAAAGAGTGCATCGATATGCCCTATTCTACTGCACTCTTGCAAAGACACCAGCCATTCCTCTGGTTTAAAAGTTTGTCGATCTAATGTGACATGTACCAGTACACAACTGCTGAAATGGCTAACTTGAGCACACTGTGATGTAAATGTGTGGAATCACCTCAATGCTGCATATGCAAATTGATGGATTGGTGGAGGTGGACAAGTTTCATGGTTGCCAGACATAATATATTGTGTATTGAAATAACATAGTATATTGAAAGTTTCTTACCCTCCTACATGTTTCTCTCTGCATATTGCTTTCTTGTTAAATATATCTTTTTTCTGACTTATTCAGCTGCGAAGCTTGGTGAATGCATGTATCAATGCAGATCCCCTGAAGAGACCTGATATCACATACGTGTATGGAGTTGCACGTGCAATGCATGCCAGCACTCAGATGGCAGGAAATGCTGCATCATTTTCTGGAGACAACCAAAGTGCTTATTCTGCATCTTCACATAGAAATTCTTCTGATACGTCAGCTACAAAATAGCATTGGTAAGTGTTTTGGGATAAATAAGGAGAGGGTATTTGTTATTATAAGTTTCCTTCAATAACATTGAGAACATTAGACTGAAAGTGGGACATTTTTCTGAAAATTTATTAAAATTCTAGAACCAAAATACCATTGCCATAGTAAATTTTATAGTTAAATAAACACAGAGTTGCTTAACAAGAAACTTTCATAATCCTCAGCTGCTCTTGTCTATCAGATACATATAATTAGCCAATCCTCCACAATTGGCTATTTTTCCTTTAGTGTAGAATGGACGAACATCATGAGTAGGTTTTCTTCAAATGGAAGATAAAAATTCATTAGATGTGTTTGGAACTTTTTCATATACAGAGTGTCTCAAAAAATATTGACAACACCTAGTATATTGTATGGGATGACAAACTGATCATTTTCAAATAGGAACCTCTATCTGAAAATGCATGGTTTGGATGCTGTAGCACATCAAAGTGTGAGATGGGTGTACATTTACATTTTGTCAATAAACCCAACATTGAGCTGTCTACATTAGAAATGGGCTTTGTACTGTGTATTTCCTACATCATTGTTAAGCTTATGTTAGTGGTGCTGAGCCTCATGCACGTGACCCAATACGTGCAATTGTCTTTGGAGATTTTCAATCGCTCTGTGGACTCGAGCCATAGGATCCTCTGCTGGCATTACAGGTGTACCATACAACATACTCTTCACACAACTCCTAAGAAAATAGTCGAGAAATGCCAGATCTGGCAACCATTCTGGCCATGAAACTTGTCTACCTCCACCAATCCATCAATTTGCATATGCAACGTTGAGGTGATTCCACACATTTGCATCAAAGTGTGCTCAAGTTGGCGATTTCAGCAGTTGTGTACTGGTGCATGTCACAGTGCTGTTAAGAAACATTATTGTACATAAAACTGCACAAGTGATGCAGTAGAATGCACACCGAGGACTTTGTGGAGGAATTAATGCATGCTTAGGTATGTTATTATGCTGAGGTCATTCATCCCAGTACACAGATGGCTAAAGGGTAGCATTCCTTCCATGTTAAGATACCAAAATGAATGTTAAATTGTCACAACCGTTGTTCTCAAACTTCTGTGCTATACAGCGTCCAAACCATGCATTTCCAGACAGCGGTTCCTATTTCAAAATTGATCAATTGCCATGCCGCACAACATACTAAGCATTGTTAGTTTTTTTTTGGGACAGCAAGTATATTTTCTTCCAAGTGTCAAGATCTCCCACCTGTTGTACATACTTCAAAGGATGGATGTTATGTAGGAAAATAGACCATGATATTGTTTTGTGTGTGTGTGTGGGGGGGGGGGGGGGGGGTGTGTCTTTATTCACCGTAAAAATATTTTTACAAATTCATGGCTTCGTCAATTTTTAAATAAGGAATACAAATAATTAATATTGATTTAAACAATATTATGAATACAAATAATATATAAACAGAGACAGCATTACAGTCATAAGAGTTTGTTTAAGTTATATATATATAGAGGCTACAGATTAAACACAGATAGATGAAATTATTCAGAGAATGAATCAAATAATAATAATAATAATAATAATAATAATAATAATAATAATAATAATAATAATAATGGTAGTGGTAGTGGTAGTGGTAGTGGTAGTGGTAGTGGTAGTGGTAGTGGTAGTGGTAGTGGTAGTGGTAGTGGTAGTGGTAGTGGTAATGGTAATGGTACTACCACCAGCACCAGCACCACCACCAGCACTAGCACTAGCAGTACCGTGGTAGTGCTAGTGCTAGTGGTAGTGGTAGTGGTGGTGCTGGTGGTGGTGGTGCTGGTGGTGGTGCTGGTGGTGGTGGGGTTGGTGGTGGGGCTGGTGGTGGTGCTGGTGGTGCTGGTGGTGGTGCTGCTGGTGGTGGTAGTGGTGGTGCCAGTGGTGGTGGTAGTGGTGGTGCCAGTGGTGGTGGTAGTGGTGGTGGCAGTGGTGGTGGCAGTAGTAGTGGCAGTGCTAGTGGCAGTGCTAGTGGTAGTGGTAGTGCCAGTGGTAATGTAGCAATTCCGCGAACATGTCATACCGAGTGTTAAAATTTGAAATTAATGTTTCACTTTTTTTACTGAGGAAAGATGATGCTAGATACTCCAAAGTATCTTATGAAGTGAAAAATAAATGTTTTTAACGTGAATATGGGTTCCAATTTCACTTCTTACCCATATATTTCCAAAGCACTAAAAATAAGTGCAAATAACGGTGATTTTCATATCAATATTTCAGGAGCTATGTACAACTGTTTTAATTTTTTTGTTCTGTACATCACACATCTCTTCTTCAAAACGTGTATATGGCTAATAATTTTCGACATTTATAAATAATCCTTAGAGCCTCTTTAATTATCACTGTGTGTCAATGTCAGTTAGTCACGGTAAATAAGGATAAAGTCCTCTGCAGGGAAAAGTAATAGACTAAAATAAATATCTTTTTTGATTCTGCGTCATTACAATATAACAAATAAAAAAGTATGAGAAAGTTTTCCTCTGTAGTCATTAGTTTTCCCACAAAACACGTGACTAACGGACAATTAGTGCTGGCGCCCTGTGGTCGTCATACGCGCACAGTGCTTCTGGGACTTCAGTCAGGATAGACGTATCAGTCTGTTTTTGACTCCATGACTAAAACACCAGCCCAAAGACAACGTGAATACAAACAATGTTTGAAGGAGCAAGGCAGTTATGCACAATGGAAGGAAAAAATAGAAGTGACCATGAGGAAAGGAAGAGCAATAATGAAACAAACAAAACAAGGAAGAGAACACCTCAAAGCTGAATATAGGAGATATAAGCAAGCACAGTGGGCAAGACAGAAGATAAGAGACCAAGAAGGGATTGATAAGGATACTCCATCAACATCAACCGCTTTCAAAAGCAAACGGTATTTCGGAAAGAGCAGAAAACGTGTTGAGGAAGCATTGCCGCAATCTCCACGTAAAAGAAAAGAAATGATTCGTAAGTTAGCAGTTGAAGAGGGATTACATGTTGTAAAACCAAAGCATTCTGTCCCAGTATCAGGAAAACAACTATCAGAGGAGCTTAAAAGTGCAATCATCAAGTTCTGTCAGGATGATTCAATATCTTACCAAGCTCCTGGAAGAGATGATTTTATTGAAATCCATGTTCAGGGAGAAACAAAAGAAGTTCGCATTAGGTATCTAGTGGTAATATTAAAAGAAGCACATGCACTCTTTCTACAAGACCGAGTAGAAATGTCCGTGGGGTTGACAAAATTTGCTGAATTACGCCCTGCTCACGTGCGTCTTCAAAGTCAGATCCCACATAATGTGTGCACACGCATTATACATGAAAATACGAAGTTTCTTCTCAAAGCATTGTGTAAAAATCATGTACTCACTGAGACTGAATTTTGTAAGTTCATAGCACAAGTGGTTTGTGATCAGAAATTGAGTGAATGTGTACAGGGAGGATGCTCCAACTGCCCGGGATTGAGTGGAGCAGACATTTCGGATAAACTTGCTAATTCTCCATGTGAATGGAAGCTGTGGAGTTCACGTAATGGAAGAATGGAAATAGAAGTTAAAAATGGGTCTGTAAAAGACTGCATTGAAGAACTGAGCAATTGCCTGCCATGTTTCCTTAATCACGTTTATGTAAAAAGACAGCAATCCGAGGCCTTTAAGAAGGCTCGGAAAAATGTTGCAATTAGTGAAGCTGTGATACAGATCGACTTCTTTGAGAACTACACATGCAAGGGGCAAAATGAAATTCAAGCTGCCCACTGGAACAATACACAGATCTCAATATTTACTGCTGTTGCCTGGTATAGGAAAGAAGATATTGGTGAAATTCAGAAACAATCTTTTGCTTTGGTGTCTGATTATGTATCACATGACAAATATGCAGTTGATATTTGCTTAAAGAATATATTTTCGGAAATATTGGATATTGTTCCGAATCTTGAACTTGTGAAAGTGTTTTCTGATAGAGCTGCTTGTCATTTTAAGCAGAAATACACATTGAGCCATGTGACATATCTTTCCGAAGTATTTGGAATCCAAATTGAATGGCACTTCTTCGAATCCTATCAGGGAAAGGGGGCAGTAGATGCGATTGGAGGACAAGTGAAGAGGATGGCATGGACAGCTGCGAAAGCAGGATTCAGAGTGCTGAAGAATTTGTTAATACTGTTAGAAAGAAAACCAAATTATGTCTTCTTGAGGTTTCTCTGCTTGAAATTGAAGAAGCAAAAGAATTTCTCGACAAAAGATTTGAACGTATTTCACCTATGCCGTCCACTCAGCGGGTTCATTATGTGAAAGTATTAGGTTTAAATGTTGTGGAATATGCTTTTCTTTCATGTGCGGAAAGTGTCAGAATGATGCACAACTTTCGGAAATAAAAACAGTGTAGTGACATGCGCGTGTACTACGAGGTTAGTGCATTTAGCGTTCCTGCACCATAGGGAGTCCAATCATGTGATACAGGTGTGTGCTGTGTGCTCTCATGTGTCATCTTTGTTATGGTTTTGAGTCAGCTTTTTATACTTGCAATGACGTAACTGTAATAAGAAATGAGAGCCGTCAACATGTTTATTCTGTTTGTGTTGCATGACAGTAATGCTTCTCCAAAGGATGTGATTCTTCTCCAAATGATAAATACAATTACACACCTGTATGTATTACATGTATGTAACGTATAATACGTAACACTATGATTTACCATATGTTATACCATGTAAAACAAAGACAAAGTATTACAATTTTCGCAAGTGTCAGTTAGTCACAAACTCATGTCAGCTAGTCACGCTGACCTTTTGAATAAATATCTCCAGATGAGAATAACATGCCAAACCTTTTTTCAGGTCATTTGAAAGTTTAGAAGTTCCTCTCTCAAGTGATTTTTCAGAACAAATCAAATAAGAAAACTTTCAGAGAAAATGGAGGACAAACATTTGAAGTTGGACCTGCAGTTGACAAAAATGTCAGGAAGTCACGAAAAGTTTAGCGCTCATTATTAAATAATTGTTTCACTTTTTTAAGGTTTTTATATTTCCTATCACAACCGCCAATGTATTCTCTGTCATCGTATGTCATGAAAATAACATTTTTACACCTATATTGACCATTAGAGAGACATTTTAGGAAGAAAATGTAGTGTAAATGTCAGTTAGTCACACGCGGAATTGCTCAATGATAATGATAATGATAATAATAATAATAATAATTATTATATATATATATATATATATATATATATATATATATATATATATATACAGAGACGGTATTACAGTAATATGACTGTAAGTTATATATATATTTTTAGCTAATGCTGGACTTCTGACAATGAAATTATTAATCCTTCCGCTCTCCAACACCTTCCACTGATGGACGGGGCACTAGAAGTGGCCGGGCATATTTAATATAATAATATCATATATAATTTGATATTGAAGAGAGCAATAGTAACCACTTTTTAGAGAGCACCATATTTTTATGTTTTGGCGGTCACATCACTCACTCACAACCCCCAGAATGTCTGGAGGACACCACATACACACACACACACACACACACACACACGCACGCATGCACGCACGCACGCACGCACGCACACACACTCTCACACACACACACACGCATGCACGCACGCACACACACACACACACACACACACACACACACACACACACACACACAGAGGCTACAGATTAAACACAGATAAAATTATTCAGAGAATGAATCAAAGAATGATTTTATTACACATGTGTATGCCTCTATGCAGTATGGAATTTACCTTTTTTGTTGTTCTGGCAGTCTGTATGTATATTTTATTACTATTTCTGGTACTATGTGTATGAACAGTGTTGTTTATGCTAAATAAGTGAATATTGTCCCTTATAAAACAAACAGTTTCTTAAATATACAGACTTTTGGCAGTGTAAGAATGTGATTTTGCGGAAAGTATGATTTACATGATGATGTCCGGTGCAAATTTAGCATTAGTCTAAGTATTTTCTTTTGCATTATGAATAGCGCACTTATTTCACTACTGGATCCCCATATAAATATACCATAAGCAAGCACAGATTGTACATAAGAGAAGTAAATCATTTTTAGTGTTTGTAGGTTACTGATGCTTTTTAGGACATATATTACATAATGAACTCTATTTATTTTTGCTGTAACATTCTTAATATGACTCTTCCAATCTAAGTGTTTATCAATTATGATTCCCAAAAATTTTGTTTCGGAGACATATTGTATGGTTTCTTTGTTATATACAATTTTTGGTCCTACTGACTTATTACTTCTATTAGAGTGTGTGATGCACATGCAGTGAGACTTTTTCCCATTTAGCACTAGTTTATTTGCTGCTAACCATTTCTCCATATTTTTCATCGTATTATCAGCTTGAACTTGTAGATCAATGGAATTACTGCCTTTGAGAACAAAATTAGTATCATCTGCATATAATATAGTCTCAACATGTGGTATATTCACTGGCAGATCATTAATGTACACTAGAAAAACTAAGGGGCCTAGATTCGAACCTTGAGGAACTCCACATCTTACTAACTTTGTTTGAGATTTTACAGTGTTTTGATCACAAGTTATTGCAGTAAGTTGTTGTCTGTCAGTTATGTAAGACTTGAACCATTCATACGCTATCCCATGCACTCCATAGGCTTCCAGTTTTGTCAATAATAGGTCATGGTCAACTAAATCAAAGGCCTTACTCAAGTCCATAAATATACCAACTGTTGTATCATCAGTTTCAATTCCTTCCAGTGTTCCCTTAATGAACACATAAAAGCCATTTAGTATGGATTTGTTTTTCTGGAAACCATTTTGTTTATCACTAAATACAAGATGTGACTTATGCTTGTGTGTCAAGCATGATAGTGAAGTAATAAGTACCATAAACAAGATGAATCTGTGTATGGTGGAGCAAAATGAATCAAACAGTATTCATCTCCATCTTACTACAATCAAACAATATGTGGAGAAAAAAATGTGAATTAAACTGCCAAACAAAACTTACTGATTTCTTTAAGACAATGCAAAATTAACTTAGTGTAGAATGGATGCAGTGTAATTGCATGTATTGTATAAATTAAGATCAGTTGCAGGACTGGAGTACTCCCCTAGCGTAACTGGTGTGTAATTGCATTTAAAAGTGGTGTACTTTACTGTATATTGCATACTTTACAATGTACTGTAATTTATTATTGCATAAATGCTTCCATCCATCTCCACGGGATCAATTTTTGTCACTTCTAAGCTCACATTTCAATATACCATGGAATCATTATAAAATGGGGCTAAAGCATGTCCCCCTACAACTATGTTATTTCAAGATTCTGCTGTACTTGTAAGTAGCAGATCTATGAAACAGGATGTTCATTTAGTCTTTTAAGCACCCAGTTGAATGCATTATGAAATACTGTTTCTGTTTCATCCTGTATACAGAGTCCGTACTGTCAATAACAGTGCTAGCTTTCTGATATTGCAAATTGCACAATTGTGCCACCAGTGCCTTTCCTTTCACCTGTTTTGACTTTCCATTCTGTCCACTTCCAGACATTAGTCATTGGGTTAAAGAGTATGATGTCACTGTGCATTGAATTGGTGCTACCTAGATTCACAATTGCAGTTTTAGTTATTCATTGCACACTCCCTATACTCTACAGGACTAAGATTTTAAAGAAGTCAAGAAAGCTCAATTAATTTTGCAATTTGTTGTTGTTTGCTAATGCTGAATTTTTGACAATGAAGTCATTGGTCCTCTTGCTCTCTAATATTTTTCACTGATAAATAGGGTGCTAGAAATGGCTGGGCATATTTGAAGGTGGTCTTGCTCCATTTCCTCTTGCAGATCACATAGAGGACAGAGTGGTGAAGAATATATCCCAATTCTGTTCAAATGTTTTGCCAGACAATCATGTCCCATAATCAACCTGAAGGTTGCAACTGCCATTTTTTGAGGATACTCAGGAATTACTGTATGAATGTTTGGTAGTTCCCATCTTTTATATTTTGATTTTTCATAGTAATATTTTGCAATAATTTTTATAAATTGAGAGTTGACTAATCTTTTAGCTGCATAAAATGGTAGATTAACTATAGATTTCTGTACACTGCTGGTACTCTTTTTTGCAAGAAAATCAGCTTTGTCATTACCATTCAGTCCACAGTGAGCTGGTATCCATTGGAAGACTAGGTGTTTTTGAAGTGCTGTTAGGTGGGTAAGGATTTTCCAACATTCTATAATAGTTTGGTTTTTTGGTGACAACTTACAAGTAATTACTATAATTGCCACCCTGGAATCTGGGAAAATAACTGCTATACAAAAGATTTTAAAGGGCCATTCAAATTACTTCAATTTATCCATTGGAAATTATTATTTATTTATGCCAACAAACTTACTGTTGGTGTTTTTAAACACACAAGCCGTGTGTGGGCAAAGTTTAAGAGGTAGACCTTCAGCGGAAGGTCTGTGGTTCAAATCCCAGTTGTGGCATTGAATTTTTAAGTTCCAGTTCTACCTCTTATCCATTGGAGTTTGTAGTTCCATAACCTAAAGATTTGTAATAGGAAAAGAGGTTGCACGTGACTCCAGCCCCTGCTCCATCTTGGTTTGATATCAGTGATCCATCAGTATAAATTTGGAGCCACTCATTTTCTGGAAATCTAGTATGGATTGTCTCTAATGCCAATAATTTTAGAACACTAGTTGGAGTATCACTTTTCTTAACTTCTTATGTCACGTGTAAATAATATGTGATGTCTAATGTTTGTGTCGGATTGACTTTAGATATGAAGTTTTCCTTTGAATTAGGAAGGTATACATTCTTCTTGACGTCTTGAATTTTGGAAAGAAAGCTCTCCTGAGTTTTTAGTGTATGTGTAAAATTTCTCTTGTTCCATGTATTGAATGGGAGTCTGATCAACTTTTTGTGCTGAATAAGAGCTGCCTTTTCTATTCATATTCAACGGGGCATTGGTTGATTAATATTTCCATAGCTGGTATGGTTAACTTGTTGATTTCTTTTTCAGTGGATGCTCTTGTGTTGATCAACAAACTGCTTGTGCTTATGGCTTACCAGAAGAGAGGTGCAATTTTTGGATAAGTATACATAAGAACTTATAGCATTTTCTAAGAAGCTGAATTATTTGTCTTAGCAAGTGCTTTTATTTTTTGAGAAAATATTTATAAATTCATATTTTATAACCATAATTTGTATATTCTAAATGTTGAAACGTGTGTGTTTTGGAGTGGTTTAATGTTAACTTTGAAAAACATACTCATTGTGTAAGGAGGACATTTTATGGAATGTTATGGCATATTTTCTGCCCATTTTATCATTTTATAACAGTTTTATTATAATTTAGCCATTAGTTTTTATGTAAAATAGATATTTACTTGTAGGTTGTTCATAATTATATGGAGTAGAGGTAAGTTTTGCAAAAGATGTCAGATGATTGAACATAACAAATTTGACCAACATCATTACTAATGAAGAGGTATTCAACCTAAAAAGTGATTTCTGTCAAAGTTTTGGATTTATTTGTGCTTTTAATGAGATAATGTAAACAGCTGTAACTAATCTAACCAATCCACAAATGTATAAACAATAATTGTCTTTTGTATTTTTTCAGGGACTTTTAAGCTTTTAACCAAAATGTAATGTTAAATATAATGAAAAACAAAATTTCTAGGACAATTTTGCAAAGCTGTATGGTGCCTGCTGTGTAAGGCCCAGATCCTTAGGTTTTACTTATCTCTTTCCCTTGCTATTTAATGAACAATTTTCAGGATATTAATATATTTTACACTTCCTGGGCCTAAATATATGAATTTCACAGGGCCTAAAGTACCTAAATGAGAGGCTGCTGTCCAAAATGTCGAAAAGCACTGTTTTCAGTTCCTCAGATGATAATTATGTGTTTATATGAAGGTTCAAGGCTCTCACCATTCTTGTACTTATTATATATGAGGAGCGTTTTTTTCAAAACTTGATAGAGCACAAATTTTGAGAAAATGAGTTATTATGGGATTCAGTATCCTTTCAATGCCACCAATCAGTCTGTGAAATCAGATTTTGCATAACTTGATATTTCCCATGTGTATAGCATGGTGAATCATGAGCCTTTTTTCATAACTCGATAGAGCGCATGCACAGCAATTTTACAAAACTCGATACAGCACAGTCTAAATGAAAAGATTTGCCACCTGTCAAGACCCGTCACTGACCTGATAATAATTTGCAATATTCCGCTTGTCCAATCTTGCTTTCCTGGAATTAAATGTTATACAAAAACCATATCATTATTTCAAAGCCTTCCCGCGGCTAAATAATATAGAGAATGATTCATGTGGTTTTATCGCTGCAGTTTTCTGATTCAAAGGAAAGAGTATGACAATACTATTTGGCATGTGGTTTATATCAACAACAAACTTTGTTGTCACATACTCTTTCAGAACCTTTTATCAACATCGCTTTCAAAGTGGCATTACAAAGACCTAACAATCAAACATGTTCCATACTCAGGATAGCACGGCATTACTGCAACATAGGTAGCTGTATAAAACCATTGTTTATCACACAGTTAAGAATGGTACGTTTTCTGAATCACTCCTATGACTGTGTCACTAGTGTTATGTACATAGATTGAACCAGTCTCTCGTAAGCACAAGCTAAGTCATGGACGAAAGTATAGGATTTGATTCTCCAGTGACTGAATCTGATGGTGGCAGGAAAAATAGAAGAAAACGTCTTATTCAAACTAATAATAAAGAGCTGCCCATAAAGTGTAATCATTGAATTCAAGATTATCCATCGAAGTCAATAAAGAGGGAAGGTAAGGAATGCAGAGTATGGGATCTGACATATGAAGACAATGATTTCCATAATAAAGTAAAACATATAAATAAAGTGGACCAAGACTAACTCCTGCTTAAATACATGACAATTAATTCTCCAAAACAAAGGAAAGTGAAGGAGGAAATTCTTAAAGAAAACAATCTGCATTAAATATAGCACAAGAAAGAAAAATGGAGTTGTTTTACCAATCTGTGCTGTAAGTTTTCAGGAAATGGCAGGCATGTCTAAGGATAGACTATGCCTCCTTGTAAGAAAATTTTATTCTACTAGAAATTTGCCTAAAGAAAATCGAGGAGGGGATAGAACTGGTGCAAAGGACAAGGAGCTTATCATTACTGTGAAAAATGAGATTAAGAGCTACAGGTGCAGAGAAAGCCACTACAGTAGATGAAAATCATCATGGAATTGCCTATCACCGGAATTAAATATTAAAAGAACGTGGAAAATGTTTTGCGAAAAAAGAGAAAAGGAAAAACTATCCACATGCTCCTTATCCAAATACAAGTTTATTTTTTATAAGCATTTTAATCTCTCATTCAAGACACCACACACTGATACATGCACCACATGCAAGATGGGACTAATTTCCATAAAGAGATAGATTTGGAGAAGAAGAATGAATATAGGATGAACTGCAGACTGCATAAACTTTGTGCAAAGAAGTTTTATACTACTAATGAAAGAAAAAACCCTGATGCAATCAAAATCTGTTTCGACAAGCAGCAAAATCAGCCATTAACCTAAATTATCAGTAGATGAAGTATATTATCCAGGCAAGTTTGGTTCTATAATCTTTGCATTATGATTCATTCTAAACTACAAGTGAAAGAGAATATACATTTCTACACCTGATTGGAAACTGAGTCATCTATGGGATGTAATCAAGTGGCATCTGCTTTGTTGAATTTTCTGTTAGATGTAGAAAAAAATAGTGTCCTTCTGTAATTCATCTTTTCTCAGATTCATGTCCAGGTCAACATAAGAACAGTGTAGCAATGACCACATTCATTGCCTTTTTGGAAAGAAGTACAAAATTTACATCTATCCGTCATTTCTTTCCCTTATGAGGACACAGTTACATGGCTCCTGATCGTATATTTGGTAGGTTTGAGAGGAAAGAAGATATTTTGTCACCCAATGAATACTACCAAATTCTGCAATCCCATGGAGTTACCAAAGTTCTCAATGGGGACTTGCTAATCAAAACACTGAAGGAGACTACTCGGAAGATTGTGAAAGCAAAGCTGCCATTTAACATAGGAATGTAACGTGTCATATCATACAAAAAGTCTTCTACAAATGCTTGTAATGTTTCTGTAACTGTGCAGAACACTTACACTGCATCACCTGTGGAGGTTAATATTTTCAAATCTGGAATTAAACCATGCCACAAAGAAATGCTGAGGTCCTCATGTCTACAGAAGATAAACATGGTGTCCAGTGAGAAGAAGAAAGATGTAAAAAAACTCATGCAATTTTTTGAAATTTGAGAAGAAGCAAAAGTATTTTATGAAGATGTTCTCAGCGACTGTTAAGATATCAAAATAAACGTACAAATTGTTACTTACTAGTTTAATCACGTTGCATTCTTAAATTTCTGTATTTATTAACTTAATAATTTTGTAACTTTTTATAAATGTCTATTATTTCATTAATGTAACAATATTGATTTAACCATTTATGAAATTTGTATACTGCACATAAAAATAAATTATGAAGAAATGAAAATAAAATTACAACAGTAATAAAAGCAATAAAACTAGTAGCAAATTCAGGCTCAGTCAAATTCTCTTGTTTCATAGTCCATATTCTCTATTGAGTTTTGAAAAAACAGGCATTTTTTACCTGGCCAATACTATGAAAAATATGGTTATCCTTCCATTTTCACTGTTGTCTAAAATTGTCCCATGATAATGTTTAGTATTGCCAAAAATAAAGTTTTTGTAATGAAAGGTTATGTACTAGAATAAAAAAATGTAATTTCTGTAAAAATATCTTTTTGTCCTCTATTGAGTTTTGAAAAAACACTCCTCATATATATGGGCAAAATGTATATCAGAGGCTATTCTTTGCTTGGAAGATGCAATCCATAGCAACAACAATATAATGGCAATTACTACTTGACCACAATATGAATGCACTTGAAGGTGGGTGCAACAGGTTTGTTTATTACCTTAAGTCTAGGGATCTGTGCGGAGTGAGGGAAAGGTGATACTGGGAATGTAGTCACACAATGAAAACTGTACTCACCTGCTGATGTCTTCACATTAGCAGCTTATCCTTTCTTTCCCGGCACAACAAATATTATGCAAAAGAGCATCATCAAATGCAAGATTTTTTTGGTGGTAATTGTTTGAAAAATTTGCATTAATAATTTAAGTTAACAGTGTTTTCTGTTGAATATTATTCTAAAAATTTGCATTAATTTTGCAAAAATTTTCAGGTAAAAATAATATACATAGACATTACTAAATTAAAATTAACAGGCACTATAACACCATTGTTAAAAATTTCTCCAAATTGAAACATTTATTTTATTATTATCATCATGACATGAATCACTACATTTATATCATGCATCAGACATGACCACACACACCATTGCCCATCAATCAGCATCACCAAGTTGCAACATACAAGAAGTTATGACACTTTCATTTTTCATTGACCTGTCTGTTACAAGCAAGTTATATATAGAAAAAAAATCTCTCGCTGTCAACATTTGATACTGTTGAACAAAGACATTGAAGGTACTTTTCATTGAAAAGGTGGTAACATTCACCTTTTGCTTTGAGTGCTAAGAGTGCAGTATCAAATTTGTTATTATGTCCTAACTGTTCAACAATGGCGCAAAGTTCTCTGCTTTAAGTGTGTTGCAGTGTCTTTGATAACACAGAGTGTGACCTTATGACATTACCTTTTATTGTAGTCTCACCGATTGCATTGTCGGGAAGCTTTATTTGTCTGTGCCAATAATATTTATTTGTAGTATTGTTAGAAGTTGATCTCAAATGAAGCCGGGTTATTGAATTTGTAAGAATTGAATGTGAATTCTTTCACTGTTATTAAAATCAAAACATAAATACCAGCAACAATGAGTCAATGAATAAAAAAATTTATATTTCTAAGCAAAATTTTAAAGAAGTTATACAACATATTAGCCTATAAAACAAAGCAACTATAATCATATTTTCAGTAATATCACTAATGAATTATGTTTATTAGAGACTCTAGAAACCATACAATATAATATTGTAGCAACACTGGCACTACTTACAGTTCAACTGTCTTGTAGATAGTAATTTTGAACTGCTGGTGTTACTCTGTTTACATTGTTAGCATGCCTCATTGCAAGCATCTTGGTATTGGTGATGTTTCCTTTACGTGACTGTACCTCCAAAACCCTACCTACTTGTGATGTATATGTTTAGTAACTCTTCTCACCAAGTACACTTATATTGTGGCTGACTAGTACCAAGAATTCAAAATTGTTGTCACTGGTTAATTTAAGTACTCCGAACCTTACAAAATTGATTACTTGAGGCTGGAAGATTGTGTGATAAGCCACAAGTTTATCGTATTATTGCCACTTATGCATCTACACAGCAGTAGAAGTCTGCTAATGTATCTGCATATACAGGGTCTGGCAGAAACAATCTACCATTTTAGTATAGATCCTACAGTAAGACTAAATAGGGAATGTAAAGGACTAGAGTGGTAATTGATAAGTAACATAACACAAGTCTTGTTTTATTTTTTGAAAGTCCATGTTAGACAACCACCATTCCTTTTGATGCATGCATGGAGTCGATAAACGAAGCTGTCCATTATTTCTACCAACATTTCAGGTAGAATTGCCTGGACCTCTTCACGAATGCATCACTTCAAGGTCTCTAAGTTGGGGATGCGTTATGTAAACATGTGACTCTTGAGGTATCCTGCGGAAAGAAATCACAAGCACTCAAGTTGGGAGATCTGGCTGGTCACAGTTTGTCCCTGAAATGTGAGATAATTCTTCCCAAGAATGTTGTTGTAACATTGCCATCATCTCTTGAGCGGTATGTGCATCTTGCTAGAAATAAAGTGATGTCAAATTAACATCCTGTTTATGGAATTCAGGAATCAGGAAGCTCATCAGAGTCATCTGCAGCATTCCAAATTCACTATGATTGTGTTCCCTGTTGATCCTCAAGAAGTAGGGTCCAATAATCCTGTAAGCTGAAACACTGCATGACCTTTGCACTATGGAGTGGTTTTTCATTAAGTTCTTGTGGATTTGCATTACTCCAATATTGCATGTTTTGCTTGTTGACGTAGCCTGTTAGTTCAAAGTGCGCTTCATCCGACAATATCTTCCAATGTTGAGTTGCTGTCAAAACTCCACTGCATAGCTACTATACTGTCACCGCTTTTGAAATATACTACAGTCACAAGAGCATGATGTGTCGTGGTCCAACACTCCATGTTAACCAAAATGGCATCCTTCCTGCTACAGGCTATCTGTTTGGATTTTATCCCCACTGCAGGGCATGCATACTACTAACCATTGAAAGTGGTAGATTGTTTCTGCCGGACCCTGTACAATGGTTGTGCAGTACCAATTACACCATTCATTCTCCATGTCCAACTAAATATGTGTCGCAAGCAGTTCCAGATTCTATTGATTACTAGTTTTAAGTCAGTTAGTAAATCCTACTTTGCAAATCTTGTTTTTAAACAACATTTCTGGATTAAAACTATTCCCTGTGCTAGACATTGTATTTGAAATTGTATTATAAAATAAAATTAGAAAGCATGGATCTCTTACATAAGCACTAAAACAATTCCAAATCAGCATATGTATGAAGCATAATGACCTCTATGCAACTGTGGAAAATTTACTTTAAATTCAACAGTTTACAGGCCTGCAACACTGTGTTTGCATCATCAATGTAACAGATGCATTTAACATCAAGGGATGGAGGCAGTGCTGTAGAGGGCATTTCCGGAGAAAATATTATTTCTGATAAAACCAAGTGTTAAGAAAAAGGCGGTGCATTGCAATATCAGGCCAATGATTAGACTAATCAACAAATAAAATAAATATTTAGAGACTAATTTTCATTTATCTTAAGTTATGAATATTTAAAATGACAGACCAATCTTGCAAGTCAATTACTCATATCATCAGTATTGCTTTGCATTTGAAATAGTCACAACTTATTAAAGATAAGTGAAACTTGGCTTTTAAATATTTATATTTGTTGATTTGTATTGCTCCACTGTCAATAACTTAAGTTTTTTCATTGATGAGTCTAATGTCTTAGTCTAAGTTTATAACAGGTAAGGTCACAGATATGGAAAAAAATGCTAGTACCTGAGGTGACTCCCAGAATACTTTTGCAGATGAAATGTTAATGGCAAAATACATGAAATTGGCATAGAGGAAGGACAGTTCACTCAAAAGTATTTTAGAAAGCAGTTTCTCAAATTGTAAAATGACGTTCATTTCCAAGAGGAAGTTCCACAATTTGTTGTCTGTCTTTGTATGTAAATGTGCCAGAAAATCCTAAGTCATAGCTGGTTAAGGATTCAAGAGATGTAAGTTCAAGTGAAAATGCCTTTCAGCAAAGTGTGGCTGCAAGAAGTATGAGTTACTCTGTAATTAAAAATGTTATGATTGTTTGCCTTGTTATAACAAGTGGAAGGTTGTTTATTATATTAATATCCTGTAAGTTGATGACTGTTGTTGTTGGATCACATTAAAATAGATGAATTGGTCGATTAATAACACTAGAACAACATTTACTATTTAAATTTCTTGGAACATATTTCAGATGCTAGTTTTCGCCTTTCTCAACTGGACATTGACTGAATTTTCCACCTAATATTATAGGAAGTGATATAGACAGTGAAACTTTTCAAAAGTGAAACTATAAGTGTCTATAAGTCAAGTCATAATCCTAAAATATGTAATTCATCACTTCAGCTAACGGGGTACTGTTATATAAACTAACATGTTAGAATAATTATTTGCAATCCTGAATGTTATAATTTTATCACCTCACCCAAGAGAGTTTCATTGTGTAAAATAACCTATTAAAATAATAAAACTGATTGCAAATATTTTATAACATAGCCACTCATATTGGTTATTTTGTAAAATAGTGGGTTATTATACATATGAGCACATTTATGAAATTAATGATTAGTGTGTTATTACAGTAACCATTCAGAATAAAGGTCTATAATAAGCAGGGAATACTCCATATAACCTATATTTGAGAGACGTGTACTGCAAGCTGTGGAGGAGCTAAGAAATATATTTCACCAAGTAAATTTCCTTCAGTGATATGAAATAAATATTATACATTCAATGCCACAACTGGGATTTGAACCACAGACCTTCCGCTTACCGGGTGGATGCTCTACCACTGAGCTATTGTGACAAACTGCCAGAATGGCATTGTGGTTTACCAGGAGAAATACGAACTGGTTTGAGAATTTAATGCCATTCTGACAGTTTGTCACAATAGCTCAGTGGTAGAGCATCTGCCTGGTAAGCGGAAGGTCTGTGATTCAAATCCCAGTTGTGGCATTGAATTTTTAAGTTCCAGTTCTACCTCTCAAATATTATACATTTTGAGCAAATATTGTAATAATACTTTTGTTTCTCTCATTATTCTTTTTTTCTTCATACCAGATTACTTCCATCTCATTGTTCACTTTTAAAATGGCTACTTGAGCAGAATCATTTTAAGACCTGTAAATATGTGCACAACTAAATACTATACATTCCCTAAATACAATACATTTGGACCATTTAAGGTGTTAATAACTACAGAATTTGATATACAGTAGAAGCCTGAAATAACATGGTCCAAAATGCCGTGGTTTCGGATTTAAAATGGAGAAAGTATGTGCCATGAAAAATATATCATACATTTTATTTATTTATTTAGTTTTGAAGGTTGAGTTTCAAATTTTCTTCAAAGAGCGATACTGGAATATACTTTTCACTACCCCTCGTGTAGACTTTGGCCACTGTGGCTGCTGCATTCCTAGCACTGATCTTGAACACTGCATTGCTAAGAATTTCCCGAAGTAACGAGGCATGCACAAGGAAGAAGATATTCTGAATATTAATAAGTACCATAAACAAGATGATTCTGTGTATGGAGAAGCAAAATGAATCAAACAGTATTCATTTTCATCTTGCTACAGTCAAATAATATGCAGAGAAAAAAACGTGAACAATGTTGTCAAACAAAATGTGCTGATTTCTTTAAGACAATGCAAGATTTGGTTTGAGTAAAATAGGTACAGTGTAATTGTGTGTACTGTATAAATTGAGGAGCGTTTTTTCAAAACTCAATAGATGCAAAATTTTATGAAATTGATTTATATATAATATCGCCATAATTTTCACCTTCTACATCGTTCTGTGAAATCAAATGTTGCAAAATTCAATTCGTGTACTGTGTAGAAGGTAGGCAATATCAACAGTTGTTTTCAAAACTCGATAGATGCAATTGCTGAGTTAAAGCAAAGGTCGATAGATGCAATTTTATGATTTTATGATCCAGAGTGTAGCAACCTGAATTCTATGAAATGCGTGTTGGCATTGACTGTTGCGATTCTTGGAATTCTCAATCATTTCTGCAAGCTTTGTACACTGCTGCTTTGTTGGCAAAAACTGCGAACTCAGGTTGTGCACTTGGATTTCACATTCACTTCTGCAAGCTTTTCTTTTTTTTGTTCCATTTATATCCCGCCTTTAACTGCAGAGGTCATATCGGCAGCCTTGCCTATTGGCAATGGTGTTACTCGTTTAACAGTGGGTTTTTCGGTCTTTGGGGGTTTCTATACGTTGAATTCACACACATTCACACTTTCATTCATACTTCCAGACTCAGGGAAGGATGAGGAATAATCTTGGCTGGAAAATCTGCAAGCTTTGTTATACTTACATAGCATTTTTATTCTTAGTTGAGACACTGCACTGTATTATGCACAATGGACAGGAGCTCAGATTGTGAAACTATACCAGTCGTAGAATGCACGAGAGGTTGGAATGGCAAAAACAAGGAAAGGAAATCATAATGCAAGTCAAGGAAAGCAAATACTCCAATAATTACATGTTCACATGGTCTTGAGTGCATTCCACGAAATCCTAAAAGTGAAGGGCATAAGCACTGTGATGCAGCTGATTTGACTTATAATGATATAAGTGAATTTCACCAACAGCTTTCCATGCTCAACAAAATAGATCAAGATAAATTCCTTATGAAATATATGAGTATTACGTCTCCTAATCACAGAGTAGTGAATAAAGAGGCTGCAAATAGAAAGCAAACTGTTAGCATTAAATACAGTGTGAGAACTAATGGTGGCCAAGTATCGTCAGTATGCACTGCAAACTTCCAAGGAATCACAGGGGTGTCAAAAGATAGATTATCTCTCCTGGCTAGAAAATTTCACAGGGGTGTCAAAAGAGAGATTATCTCTCCTGGCTAGAAAATTTCACTTATCTGGGAATGCGCCAAAGGAAACCAGAGGAGGTGACAGAACAGGAATGTTACAGAAGGGCATTACTGGTGCTATAAAGCAAGACATTAAGAAGTACAGATGTAGAGAAAGCCACTATGGAAGAGCAAAATCAAGGAGACTATATTTACCTCTAGAACTTAATATCAGAAAAATGTGAACCAACTTTTGCAACGAAAGAAGATTAAAAAATCTACCAGTCTGCTCATTGTCAAAATATAAAAACATATTTTACAACTTCTTTAATCTTTCATTCTGTACACCACACACTGACACATGCTCAACCTGCAAAATGGGACTGATGAAGATTAAGACAGAGGCAGATGTGGAAAAGAGAAACGAACTAAGAACCACGTACAGAATGCACAAGCACTAATAAAGGTGAAAGCTTACTTATTCATGTTGTTTGAAATTTCTTTGTGTGTATTCAATATATTTGTTATATAAGTAAAACAAAATATATTGTTATTGTGAATGTAGCAGTACTTAGTTTCTAAGTGTATACCTAATAAAATAATCCTTATAAACATTAATATGTTGTTTGTGTAGTACATTATGATTATAAAAAAGTGAAAATAAATAAAAAAATAATAAATACATAAATAGCAACAAAAACAATAAATGACAAAAATAACAAAACTTCATGTGTTAATTTCTCGCTCACCCAGAAAAGTTGATCAGCATCTATCGGTTTTTGAAAAAACTTGGCATTTTCAAACCCCAAATTTGCACTAGTTAAACTATGTTATTTGTTTCTTTCCACATTCTATGAGACAGTATCAGGAAGGAGAATTGAATGATTAATATAGTTGCTGTGCTAACCAATTAGTATTGCCAATAAATAGAAAAAACCGTTTTTCTCAGAAACGCATTTTGTGCATCTATCGAGTTTTGAAGAAACGCTCCTCAATTAAGATTGGTTGCAGGACTGGAATACACTCCTGGCATAACTGGTCTGTAATTAAATTTAAAATTGATGTACTTTACCATTTATTACATACTTTACAATGTATTGTAATTTATTATTGCACGAATGTCTCCCACCACTTCCAAGGGATCCATTTTTGTCACTTTTCGATATACCATGGAATCATTATACCGCAGGGCTAAAGCATGTCCCCCAACAACCAAGTTATTTCAGGATTCTACTTATTAGTTCCATTCCAAGAAAATGTTTATTATTAAATTTATTTTAATATCAACACTGTATCTATATATACATTGAACAACACAGAAAATTGTCAACTATCATTTTGTAAATGTAAAATGTGAAGAATTTAGTATACCTGAAAAATGCCCAAGGCTGAGAAAGGTATAATATATTGAGCTTAGTACCAATAAATTCTATTTTATTCTATTCCACTTAAAAAGTAATAATATATGGTAAAACTCTTGTGATATTTTTCAATTTTAGGTGAATAACTTATGTTAAAGTTAAGAGCAGATTAATCCAAAAATTGTAATTTATTATAGTTTAATTCATATGTATAGTTTGGAATAAATGTTGCTTTCCAGAATTTGTTTTAATTTTCATCTTTATAGATCTTCATACATGAACACATAACATCAGTGTAAGTGGTGAGAGTTGGTGATAATTAAACCGTGGGAGTAAGGGATCTTCACTGCAAGTTATGTGTTCTGTGGTGAGTGTAAATCACGTCGCAAGGGAGCAGCTCATGGTGTGTGGATCAGAGGTACAGTCCTGAGTACATGAAGTGCCTTACATACAATACTGCTGCATTTGTACATACGAGTCTAATTGATGCAAAGTGGACAAAATCTTTTAAGCTCTTCCCTTTTTACTTTCTCTAGTATTGTAGTAATATTGCATTCCACCCAAAAATTCAATGTCGAGATTTAACCAGAAATATATGTTCTGAGGCCCCCTTAAAAAAAAGCATTTTTAGGAAAAGGTCCATGTATGCCTGTGCCTGTCTGTGTGTCTGTTAGTCTGTGGACAGCATAACTCAAAAACGAAAAGTTGGTTAGATATCAAAGTTGGTATTTAAGTTCAATGTCCTTCAGTGATGGGACATGAAGATTTTGAGAAAATTGCTTCACCATAAACTACCCTTTACATGGAATATTTTTCCAAAGTTTTGATTTTCTTTAAATGGCTCAAACGATTTTGTATATATGTCATATGTTTGAGATATTTTTATGACAAATGAAATGTATATTTTGAATTTTCTGGCTATAGCCTGTAGTCGTATTTACTCTGGATAACTTTTGCATGATTGGTAAACCGAAAGAGATAGAACAAATCTTACTCTACAAAAAATGTAGATCTTGCTACGACACACAATTTATATCTAAATGCATTTTTTTTTGTAGAGTGAACCATTTTGGAGATATGCCTTGTTATTTGTGTGAGTTTTGGAGAACTTATACATCTGTCAAATGGAACATCGTTATTCATTTTTTACATATTAACCATGCAAAGAGAATGGAATCTCAAAGCTTTAAAAGGTTTGGCTATCACTCACAGCCTACTGTATTCCCATATTCTCCTTGTACTTACAAGAAGATAATAAGATAATTTCTACAAATTTCGAACACCGAGCGTGGTGGCTCAGCTGTTAAGCTGTGACCTGATTTCGGAATTCTGGGTTCAAATCCCGTGGGCCGACAAATCTGACTGGTTCCTTTTTACTTTCTCTACTGGTAAGTAGGGGAAGTATTTTATTCCACCCAAAAATTCGATATCGAGATTTCACCGGAAATACATATTTTGAGACCCCTTAATCCAAAAAAAGCATTTTTAGAAAAAGGTCCGTGTGTGTGTCTGTGTGGGATTTAGGATTTTCCTTCTGTTGTGTTACTACAGATTGTACACATGTTCAAAAAATCTAAACTGTGGACTTATGTACAGCCTTCATATCCACTAATTGACTATTTCATTGACGCTGATTTCAGGGGATTTTTTTTTCTTCCTTCACCTGAAAAGTGGATTTATAATTTATAGGTTGTAACCATCGCTTGTGTATTTTTTGAGATTATGGTTGGCATAATCTTCTCACTTCGTGTATTTAGTAAAAAAAACCGTAATGTGCGTTTAAGAGTAATCTAGTTCGGTTTAAAATAATTCTGGAAAAGAAACCAATATATAATATAATAATTGAACCCCTTTTTTTTTCTCAATTTATTTTACGTCGCTTTAACTAAGTGGGTCTGTTAGAAAGTATCTCTTACATCGCTGTATGGCACACAGTCTTGTAGGGCTCACCCCTGTACCATATCTTCTCATTTCGTCACGTGTAGATTACATTAGAATGCGTTCAGTAAGTTCACAAGTAGCCATGGAGGCTGGTGAACAATGAACATGGGATCAGTGCACCTCCGCTTCTGTGACGGACACATGGCATTAGGGTGTCATACAATCTATTTGCTTTCTTTATCTGTGGATAGATGTCACATCATTCTCTATTATGCTCTATTTTTACTTTCTCTACTGGTAAGTAGGGGAAGTATTGTATTCCAACCAAAAATTCGATGTCGAGATTTCACCGGAAATGTATGTTTTGAGACCCCCTGAATCCAAAACAAGCATTTTTAGAAAAAGGTCTGTGTGTGTCTGTGGACAGCATAACTCAAAAACGAAAAGTCTGTTAAAAACCAAAGTTGGTATTTAAGTTTAATGTCTTTCAAGGATGCGGCATGAAGATTTTGAAGAAAACAACCCTACCCTAAACTACCCTTTACATAGAACATTTTTCGAAAATTTGGATTTTCTTTAAAATGGCTCTAACGATTTTGATTAAAATGTCATATGTTTGAGATATTTTGATGATAACCGAAATGTATATCTTGAATTTTCTGGCTATAGCCCCTGTAGTCGTATTTACTCTGGAGGACTTTTGTATAACTGGTAAACCGTTAGAGATAGACCAAATCATACTATACAAAAAATGTAGATCTTGCTAAAATACACAATTTATGTCCCAATAAATTTTCTTGTAGGGTGAACCATTTCGGAGATATTCCTTGTTATGTGTGTGAGTTTCGGAAAACCTCCCCTTGCACCTACACGGAAATAAGTAATAAGGTAATTTGGACAAATGTTTATCTTAACTAACAAGAAAGAAGATATATAGGAATAAGAGTTTGTAAGAATGGTTAGTACAAGAGTAGAGAAAGTCATGTGAGTGCAACACATCAGATTTTTCATGTTTACTGTTGTTTTAGACTTAAGGCAGAACTTTGGGTCGTGGTATTAAACAATTCAATCCGTTATCTTTCTTAGCGACTGAGGAAAGCAATGGAAAAAATCTGAAGTGTTGCACTCACATGACTTTCTCTACTCTTGTACTAACCGTTCTTACAAACTCTTATTCCTATATCTTCTTTCTTGTTAGTTAAGATAAGCATTTGTACAAATTACCTTATTACTTATTTCCGTGTAGGTGCAAGGGGAATATTAGAATACAGCAGGCTTTGTGCAATAGTCAAAACTTTTAAAGCTTTGAGAATCTCTTCTCTTTGCACACTTAACATAAAAAAAAAAAGAACCACGATGATACATTTCACGAAAGTTCTAAGTTTTCCGAAACTCACACACATCACAAGGAATACCTCCGAATTGGTTCACCCTATACAAAAATGAATACTTAGACAAAAATTGTTTGTTTTAGCGAGATCTACGTTTTTGTGTATTAAGATTTGGTCTGTCACAGTTTACAAGTGATTCAAAAATCGTCAGGAGTAAACGGAGCTATGTGGGCTATAGTCAGAAAATTCAAAATATACATTTCATTCTTCATAAAAATATCTTGAACATGTGACATTTTTATCAAAACCGTTAGAGCCATTTTCGAGAAAATAAATTTTTCCACACATTTTCCATGTGAAGGGTAGCTGATGGCGGAAAAATTTTCTTCAAAATCTTCTTTTCGTATCCTTAAAAGATGCTAAACTTAAATACCAACTTTGGTTTTTAACCGACTTTTAGATTTTGAGTTATGCTGTCCACAGTCTGACAGACAGACAGACAGACAGACAGACAGACAGACAGACAGACAGACAGACACACACACACACACACACACACACACACACACACACACACACACACACACTCGGAAACTAACCTTTTTCTATAAATTTGGATTCAGATAGCCTCAAAACATATTTCCGCTGATATCTCGACATCGAAATTTTGGGTCGATTACAATACTTCCGCTACTTACTATACTTAGTGGAGGAAGTAAAAAATTAGCTTGGAAATGACTTCCATAAAGAGGGTCTGATGTTTGAAAACTTCATGTAAGTATATACATATGTGTGTAGTAATAAAATAAAAGTTATGAGTTTAGCACTAATCTTAAATGTAACTGCACATAATGATCTGCAATATTTGAATTAAGGTTCAGTTAAAAGCAGATATCACATTTTTAGCGTCATGATTGTGGTGCTTCAGCTGTTTAGCGCTTTTCTCTTGCTCTTCTGTCTTGCTTAGTTATTGCATGACTGCCATCTATATTGTTTGAAACCGGATGTACATGGTTTTGGTTTTATCTTTCCACGCAGTCATAATGAAAAATAAAGGTTACCTACCTTTATACTATTTTCTACCATTACTGCAATATGTGAATTGAAATAAACAACTGTAAACTACACAAACAGATCTCTGGTTCAAGATTATTTACAATATGAAGTGTGATAGATTTTTGTTGTTTAGGAAACCAACTAACTTATTCCTTTAGTAATGAAGGAAGTCCATATACCACCGTATAAGAACTATTGAGTTCTTATAACGACTTCCTGCGTACGATGCTTTTGATGCAGTCTACAATCTCTGTCTGTACTATGTGTTCTTTGTCTCAAGGTATGCATCATGTGCATGGGTGCGTCTGAGGATAGGCAACACCACTTAAGTTGACTGATAAACTTAGGGGATAATAATAATAATAATAATAATAATAATAATAATAATAATAATAATAATAATAATAATAATAATAATAATAATAATAATAATAATAATAATAATAATAATAATAATAATAATAATAATAATAATAATAATAATAATAATAATAATAATAATAATAATAATAATAATAATAATAATAATAATAATAATAATAATAATAATAATAATAATAATAATAATAATAATAATAATAATAATAATAATAATAATAATAATAATAATAATAATAATAATAATAATAATAATAATAATAATAATAATAATAATAATAATAATAATAATAATAATAATGAGTAGGCGTAGGCTTTATTATTATTATTATTATTAATAATAATAATAATAATAATAATAATAATAATAATAATAATAATAATAATAATAATAATAATAATAATAATAATAATAATAATAATAATAATAATAATAATAATAATAATAATAATAATAATAATAATAATAATAATAATAATAATAATAATAATAATAATAATAATAATAATAATAATAATAATAATAATAATAATAATAATAATAATAATAATAATAATAATAATAATAATAATAATAATAATAATAATAATAATAATAATAATAATAATAATAATAATAATAATAATAATAATAATAATAATAATAATAATAATAATAATAATAATAATAATAATAATAATAATAATAATAATAATAATAATAATAATAATAATAATAATAATAATAATAATAATAATAATAATAATAATAATAATAATAATAATAATAATAATAATAATAATAATAATAATAATAATAATAATAATAATAATAATAATAATAATAATAATAATAATAATCTATTTAAAGCGAGTTGCCAATTGTCTGAGGAAATAGAATGCAGGTGTTTCTGAATCTTAGCACTCGAAGTTGCAATTGTTGAAGTTTATATATTTTAACATCTGACGTATCGGTACTTAGGTTTTAAAAGTAACTATTTCTCTATTAACAATAAGTATAAATTGCCGGGAGTCACTCAAATGTTAATTGGAGAATTTTCTGGTGGCGACCCATGTATAAACCGAACGCGGTGTTTAAAGGTAAATTACTACCGATAACACTGAACAACACATTTCAACTTTTGTTTTTGCACTCGAACGAAAATAGGTGAATTTGTACATATTAGCTATGCTGAACTCAAATATGAAATACAAAATTCTCTACCGCGTACCGTTTTTTGGGAGAAATCAGTTTCAGTGTTTTTTTCCAGAAATAACACATACGGTAGATGCAATTAAAATATTGTAATCAATCCTGAGGTAAAATAATTTCATACAGTTCAACATTATGACGAAAAAGTATTGCAGAATACATAAATTACGGTTAAAGTGAACTAACAATCCATATTTAGGTAACTGTCATGCAAAAGTTTAAAAATATTATTAATTTTACTCACTGTTTACTTTCTCTACTGGTAATTATTGTATTCCACCCAAAAATTCGATGTCGAGATTTCACCGGAAATATATGTTTTGAGACCCCCTGAATCCAAAAAAAAAAAAAAAAAAAAAAAAAAAAGCATTTTTAAAAAAAGGTCCGTGTGTGTGTGTGTGGACAGCATAACTCAAAAACGAAAAGTAGGTTAAAAACCAAAGTTAGCATTTTAGTTTAATGTCTTTCAAGGATGCGACACGAAAATTTTGAGGAAAATAGCCCCACCCTAAACTACTCTTTACATGGAAAGTTTTCGAAAATTTTTATTTTCTTGAAAATGGCTCTAACGATTGTGATTAAAATATATGTTTGAGATATTTTTAAGACAAATGAAATGTATATTTTGAATTTCCTGGCTATAGCTCCTGTAGTCGCATTTACTCTGGACAACTTTTGCATTACTGGTAAATCGTTAGAAAAAGACCAAATCATACTATACACAAAATGTAGACCTTGCTAAAATACACAATTTATGTCAAAATAAATTTTCTTGTAAAGTGAACCATTTGGGAGATATTCCTTATTATGTGTGTGATTTTCGAAAACAACTTTAGTGAAACGGAACATCGTTGTTCATTTTTTTGTATGTTGTGTGCAAAGAGAACGGAATCTCAAAGCTTTAAAAGATTTGACTATCGCACAAAGCCTACTGTATTGTAATATTCCCCTTGCACCTACAAGGAAATAAGCAATAAGATAATTTGTACAAATGTTTATCTTAACATGAAGAAGATATAGGAATAAGAATTTGTAGGCATGGTTAGTACAGAAGTAGAGAAAGTCATGTGAGTGCAACACATCAGATTTTTTTAAAAAGACTTTCGACAAGACTTCCGCATGTAGCTGATATCAAGAACGTCCCTTGTTAGCTGCCAACAATAGTCAGCTAACATACTACTCCATCCAGCGTAAGATCCGCACCTTGTATCCCTCCGCGGTAACCTCGTGCTCGTATCAGCTGCCACTAACACAAATAAACAAACGCCACGTGGACTCAATCCTTGTGTTTAAAGATGCAGTAGAATGATACTTGGGAGTTTTAGGAATAGCGCTGCTATCGCGTTATATACATGTAATCTTTATCAGGGTTGTTGCTGCCTTGTTCCAAGTAAACAACGCTAGGATTTATGTCCTGAGTAATATTATTCAACTATAACAATAACATTACTATTACTATCATTATTATTATTATTATTATTATTATTATTATTATTATTATTATTATTATTATTATTATTATTATTATTATTATTATTATTATTATTATTATTATTATTGTTAACCAACATTCGTAAGTAAAAGCTGAGCTGAAATTAAATGTAACATAATTAAAATAAAACTCACATTAATCTGCATCACTGTCGGGAAGAGGTGTAATATCTGCATCTCCATCATTTGTGGTGTCATCATCATCAGAAGAAGGGGAAGAAGAAGAATCAACACCCACACTAATCACAAGACGATCTACAATAGCATCTGATAGCCCGTCCATCACCCGCATCTCATTTTCTTGCTCAATTGCATGACGTATATTATTTTGCCACATATTAGGTGTCGCCTGAGATATTGCAGTTTCAAACAATTTGCGAACATCCCGTAATTTGAAGGTTACGTTGTTTCTGGCTACGAATCCCTTGAGGAAGGCCCATATTGTTTCTATTGGGTTCAGGTTGCTGTGATAAGGGGGCAGCCTCTCTATGTGTCGACCAGATTTTCTAGCAAGGTCATCGATAGCATATTTGTTTTCACTGTTATCGGCAGCCTTTTGTGCTTGATTTAGAAGCTCTGCTTTCACATCTGATTCACAAAAGGCAAATTATGTGACGTCAACCAATCGGCAATTTTTTGTTTTCGCCACGAACAGTTGGGACGACGTTCCAGTCTGACACTGTGATAAGGTGCATTATCCATTACGATAACACAACCGGGTTCAAGTTTCGGAAGTACACTTTCAAACCACTCCTTAAAAACATCGCCATTCATATCCTCGTGGTAATCACCTGTACGTTTTGACTCGAAGATTAGAACACCGTCTTCCACAAAACCGGAATCACTGCCGATGTGCGCAATAATAAGGGTTTTCTTTCCCTGTAGGATTTTTGAGCCCTGTTGATGTTCCACAAAGAAATGCTTCCTTTTTTGAGCCCGTCATAATATCAGTCCATGCACGGGATGAAGTATGCCCTTCATTAACCCACGTTTCATCAAGGTAATATATTTTCTTACCTTCTGCTCTGTATCGGCGCATATTCCGCAAGTAACGCCGCCTCCATAGCACGATATCTTCTCTGTCGATTATGACATTCACTTTATTTCTCTTCATAAAACTAAATCCAATTTCTAGTAATAATTTATGAAACGTGGATCGCTTAAATGAAGGTAATGCTGGATCATTGTTAACACTACTTAAGACTTTTTCTAATGTTGGCGGTTCATTCTTGAAGAAAAAGTGGTGCACTTTTCTACGAACAGCACATTTAGTAAAGTCATCTGCTTTTTCTAATTCTGGCTTTCGTTTTTTTCTGTTCTTCCTTGGTGTCCGCAATGTTCCTGTTTGCTTAAGTTCCTTACGGGCACATTTAACACTCCACTCGGAAATACCGGTGTAATCTGCAGTTAACTTCACAATGTTATTCAGTGACAGAAGGGTACTCTTGCATTAATTTGTTAAAAATATTCAGGACTATTTGTTTCTCACCACTTTTTAAGGGCTTACCTTTAGAGTGCTTCACTATTTCACCTTTATTTTCACTAACCAGGCTAGCAGCACCTGTAGAAGCATCCATGTTTATCACCTTACTGATTACTCACCATTGTCATGTGGATGCGTGAGAGGGGATTAACTGGACACAATTAAACGGAAGCTATAATCTCCTTTACTCTTATTAATATTATTTATTATTTTATATTAATCAAAAGTTTCAAATTATATTTGAGTGTCATACATCATGAAAAGTCACATATAATCGCCAATATTTAAGGTACTATATTTTGTGGCGTGCTTCGGTTTCGTGCGAATCGTGGGTTAGTTGTTGACAGCTTGTGTTTACACCAAGGGCGGATCTTAGAGTGGAGCGACTTATAGATGACCGCTTTTCGCAATTTCGGGGGGGGGGGGGGGGGGGGGGGGGGGGAGAGAAATCCAAGTGCGAATGCAGAAAATGTACTTTTAAGGACATATTGCACCCTAAACTTTTATATGCCTTTAACATGTTCTCAATAATTTCTTGTAGTTGACAGCTTTTGTATTTCCCAGGAAATGTTTGCACACTGTCTTGAATCTTACCCATGCTTCTTTCTCGTTTTCGGAAAGTAGTTCTTCAAAATGCCTGTCTTCCATCAATTTGGGTATTTGTGGACCAATAAAAATACCTTCTTTTAATTTTGCTTTGCTTCTTCTTGGAACCTTTTCTTTCAAATACCGAAAACCCCTACTCTCTCTGTTCGAAGTCTTTACAAAATTTTTCATTAAGCCTAACTTAATGTGAAGCGGCGGTAGCAAAATTTTGTCTTTGTTAACTAATGCTTCATATTTAACACTCTTTTCACCGGGTATTAAAGCACTCCTTACAGTCACTCAGTTACTTCATAATGTTTTTCTCTAGCCTGACTGTCCCACTCACATACAAAACAACAAAACTTGATGAAACCACTCTGCATTTCTAGGAGTAACCCTATGACCTTTAAATCTCCACAGATTTGCCATTCATACTTTACATAGTTTATAACTTTCAAAACTATCTTCAAATTCTCGTATGTTTCTTTCATCTGGACAGCATGAGTTATAAGCACGGAAGGATAAAGTTTACCATTATGTAATAAAACTTCCTTTAAACTTAACTTCGACGAATCAATGAAAAGACGCCATTCGGATGGCTTGTAATTATCACTCAGTTGTTCCATGAGCATATTAACAAAGAAGAACTTTCAAAGAAGTCATATTTAAGCCCCTTGTCAAAATACTGAAGCTATCTCGCCACCTACCAGCCTTGAATGACAGCAGATGTTCAGAGGGTGAGCCGACCGATAAAGGTGTCGGCAGTGGGAGCGGCGTAATGCAGTGGATTATTGGAAATCACAAAAAAGACTATGTAAAAAACGTTAGGTGATATCGCAAAACGGACTTCAGTTCTGAAATTCGTGCTTAAAAATCTATTAGAATCGCCTATTTTGGTCAGGTGCAAATTTCAGTGTTGTACAGTGTAATCGAGCAATGACTCGATGAAAATTTGCGATAGGGTACTTAGTACTTTGAACGAAAGGCGATCCTTCGTGCCTATCCCCCTAATGGGGGGTGGATGAGGCGAATGGAACCGAAGGGCGGGATGCCACGACAGAGCAGAGAGCAGAGTCCCTACATTTTCTTAGTTAGAAGCACCCCGGCAGAGGCTGACTCGGTCCGGTTTCTTTCCTACACCTTCGGGTTCGGGACTCAAAAACCAATTCCCCTCCCCCCTCGGACTTGTACCATCCCATGGGGGCACCGGAAACAAGCCTTCCAATCCAGGGGACGAGATTTCCTTAGTGCATTTGTTCCCCTTGCCATGCTGCTGGCGCTACGCTCGCCGACGCTTTCAACCCTGAAAGAAACCTAGTGGGATAAAGGGTGAAATGAAATGATTAATGTAACGAAATGGAGGGATAGGAAATCCTTCCTAGCATTTACCCGGCAACCCGGGTAAACTTCCGAAAGAACCCATGGGTCAGAAAAGTCAGTCACGGGGATCAAACAGACGACCTTCCGAATGCGGGCCACATGTTACCGTCTGAGTCATCCCGCTCAATTAGTCAATCAAAGTAAAATACTTCTGTAAAACACGAAGGAAAAGACGCAAATTTAAAAAAAAATATCCCCCGTGGTCTAGCGGTAACATGCTAGCCTCTGGTTCACAAGGTCGCGGGTTCAAACCTGGCGGAAAGGATGAATCTTTCGGGCGTAAAAATCCTTAACGTGACTCCCTTCGGAAGGGATGCAAAGCCGGTGCTCCCATGTAGTAGATTTACGGCACATAAAAGAACGTCATGCTTCAATTTTAATCATGTTTATTATTTATTCAATTATCGTATATTAGAGTATAACACTGAAACCTTTATTGAAATAATTTTATCTCTGAATATATTTACAAACATTCCAATTTTATTTTTACAATGACAATTTAATATTTTATTTTGAACTATATAAGTTAGATATAAGATGTAAATGGATTTCACGTAAAAGAACGTGAAGCCTGATAAAGAGGCCTCTGGACAAAATTAAGCGCTCTTTCATGTTCAATATAGCATGGGTCATTGAGAACCAAAGCAATTAAACAGCGTCCATAAATAAAAACGCAATTTACTCTCACCAAAGTCCTTACTTTACGTTGCCAGACTTAAATATACTTATTTGCCTATGAAACACTGCGTGCTGCAGTAGTAAAAGCAGGTGATAAACACTACTGCCTATGAAACAGTTGCTCAGCCCATGGCTTGCTAAATTCTAAGAATTTCGTTTCCCTTTCTAATATTTAGAACATTGTGTTCGCGTGTTTCCGACTTCTGAGTGCACGAACCTTGAGATAATGGGCTTATTGCACGATGCGTTGATTTTAACATGCAGCAGTATTTTCTATCATTTCATTATAACATCATTAATCTTAACAGTTAATGATTCGAAGTCAGTTCGAACTTGGAGTCAGATCGACTACAAACGCAAAGGAACATGCAGTTCAGTAAATGTAAAAGGAACTATGTAATTCAGAGTGTTATAGCTGGCCCTATTTAGATAATGCTAAGATTTCCTTAAGAATTGGAATATTTCCTTTGGTAAATATTTAAATAATAACTTCAAAAATGAGTTTGCACATTCCAGTTCGTTAAAATTTGAGTTTAGGTATTCTTTAAACATGAAACATAATATTCCACATTTACAGGCATTTTCATGTCCCGAATGGAACTATTTTGGTTGAGATTTATTCTGTTTTTTTATTCCATATATTTACCTTTAACTTTCTTAATCTTATATATGTAACGCATGGTATGAGAGTAAGAATCGGAAGTGAAAAATTCAAGCTACAGCCGGGATTTGAACCACGAATCTTCCGATTTACGTGCGGCTGTACTAACCACTGAGCTGCGGTGGTAGCTTGCCAATATGACATTAAATTCCAAAACCGATTCGTATTTTCCCGGTACACCACTAGGGAATCTCACATCCGAGATGAATACCCCAAGGGCGACTTACGATATTAAGTACTTTATATCCCGGCTTATAATCTTTAGATAGTAATTGATGTTAATTTCTCTTCTACGTACAGTACGTAGAGGAAATATTGTTTTCCAGCAAAAACTTCAATGTCGAGAGTATTTTCCTACAGTTATCAAAGTCCATCCGATAGGTGAATGGCTATCAGTTGCTGGCAGGTGCGTGGCCAGAGCGGACCTGCTCTTCACTTGTAGGAAATTACAACCTCGAATTCGTCAACAAGGTATGTTTAACGGTATAACGTTCGCACATTCCTCAACTCAGATAATATGTGTATTTTTGTCAGGTTTGCTGTTAGGCACTTTACACACAATCTTGTTAAGTCTTTGGTGTTTGGTCTTTGTTATTGCTCTTTTAACGATGAGAGACTTCTTGAGAGAAAATGGAGAAATCATTTACTCCAAAACTAAAGTATGGTTAGTTAGGATTTCATTGGAGTAATGAATAAAGAAGGTACAAAAGCGATTTTATTAAATACTTACTGCTATATATACCGCCCCTGCATCTTCGACAGGCATTTTACTGCCTTTCACAGGCGGAGTATAGCAGGAGGAGGTGCGTGTATATTTACCTTCACACGCATGCAGTGGTGTACTGTTTTACGTGCATTACTCACATTATTCACATATGAACATATAACTTCCAGCAATGTCAATATGCCATTTGAAGACATTCCTCAAACTTATTCATTAATATGTGAATAATCTAGAACTGTGTACGTAAAACACGACGCCACTGCATGCGCAAAAAGGTAAGCATATACACACACGTCTTCCATGTTATACATACGTTACCTGTGAAGGCAAGTAGAATGTCTCCCGGTATGGTATAAATGGAAGTAAGTGTAGGTGCTTGCGTATTGTAATACTTGTACATGAATCCAATATCTTTTCTACCTGCGTGGTTGAGAAAGTAAAACAAACATTTCGTGTTACAGGAGCAAATTATCAAATTATGTTAAATACTACATTAGTTATATTTTGAAAGAAAACACGTAAAATAATTAGACATATTATACAAGTGAAGTTTCTGTCGCAGGCCTTGATTCGTTTATAATGACCCCAGTCTTTATTTCTTTTCGCACACTTAAATGTGTAATAAAATCTTATCTACAATACTTTAGAGTCTAATTGCACAAAATGATAGATAAAATCTGATGCGAGGAGAGGCTCGTTAAGATAAAAACTACTCACAAAGAGAGATAATGATAAGTTATGTGATAAGTAACAAGAATAAGGAATGCCGAATAATATTATGCCCAGATCAAGTATTTAGAGTAAGTAAGGATTACAAAATATGTATGTATCATCTAGTCTCAAACATAAAGCACAACGCTTCATGTTGGAAACGTAAGAACATACCTAAAAGTCATAATCGTGGCCCGGATGTTTATGACACGTCAGTTTTTTTTTTTTTTTTTTTTTTTTTTTTTTTTTTTTTTTTGTGAAAAATATATGGGAGGCACGATTTTATCAATCGTAATTAAAATTATGCAATTCCCATGTGTCATATAAGGTCATATTTTGCCCTTTTTAAATGTTTTTTGTCATTTTTCATATTATAGTCATTTTCACTTAAGATTTTATATTTTTATCATGTGTTTATATTTCTATTCCAGTTTCATATATGTGCTTGCAGTCGTTCCAAAGAACAATTAGTCACATCTCCTAATTCTTGTCTGTAATATTTCTTACAATTATCTTTTTAGAAATATATGTGGAGGTAGGCTGCATTGTATAGAAATTGACAGACACATAGGAAGCGACAAGTACAAAGAAAGCACGGACAGTTTAATATGGCTGCTATCAGGTTTTCTGTTGAGATCAATTGTTTCCATAATTAGAATTCTCACAAAATGTAATTGTTCCTTTTTGAAAGATTTAAAATGAATGTAATTTGCTGTTGTCATATTTATCGTCGTATTTTCTAATTTTCTCTTTCGGTCATAAGTGCTTGCATATTTCTAAAATTTTTAGGTCATTAACTTCTGGGTCCTGGTCATAATTAAACAGAATTTGAATCTGCGCCTTATGCATATTTAGTTCGTTGAGATATCTTAAAGAATATTTAAACGAGAAGCTAATTATGCTGTTGGAAAATTCCTGTCTAATACTGTTATTGTTGCTTTTTTCCAACTCTGGCCATGTGCACTCGTGCATACTGAATTACAGAGTAAGGTTAGAAAGCTGATCATGTTTGAAAACTTCATTCCTACGCCCAGAACGCAAAACATGGATCCTCGACTTCCTTGACGTTGTTCGTTTAAGAGGGCGATCACCGAGCGGGATGGCTAAGGCGTAATGTCTGTTGCCCACATTCTAGAGGTCGCGGGTTCGATCCCTGTGGCCCACTTTCCTGACCTTGGTCTTTTTCGGCGGTTTCCCTGGTTTATTTCAGGGTAGCAGCAAAAATGCGCTCTGGAAATTTCGTCCCCCGGATTGGAAGGTGAGACTACTGATTTTCGGCCCCCCATGCCATGGTACAAGCCCGAGCTGGGAGTCAGTTTCCAAATCCCGTGCTCCCCTTGGAAGTACGAACCCGAAGGGGTGGGACAACCAGCCACAGTCGGGGTGCTTCTAACTGGGAAAGTACGTGCTGTTAGTTTAAGTATCGGCGCTAGCGACAAATGTCGCGCTTCCGCAAGTCACCGCCCGCTCGCCGATAGACGGGACTTTACATGTCGGAAGAAACTGGCGTGCACTTTTCATGCGTCTGTTAGTTTCGACCTTGGCACGCAGTAGTGGCGCGACTTATCAGATGGTTGGACGTGTTGTTTGTATGATGGTGAAATATTCAGTAAGTGAACGTACATATATAGTGAAAAGCTATTTTCTGAAAAAGAAATTAAAATTCCTGATCGTCCAGTTCCTCATAGAGATTCAGTACGCAAGTTAGTGAAAAAGTTTATGGGAACAGGTTGTGTGACTGACAAAAAGAAACAACACGTCCAGCCATCTGATAAGTCGCGTCACTACTGCGCGCCAAGGTTGAAACTAACAGACGCATGAAAAGTGCGCACCAGTTTCTTCCGGCATGTAAAGTCCCGTCTATTGGCGAGCGGGCGGTGACTTGCGGTAGCGCGGCATTTGTCGCTAGCGCCGATTCTTAAACTAACAGCACCGTAGGACCCTGCCCTCTGATCTGTCATGGCAACGTTCCGACCGCCCTTCGGATCCATTTACCTCATCTGTCCTCCCAGGGGTACCCCGTTAGAGGCATAAGCACAAAAGCTGGCCTTTCCGTCGAGGTGCTAAGCCCTTCTCCGCAAGCTGTCATAGAGTTACATTACTAGAGACATTCAACAATTTTTGCTAGCTTCCTCTGCATTGTTGGCTGATAATGAGTAGAACGCCGTAACTAACACAGTTGGTAACAATGAGGCGTAAGTTTCCAAAATATGTGTAAGTGCAAGTCTAAACATGCATACTCAATGTCGTACTATCTGTTAAGTTAGGTCTAGCGTCAATAACTGAAAAAATCTGACGTGTTGCACTCACATGACTTTCTCTACCCTTGTACTAACCATTCTTACAAACTCTTATTCCTATATCTTCGTGTTAGTTGACATAAACATTTGTAGAAATGATGTTACTGCTAATTTCCTTGTAGGTGCGAGGGGAATATTAGAAGTTAGGCTGCGAGCGATAGTCAAATCTTTTAAAGCTTTGAGATCCCTTTCTCTTTGCACGCTTAACATATAAAAAAATGAACAACGATGTTCCATTTCACCAACGTTTTAAGTTTTCCGAAACTGATACAAATATCAAGGAATATCTTCGAAAGGGTTCACTCTACAAAAATATTTATTCGGACATAAATTGTGTGTTTTAGCAAGATCTACATTTTTTGTACAGCAAAAGTTTGTTTATCTTGTATGGTTTACGAGTTATCAAAAGTCATCCAGAGTAAACACGACTACATAGGCTATAGGCAGAAAATTCAAAATATACATTTCATTTGTCATACAAATGTCTTAAAGGTATGGCATTTTAATCAAAATCGTTAGAGCCATTTTCAAGAAAATCAAAATGTTCCATGTAAAGGGTAGTTTAGGGTGCGGCTATTTTCTTCAAAATCTTCGTGTCGCATCCGTGAAAGACCTTAAACTTAAATACCAACTTTGGTTTTTAACCGACTTTTCGTTTTTCAATTATGCTGTCCACAGACTGACAGACAGGCAGACAGACAGACACACTCACTCACACACACATAATCACACACACACACACACACACACACACACACACACACACACACACACGGGCGCGCGCATTTTCTAAAAATGTACATTACATACTATATTTTCACGCATTATAAGCTAGGTAAAGAAGCAAAAGGGCTTGGTAGCTGTTCATGGTAATCAAGTGTGTTGATTTGATACCACAACAAGATGGATTAGATAATGTGACGCTGGGCACGGCGCACAACAAAGGTCGGTCGGGGTTAAGCTACTTTACAACTCATAACAGGTCGGCGAGCAAGCAAACAAAGGCGCTCAAGGTCAGGCTGCCTCGCACTACTGTTTGTGTATACGTGACTAAAGCAATGGGCGTGACGCTATCAAATGCGCTCACGTTCAAGCTTCAGCACCATCACGCGAGAAGACACGTGGCAACAATTAGAGCGGCAGTACCAAAAAGGGTTTTGTTCAGGTGATTTGAGAAGTGTCTCGCGGCCAGCGTGTTGGTGGAAGTCGAGAAAGACCCATGTTATGACATCCTCGCTATATAAGAAGCCAAGGAAACAGTAGAGGGGAGTTAAGATTACAGATATGAGTATCAGTGTCAGTGAGTCCAAGACAGCTGTGTATGTGGTACTGTCTTCGTGGAAGATAAGTCGTGTCGAAGTGAAGAAGTTGTAGTGAGTGTTGAGTGATCGTATCGTCAGAGTTAGTGAGTGATGTACAGAGAAAATGAAGAGAGACACTGAAAGGACTGAGTCAAGGCTACGAGAAGAAATCAGCTGTGAGCTATGATCTCACGAAAGACTGTAGACTGAGGTAATGTCAGTAGAAGAGAACTGTGTATTTGTGCAAGGATTTAGAAGAAAATAAGGCGATAGGAATGTAATTGGACTGATTTTGACGTTTTGTCACGCTGGTGTCAGGAGTGGGACTGGCTGACCTCGGGAAGCTGTGAACGAGAGAACTATCTCAGAGTTAGAAACTTCTTTACCTTCCCTTATGACTTACACCCTCTAGGACTTCCAAGCCAGCGCCTAGGATCAGACGTCTGTCGGGGAGCACAGAAACCTATGGACCGGACAGAGTGAAGACCTGGAAGCGAGTGGTCAGCCAAGGACCAGGTATAAGAGTGGGGAAGATGATTGGAAAGGTGATAATGGAGCAATTGGTGAAATGAGTGGCGGAGGACACCGGAGGATCCGGAGAAAACCCATCCTGACGCCACTCCGTCCACCACGAATACCACATGCGGGTGGCAGCATTGACTGTATAGTTCGTAAACATTTAAGGCTGTGAAAAATCTGTATTTCACATTCCAAAGGCAGGATCTTCAAGGCTGTTGCTTTTACATCACAATGCATCTCCAGCTACAAATGTGAGGAAGCTGGAGGTTGCCGAAGTCCAGTTACTTGACCATCCACCCACCCTACCGCACAGTGTAACTTCTGGTTGTTTCCTAAAGGGAAATCTGCATCATTTTAAATGAGTATAGGGCCTTGCTCAGGCCATAAAATCAGCTCTGTTGATAATACGTCACTAGTGCTTTTGATAAGTGGTTGCACCGCCTGCAGTTGTGTGTGGACAGAAATTGAGAGTACTTTGAAGGACTGTGGGGTAAGTTTTTGAATTCCATCAACATATTAAACTTTGAGACGGCACTTTGAAAACTTTTTGAATGCGCCTTGGAATATTACCGATATCAAGTAGAGAAAGTAAAACTCATGTTTTCAAATGCGAAGTCCTTCCTTTTTACTTTCTCTACTAGTAAATAGAGAAAGTATTGTATTCCACTAAAAAATTCGATGTCGAGATTTCACAGGAAATATATGTTTTGAGGTCCCCTGAATCCAAAAAAAGCATTTTTAGAAAAAGCTCGTGTGTGTGTGTGTGTGTGTGTGTGTGTCAGCCTGTGGACAGTATAACTCAAAAACAAAAAGTCGGTTAAAAAACAAAGTTGGTATTTAAGTTCAATGTCTTTCAAGGATGCGACAGGAAGATTTTGAAGAAAATTCCTCCACCCTAAACAACCCTTTACATGGATAACTTTTCGAAAATTTTGATTTTCTTGAAATTGGCTCTAACGATTTTAATTAAAATAACACATGTTTAAAATATTTTATGACTAATGAAATGTATATTTTGAATTTTCTGGCTATAACCTTAGTAGTCCTGTTTACTCTGGATGACTCGCTAAAACATATAAATTATGTCCAAATAAATTTTTTGTAGAGTGAACAATTTCGGAAATATTCTTTTTTATTTGTGTCAGTTTCGAAAAACAAACTTTCATCAAATGTAACATAGTTTTTCATTTTTCATGTTAACCGTACAGAGAGAAGGATTTTCCCCTAAACATAACGAACATTTCTGTAAATGTTTATCTCAACTAACACGAAGAAGATATAGAAATAAGAGTTTGTAAGAATGTTTAGTACAAGAGTAGAGAAAGTCATGTGAGTGTAACACAGATTTTTTCTCGTCATCATAGAGAGGGCACGGAATTTTAGTCATCACTACAGAGTAGATATTTATGTGGTAAAAAGGTTTAAATATTTATTTTTATGTGCTAAACTTTTTAAATATTTTGTAAAAATGTCAAAATTTTGGGTAAAACGTGTAAAATATTTTACTTAAATTCACAGATATGAGAGAAAATTAATTTATTATTGATGCAAATAAATGGATAGCAGCTCCTAGTATGTTCCCTTAAAATTACGGTGTACAACAAAAGTCTTCTGAAATCACGAATGCGTGCCGATTGTCGCTAAATAATGCTTTATGTTACGAAAATGATCTTCCCACATCACAGGATGTGAGGTGTGCATATTTCAACAACTAACACTCAATCTCTAAATCACCTACTTGTTTACCTATCCATGAATTGAGCTACTGTACACAGTTTGTGAACCAATTGCTTTTCATAAACAAGTGTTTAAGTTAGTCTTTTATAGCTACTTTTAGCCCTGGTAATGAATTAAGTTTCATTTCAACAGCCTCAGTTGTTTCACTCAACAGATTTGTTGAAGTTTCTAGTTTTTGTATGGAGTTTAGATTTGTAGGTATGAGCGCCATATAATGTTTAGTTAGCCATCTAGGAGTACAGGAGTATAAATATGTATGAAATATAATATACAGATAGATGAGGAATATCCAATGTGCCAGCAAGTTCGTTTATGATGGCCTTGTCTATTCTGTTCACCGTCATATGGTGAACATTCTCTGATACCTGTGATGCAATGCAAGTCATTCAAATATATATATATATATATATATATATATATATATATATATATATATATATATATATATATATATATGATAGCACAAATTTAAAATTGTACGGGGTAAATAATAGAAAAAATCAAAGATTATTTCAAATTGATGTGTTTATGGGAGATTATCTGAAAATATATACGCATTTACACTTTTTTCTTCAAAACATGTATTTTTATGTGAAATAGGATTTCATATCCTTTATTCAGAGTTTTCCCTTTTTTGTAGACATGTGTATGTGTTTACAGAAAAATATTTATTGACCTAAGAATACGCTCCCTAGTCATTATAATTATGACATGCTCCTTAAAACTCTAACGTTTTACTTACTGCACAGCACAACGAAATCTGCAATTATTTATTGAAAGTTTACCTTAATTAAAAAGACAGAATAATAAGCTTTTGTAGTAATTTGTAGAAGAGTGAGTTGAGAAAATCATGTAGCGCAACACGTTAGATTTTTTTTTTTTTATTTCATCTTTCTGTTATACCTACGAGAGTTGACTCTACAACCCGTTGTGCGTTTTGGCCTCCTTCACAATTCTCCTCCATTGGTCTCGACCCTGTGCTTTCCCCTTCCAACCTCTTGTTCCCATTTTTTCATGTCCTGTTCCATATCTTGTAGCCACCTCTTTCCCGGTCTTCCGCCCCCCCCCTTCGACACCCCTATTATGTAGTTATGCAGTAAATGTTTAGGAATTCTTCCATCTTCCATTATTTCAATGTGACCTAACCACCTCAATCTCAGAGATTTGATGTATCTCACCAAGTCCTCCCCTTTCAGTATTAGGCTGATTTCCGAGTTTGATCTCATTCTCCTTGTGTTGTTCTTGAATATTGGCCCCACCTATGATTAAATAACAATTTTATTATTATAAATTTGTATTTCTCAGAATATCATCTGATTAATCGATGAATTTATCTTTATTATCTACGCTTTTTGTTTGTCGATATGTTAAAATAACTCAGATCGGAAGTACATGAATAAAACTGAGCATGATAATTACATTAACTCATGATAATTACATTAGATATTCTCTGTTTACAGATGACGTATTCGACGTTTCTGTTGGTGTTCTTAATGGCGATGCATTATCATGTGACTACTGGTACCAACAAATTTACTCTAGAGGAAGTGATTTCACAGAAGGTTATTGCTAGAAGTTTCAACGGCAAATGGACATCAGGTTCGTAAAAACCGTGTTACTTTAGCACCTATATGAAGTTTGTGTCTCAGGAAATTAGACAATTGAATGATTACATAATCTGATTAAAATTGCTTTCAACTGCTTAGCAACTTGTCAATGAGCAAGTTCCCTTGCACATGTAGGTGTGCTGTACCAAACAATTTTACTTCCTCTACCACGTATGGTAAGTAAGGAAACTACTGTTTTCAACTCAAAAGTTGAATGTTGAGATTTTACCGGAAATATATGTTTTGAGGCCTCCTGAATCCAAAAGAAGAGCATATTCAGAAAAAGATCCATGTGTCTGTGAGTGGGTGGGTGGGCAGGTGGGTGGGAGGGTGGGTATGTGTGTGTGCGTGCGTGCGTACGTACGTGTGTACGTGTGTGTATACAGCATAACTCCACGAAAATTTGGCTAAAAACCAAAGTTGGTATTTAAGCTTCAGGATGCGACACGAACATTTTGAAGAAAATTCCTCTACCCTAAACCACGCTTTACATGGAACAAATTTCGAATATTCTGATTTTCTCAAAAATGGTTAGTTGATTAAAAAGCGATATGTTTAAGATACTTTTACGGCAAATGAAATTTATATTTTTAATTTTTGGCTATAGCCCATACTTACACTCGATGAATTTTGTGTAACTGGTTAATGGTAAGAAATAGACGACCAATTTTACTATACAATAAATGTAGATCTCATAAAAACACAAATTTATGTGAAACGATCCCTTTTGGGAAGTAAACCATTTTGGAAATATTCCTTATTTGTCAGAATGCTGCAGTACTTATAGAAGATCTTAAATGGGGTTCGTTATTAATTTTGTATCTCTTGGTCATGCAAAGAGAAGGGAATTTCAGTGGTCATAATAAAATATTTGACTATCACTTAAGGGTTCCGTATTCCCATATTCCCTTTGCACTTACAATAAAATTAGCAATAAGATAATTTCTACAAATGTTTGTGGATTAACGTGAGGCAAATACAGGAATAAATGTTTGTAGCAATAGTTTTTGCAAGAGTAAAGAAAGTAATGTGAGTGCTGCACATCAGAAAATGTAATTTCTCTACTGCTAACAAGTAGAGGAAGTATTGCATTCCACCCAGAAATTTTATACCATAATTTTACCAGAAATACAAGTTCTGAGGTCTTCTGAATAATTAAAAACATCGTAGGTAGGTCCATGTATTCCGGTGTCAATGAACAGTATAACACAAAATCAAAAAAGTCGGTGGAGTACCAATCTCAGCATTTATAAGCATCATTTTCTAAGGATGTCAACACAAAGATTTTCAAGAAAATCTCCGACGTGAAACTATCGTTTACATGAAATATTTGTCGAAATTTTCTGTTTCCCTCAAAAATGGCCTCAATAATTTTGATTAATATATATATTAAACATATATGTATGTTTATGAAGTGATTTTCATTCGGAAGGTAGTCTCTGTAATCTTGTATAACTGCTAAATTTAAACATTAGACAAAAACGCTCTGCACAAATCATCTAGAGCTCTTTAAAACACAATTTATTCCACAGCATTGTTGTTCCATAAACCATTTCGGAGATATGCTTATTAATGGTTCGAATCTTTAAATACTTTGATATTCTTCCAAACTGCTGTCGATATTTAACTGCTTCTTCCGATTGCATGAAAACAGCATGCAATTTTAGGCCAAAAATAGCATTCAGTGTATTTGAAAGTCATAATGACGCAAGTGAAGAGGACTCCAGTGGAGTCCATGAACTGGAAGAGATTTTCTACGACTGAACTTGCATAATCGCTATAAGTTAATGCTATTTTCATAAGTGATGTTAGTGTTGGTAGAACCGATTTGTGTTTGTTACTTTTTAATCTATTTAAACTTTACAGTGCAGGCGTGAACGTTTATTTTTTGCTTGGCTTACTCTGAAGATGATCCTTTGCTTAGCTCATGCTCCAGCAGAGTTCAGCTCAGGCACTTTGAAGGCTTTTCCACTTGTTGTGAATCAGTAGAGACACTAGAACATTCCACCGAACTCGATGCCAAGATTTCAGTGGTAAAATAAGACTGTTGGATCTGCTTACGACGATATATGTATGTGATACTTCTGTGTGAAATTTCTAATGTCCCTTATTTGAGAAAAATTTGCTGTGTTTTGATAACGCCTTTCCTGTCTGCGACACCTTTAATGCCATCCCAAAGTTTGTATTCCCGGTGAAATCTCGATTACGAATTTTTGGGTGAAAATACACTTTCCTCACTTACTATACATAGTAGAGAAAGTAAAAATGGTTCTAATAATTTTGATGAAAAGGTCATAGGTTTAAATCGTTTACATGACTAATAACCTGCATACGTTGCATTTTGTACGAAAAACCTGTAAATGCCTCTTCATTCAGTATGAATTTTGTCCAGTTTGGCATAAATTATGAACTATTGGATCGTTGCTCATGGTTTGACGATTGATTCTTAAAGCTTTCGGGCTTAGGTTGCATTTGCGCAATAAACTTGTGTTTCTTTGGAGACATTTAAAATTATTACTTAACGCACTTAAACAGATATTTAACTAAAAGTCTTAGGCCATTGTAAAGAATAAAAAAATCAACCAAATAAGTAAATAAACGCACCGGGAAGGCACTATGCAAAATCACTCTTGGACAACCACAAATACCATGGGAAGGAAAGCGAGTAGAGAAAACAGTGTGAATGTAATACGTTGCGTTTGTGATTCGATAATATAGAAAAGTGTATGAATTGTTTGTAGAACAGTGAGAACATAAATAATGTGAATGTGCTACATAAAAGAAAATTTAGTAGACAAAACCGTGCGAGTATAATAGGTTGCATTTCTGTTTCAGAAATATAGAAAATTGTATGAATTGATTTTGAAGCGCAAGTAGAGAACGTGTGAAAACCAAATTTTTGCCGTTTAACGACGCTGTCAATTGTCAGGATCACATCAGCGTCGCCGATGTGCCGGAATTTTGTCCCACAGGAGTTCTTTTACATGCCAGTAAATCTGACATGGAGCTGTCGTTTTTAAGCACACTTAAAAACCATCGGTCTGGGCCGGATTTGAACCCGCGACCTTGGGATCAGTAGCCCAGCGTCTAACCAACTGAGCCACCCAGACCAACAGAGGACATGTGTATGTGTTACATAAAAGAAAAGCGAGTAGAGAAACTCATGGGAAAATAATAAGTTTCATTTCTATTTCGACAGTACAGAAATGTGTATGAATTGTTTGTGGAAGAATGAGAAGAGAAATACATGTGAATGCATACACAAAAGGAAAGTTAGTTAAGAAAAGCGCGTAAATGTAATACGTTGCATCTGTATTTCAATCATATAGAAAATTATATGAATTATATGCTGAAGAGCGAATAGAGAATAATATTTGAATGTGTAACATAAATGAAGAGTAGAGAAAACTTTGTGAAGGTAATCCGATGCATTTCTACTTCAGATATACAGAAAATTACAGCATTGATTGTAGAAGTGGAATAGGGAAATATGTGGGTAGAGAAAACCATATAACTGTAATACGTTGCATTTCTATTTCAATCGTGAAAAATTGTATAGATTGTATGTTGAAGGGCAAGCAGGGAAGGACATGTGAATGTGTTAAGTAAAAGAAAAGCAAACACAGTAAACCATGCGAATGTAATACGTTCCATATTAAAATGGATAGCATAAACACCTTCTCTACGAAAAAAAAAGTACACATTTGCCAATTTTCATCGTATTCGAATGACTGGCACAACAGTTCATAAGTGGGGGGGGGGGAAGACGTTCATTTACACATAAGGGAGAAGGCTAGAAATTACGACACAAAAAGATAGAGCCGTTTAAAACAATTTATATGTAATATTTTTGGCATGAACCACTTAGGAGAAATTCGTGGTTATTAGCATGAAATTTTCACTACTTTGTCTTTATATTGTTATCGTTAATTGCAGGCGCGGCTCGTCAATATGTGCTACAGTGCTACAGCACAATGATTATTTTGTAGAAAATAATTTCTTCTTTGTGTTAAACATATACTCAATTATTATTGCACATTTTCTTTCACTTTCACTATTTTATATGCCGCGCGCTAGTGTTCTTTGCTCATTGTGTGCGAAGATGATGCACGCCTCACATACACGAGATAGGTGATGCGTTGGGTGCTACAAAATTCTTCAGTCCTTTGCAGGGAATGTAGACTAATCCACGCATGCGAAACATAGGTGTACGATTTTGAAATCTGTTCTCCTATTGGTTGAATTTACCTAGCGTTGTGCTCTCAGGAAGTGGAGCACATGAATTCATGCTGCTTCTGTACAAAGTCGCTAGATAGCTGGATTGCTTTGTCATCTAACGACTTTGCTTGCTGTTATGCAACTTCTGCCATCTATGTGGTGTTGAGACAACTATCTGTTGCCGGTGATAGACCTTGCACGCAACAGAGAGAATAAAACTCTCGGAAGTTGGACATGTGGAGCAATTTCTGTTGGCACTACTTATTTTTGACAGCAACAAATAACCGCGAAATACTCCATAAACTTAGGATATGAACGTCAGTTTCGTGTGCTGAGCAATATCTGTGTTGTGTACGCTGAAATGAATTCTGTGGACAGCCTAATAAATTATCCTTTCTCTAGGAGGACTCTAGAAGAAAAAGTTCAAGTGAAGCAGTTAGGAAGGCAAACACCAAATCTAAACATCACGCAACCTGCAAAAGGAGGGAGAAATAATTCTTAAACCAGGCGATTTAACCTCAAAATTTATCAGCATGCATGGATATGTGGATGTCTAGAAAGAAATGCTCTTTTCTGTTTTCCATGCTTGCTTTTTGGGAACAGTGATTCGTGGAGTACGACGGGAGTGACAGACCTAAGGCATATTAATGTTCTTATTAACAAACACAAACAAAATGTAAAACATTTAAACAATGTACTAGATTTAAGTGCTTTAGGTAGTACAAATATTGTGACTCAGTTAAGCCGTGCTTATCAAGAGGCGAAGCTGAAGCATAATCTACAAGTAGAGAAAAACAGGTATGTGTTGTCCCGCATAATTGACTGTATAAAGTTTTGTGGTGCATTTGAGCTTGCTTTGAGAGGACATGATGATATATTCTGAAAATCCTGACGTGTTTTTAGGACTTATAGATTTAGTAAGTAACATTGATAGTGCTGTGAAGGAACACATGTATTCAAGCCATTAATTCAAAGGGACCTCTAAAACCATCCAAAACGAACTCTTGGATTGTATGTTAGAAGTCTGTCGTGAGGTGATTCTGGAGGAAATGCAAGAAGCTGATTTTGTGGCTGTTATGGCAGATGAAACCACAGATGTTTCGCATCAGACCCAGCTTGTATTAGTATTTAGATATGAGAAAAAGGGTGTTCCATATGAGAGATTTTGGGTTTTTTTGCAATCAGAGGGACAAAACGCAGAAGGAATTTCTGAAAGCATATTAAAAGTGCTTAATGAACTATTTAGAGATAAACGTCATAAACTTATTGCCCAAACTTACGATGGAGCTTCAGTAATGAGTGGTGCAGTTGGTGGAGTACAAGTCAAAGTACAATCTCAGTTTCCAAATGCGCAGTATATTCACTGTTATGCACATCAACTGAACTTAGTGATGGAACATGCAGCTTCGCAAAATAAGTCTGCCAGAATATTTTTTCTTAATCTCTCTGCTTTTCCTGCCTTTTTCTCGAGATCCCCACAGCGCTTGGCAGCTCTGGATTCTGCGGTGGCTAGAAGAGTTCCTGGTGGTTCTGCAACTAGGTGGAATTTTAGATCCAGAACTGTTAATGTCATTTATGAAAATCAGGAAGAACTGCTGCAGTGCTTTTCGGAGTTGGAAAATTCTGCTCATGATAAGACTTGTCTAGAAGTAAATGGGCTTCGGCGTTATTTAGAAGACAGCAAATTCCTTTCATGGTTGAAATTCTTCCACCGAGTAATGCCTCATGTTGATGTACTTTATAATCAACTGCAATCAAGATCAGCTGAGGCTGTTAAAGTACAAAATGCTGTGTCTTCATTCATTCAGTGCATCTGTGACATTCGAGAGGCAGCCGATGATATATTTGTGATTCCATCTGAATCAATGAGCAAACGCCAGAAGGTAGAATGTCTAAAAATAGAAGCCAAAGAAGTGTGTGACCGCATTATCGAGGAAGCTAGACATCGTTTTCATCGCTTAGTCATCTCGATGCAGCAAAGCTGCTAAACTCTAAATTCTTTGGCAGCTTTTTAAGTCAGTTCCCTGAGGGTGAACTTCAAACTGCTGTGACTACGTATACAACACTGAACAAGAAAATGCTAAAGACACAACTTAGCGTTCTGTATGCAAGACCTGACTTTAGAAACATTGACGGGGCTGTGCAACTATTGCAATACATAATTTCTAACAGTCTGCAAGATTCGTTTTCTGAAGTTACAACTTTATTAAAAATTTTGATCAGAACACCAATGACCACTTCTGAGCCAGAAAGATGCTTTTCATGCTTAAAACGCGTAAAAACGTTCTTAAAAAACACTATGTCACAGGATCGTCTTACTGCTCTGGCAATGCTGTCCATCGAGAAAAGCATCGCTTCTAACATGGAGGGGTTTAATACCAGGGTGATCGATAAGTTCTGCAGCCGGAAGGAGCGTCGTATGGACTTTATATTTCGCCATTAGGTAAGACTAATTATGTAAAATGTGTAATCATTGTGCGGTACTGTAGCACACACCTTATTTTGTTCACCAGCCGCCACTGGTTAATTGTTTCTCACAGTGTAACGAAAGGAACGATTTGACATTTGTTTCTTCTCGACTCTGTTTTGATTCACTTGTTTAGCAACTCTTGTGCTGTCATGAATTGCTCGGTGGCTATTGGATGCGTCGCGCTCCGGACGCCGCTCGTTCTGAGCAGTAGAAGCTGGGCTCAGAGCGAGGACGTACTTTGTAAACTGGGGCACTTGTGAAGTATTTTTCTATTTCAACCTTTAACGTGTGTAATGTAACATTGATGGAAGAGCTGGACCTTTAACGTTTTCCGAAAGGTATAATCCACGGTAAAATGAATATGGATGCCATACTTCAAACCAAAGGAAGTCTCAATTTTTAGTCGTGTCTTCTTAAGCTAAGAAATTGTCCAGGTTTAGTATATGTATATAGTATTTAAGGTTACCAGTAAAGGCTACACTCTTATAATATGTGCGATATTATTTTAAAATAGCAGGAAAACTGTGTGCTACTTACGTCGTTTTTGCACTCAATCGCATGCGTCTTCTATTTTATGAATATATTATTAAAAATTCTATCAATGGACACTATCAATATCAAAATATTTTAGCGCAGGAACCCTTCTTGATCGACGACCCAAGGCGTAGCTTTTAACTTCCACAAACTCAGGCATACAGAACCTTCCCTGAAGAGAGAGTTAACAAAGCAAGCGAGATCCCGACGGAAATTATGGAAACAGAACCAAGGACAACAGACTCCTGGAAAGGCCCAAATTTTCAACTACGTCACCTATACACACCTTCCACGGGAAGATTGCTCGGATGGCACTTATCACGATCCCAGGTACGACTGCATATCGAAGTTATGCAACAAATCGTGTTCAAAATATGATTTTTTAAAATGCGAAAGCAGAGTTCATTCATTAAGTGCGATAACTAAAGACTGAAGTGAAAAAGTGAGCGTTTTATTGTTGTACTCATTGTGTTTAATAAATTTCTTATTATTAAAAGCTCGCCTTGCTCGCGTCGCTTAGTTCTCATTTTGAGTAGACTTTAATATATAAAACCATAGTTTTCATAAAACTGCTTGAAGCTAACCTAGCCTAATCTAATCTGACCTCGGTAAACTCCTGGAACAACTGTTTTGCTACTATTCTAAACTTTGACCGCGTTTAGACGAGCCGCTCGAGAAAATGAATGAAATATAGTGCAATCGATTGATGTATTCCCGATTACTATTTTGAAAGCTTAATTTGACGGTCAAGCTTCGTTTTTGATTTATGAGCAAATTTCGTACGTTCTGCAACGGCTTTATTTCGCTATCTATACACTTGAAACATTTCCATTCGTCTTCTAGCCTCCGAGTATATTCGATTTATTCCAGTAGTTTTTCAGTGCAATACATGTCCTGGAGTGCTCCAAGTCCATGCAGATAGTGAAGTAAAGATCTTCATCCGATGGAGATGCTCTGCCAGACAGTGATGTCGCGGTATCCTCCAGAATGCGGCCACAGTTTCACTCCGTGGCAGCACTGGTATTGCTCCTTAATTTGAGGCGTTGAGCGCAACAGTGGCCCAACCCACAAAAATTCAGAAACTGAGTTATTAGTACAGACATGTTCCCCATATCAAAATCTAGGAGAGCAGTAGTGGCCTATACCACATTTCTACAACCACCGACAGATGGCATGAGAAGTGTGTTATTGCATGGAACTGAATCTGGCTTCCTGAATAAAAACAGTGGCCCAACCTTCCTGCATGTATGTATCTATGTATCACAATATCGGTGCTATATTGATTAAAATTTCCAAATATCATGACTCTTGCTTAGTTATTAAAGTCAATATAAAACTTTCAAATCACAGATATTTTTTACACGCCATTATCTCCATTATGTACATTTAGTGGTTGGGCCACTGTTACGCTCAACGCCTCATTTAGAAGCAGATCCATCCACTGTTTTTATTCACAATCTTGTTTACTGTTTTTGATCTTTCCACTTTGAAAGAGGACTTAAATTTGAGTTTAGCTGATAGAAAGGTAAGGGCGTTGTCTTCGTTATTTTGGAATCCTTTTTTGCCAAGTAACCTGCTTCTTCATTCCCCTTTATCCCAATATATGTGAAGGGATTCATTGGAAGGCTATGTGACTCCCCATTCGCTTCAGGGAAATCCCTAATTTCAGCTACTTTTAAAGTTATTGCGTATTTAGTGTTTGATATTACTTGAACTGCCGAACTGGAGTCACAGAATATAACTGCTTCTTTAAACGAATGTATTCTTAAACATAGCTGAGAAAGTACAGTATATATTGCCTCTATTTCACTATCAACATTTGTTTTCATTTTCCCAGTTGGCTTATAAAATGAGGAGAGTTTGCAGTGTACTCCAGCATATCACTACTTGATCACTATTTTCCATCTTTGAAGTGCCAGAGTAAATGTGAAGCCATTCTTTTTTTTACTTTCTCTACTACATATAGTAAACTAGAGGTATTGTATTCCACCCCCCAAAATTTCGATGGTCAAGATTACACCGAAAATACGTTTTGAGGCCCCCCCTGAATTAAAAAAAAAAACATTTAAAAAAGGTCTCTCTCTGTGTGTGTGTGTGTGTGTGTGTGTGTGTGTGTGTGTGTGTGCGCGTGTGTGTGTGTATCTGTCTGTCTGTCTGTCTGTTGACAGCATAACTCAAAAACGAAAGGTCGGTTAAAAACCAAACTTGATATTTAAGTTTAGTGTATTTAAAGGATGCGACATGAAGATTTTTGAAGAAAATAGCCCCACCCTAAACTTCACTTTGCATAGAAAATTTTTCGAAAATTTTGATTTTCTTGAAAATGGTTCTAGCGATTTTGATTAAAATGCTTAAAATGTTTAAGATATTTGTTTGACAAATGAAATGTATGTTTTGAATTTTCTGGCTATATCCTATGTAGTCCTGTTTACTCTGGACGACTTTTGAATAACTCATAAACCGTAAGAGCTATAGACCAAATCTTACTTTACAAAAAATGTAAATCTTGCTAAAACACACAATTTATATCCAAATAATTTTTTGAAGAGTGGACCATTTCGGAGATATTCCTCGTTATTTATGTATGTTTTTGAGAACTTATTCTTCTGTCAAATAGATCATCGCTATTCATTTTTTTTATAATCGTGCAAAGAGAACAGAGTTTGAAAGCCTTAAAAGATTTGACTATCGCTCAGAGCCTACTGTATTCCCATATTCCTGTTACATGTGCAAGAAGACAATAAAATAATTTCTGCAAATTTTTATCTCAACTAACACGAAAAACATAGAAGAATAAGAGTTTGTAAGAATGGCTAGTACAAGAGTAGGGAAAGTCATATGACTGCAACACATCAGATTTTTAGGGTACATGGTGTTGATTGTCTCTGTGATACATTTTAAAACACTGGCTTCCATCTCTGTTTTGTTTATCTGTTCTGTTAGATTTAGGTTGTGTTATGTGTCACCTCCATATTGTTTAGCGGGTTTGTCGGATGTTGCAATTCCTCAATGATTTACATTTCCAGGATGTACCTATCCCTCAGGGCATCTATACATTGAACAAACCCATTTGTGGTTTGAAGAGTTCTGTTTTTCCTTGTGTAATATCCCCAAAAATTATCTTTAAGTGGTCAAAAATTCTGTGTAAGTGTTTGTTTTTTAATTTCCTGGGACAGCGGAAAGCTACAGTTCCAATTTCCAATACTTCAATAGGAGTAGTACTGTGCTTTATAAGCCATTTTAATTTTCATTCTGTTAAACAGCTTTGTGTGTTATCTTCTATCTTAATGCCATTTTATGTTAGATTATTGAGTAAAATAATAATTCAAGATAATTGTTGCAGGGACAGATTTTCTGTACACAGATGATGCAACTGGAAATGTTATGTTATATAATGTTGCCAGTCAATCAGCCTCATTGCTTGTGGAGGCAGCCGAATTGGTAAGTACTGTTAAAAGAATTATTGCATTTCACAAAGTAATTTTCTCTTTACTTTACTAATATTTCAATATGCGTTGTCTTTTTATGAACAAATTGGAGCATGCTGTAGAAAATGACATATACAAAGCCGTATATGATTACCAGTAATACATTGAAATAAAATGCTAATAACGTTTGCAGTTTTACCGCTTTCAAAGCTTAAAATCGTCCCCGGTGCAATCCAAGGCGCAGAGGTTCCTTGCACCGTGCATCGTGGCGACTCGGTTAAGTTCGGCTCAGCTCGTTCCCTGCAGAGCGAAGAAGGGAACACTCCAGGAAATCTGGGTTTGGGTTTTTGCGCGCGCGTGCATGTGTGTGTGTGTGTGTGTGTGTGTCTGTCTCTCTGTGTGTCTGTGTGTCAATCAGTCTGTGGACAGCATAACTCAAAAACGGAAATTGGGTTAGAAATCAAAGTTGGTATTTAAGTTGAACGTCTTTCAAGGTTGCGACACGAAGATTTTGAAGTTTTTTTTTTTTTTTTTTTTTTTTTGAATTAACGTCCTCCAACATTGTGTCATATCGGACGAATGAATGAAATGAAATGAAATGGGTGAAATGATGTCAAATGAGCCCGAGGTCCATGGAGCTTTAAGTTATCCGACATTCGTCTTCTCAGGGTAGGGAAAACCTCGGAAAAAAAAACCTTACCCGGATACCTTACCCTAACCGAGATTCGAACTCGCGACCTCTTGAACGTGAGGCAGACACGCTAACCATAAGCTATCGAGGCGGGCGATTTTGAAGTAAATAGCCCCACTCTAAGCTACCCTTTAGATCGAAAATTTTTCGAAAATTTTTATTTTCTTGAAAATAGCTCCAACGATTTGGATTAAAATGCCATATGTTTAAGATATTTGTATGACAAGTGAAATCTATATTTTGAATTTTCTGGCTATAGCCTACGTAGTCCTGTTTACTCTGGATGACTTTTGAACAACTCGTAAACCGTAAGAGATAGACAAAATCTTACTGTACAAAAAGGTAGAGCTAACTAAAACATACAATTTATGTCAGAATAAAATTTTTGTAGAGTGAACCATTTCGGACATATTCCTTGTTATTTGTGTCAGTCTCGGAAAGCTCAAAACTTTCGTTGTTCATCTTTTTATAGCGTGCAAAGAGAAAGGATCTCAAAGCTTTAAAAGATTTGACTATCGGTCAAAGCCTACTGTATTCGAATATTCCCCTTACACCTACAAGGGAATAAACAATAAGATAATTTGTACAAATGTTTATCTCAACTAACACGAAAAAGATATAGGAATAAGAGTTTATAAGAATGTACGAGAGTAGAGAAAGTCATGTGAGTGCAACACATCAGATTTTTTGTCATGGAATGAAGAGAGAACTAAATAATGGAGTTTAAAAGGTTATTTTTTGCAAATAGAAGTGCAAGAAGCTACGAACTATAAAATTATTATAGATCAATATGTACAATGCAATTATTATAGTTTATACATTTATTTACGCCTAAATCCGGAAAGGTTATTGGTTTTGAAATTGTAGGTATCTGTGAGTTTCAGAAGTCTCTGCTTCCTTGCTAGGACCCAAATCCACCTAGTTGTCGACGAGCCCTTAAACCCATCTCACTCACTCACTCACTCACTCACTCACTCACTCACTCACTCACTCACTCACTCACTCACTCACTCACTCACTCACTCACTCACTCACTCACTCACTCACTCACTCACTCACTCACTCACTCACTCACTCACTCACTCACTCACTCACTCACTCACTCACTCACTCACTCACTCACTCACTCACTCACTCACTCACTCACTCACTCACTCACTCACTCACTCACTCACTCACTCACTCACTCTTTGCCAGTGGTTTTGGAATGTTGTAACTCAAATGACAATCTCTCCCTATGTTCTTCAGAGATTATGTGTTGTATTTCCATCAGTAGCTTTACAAGACCAACTGAATTATTAAATCACTCTTCTTCCGTAGCCCGCCTCACCGTAGCATGAGGGTTAGAGTGTCTGCCTCACGTTCAAGAGGTCGCGAGTTCGAATCTTGCTCAGGGTAAGTTATTTGGATAATGTTTTTTTCTGAGGTTTTCCCTTATCTTGAGAAGTTGAATGTCGGGTAACTTAAAGCTATATGGACCTTGGGCTCATTTGAGCATCATTTCACCCAATTGTCATTCACCGTCCGATATGACACTACGTTTCAAGGACGTTAACAAACAAAGCAAGAGAGAGAGAGAGAGAGAGAGAGAGAGAGTGAGAGAGAGACTATCATCATATTCAGCATCAACTACTGAAATTATGGTTTAAAGCTTAACGCTTAGTGTTCTTTAAATAGGCAGATCATACTACGGCAATAGCATCTGGTTCCCGAGGTCGCTGGTTCAAACCAGGCGAAGGACGATGGAATTTTTTCGGGCGTAAAAATTTGTACCATTGCTTACTTCGGAAGACAAGTAAAGCCGGTGCTCCTGTATCATAGATTTAGGTAACTAAAAGAGCCTCAAGCCTGATAAAGAGGCCTCTGAGCAAAATTAAGCTGAGAGCCAAAGCCGAGCGTCCGTAAATAAAAGCTCAATTTCAGTTTATATGGAGAGTGAATTTTCAAAACGGAATCGGTTTAAAGTTATCTAACATTTCTATTAGCAGGAGGGGAAAACGACACACACACACACACACACTCTCTCTCTCTCTCTCTCTCTCTCTCTCTCTCTCTCTTTGTCTCAACCCTGGGTTCCATATATGTTGTCCCTACTGCTTCACGAAGCATTTTACCAATCTCTCAGCCGGCGCGTATATTGCAGGGAGGTGAGTCTGTGGAGCGTTCGGCTATTGTTGTTCGACCAAGCAGTGGTGTATGTTATGAACGCTAGGACTAAATTTTGAGGTGAAAATGACATGTTCGATTTTTTAATTATATCATATGAATATTCAATAGAACCTGCGAATAATTTTCGCCAAATAATTTTCCCGAACCGCCGTTTTTAAATATCCACCCGTGCGCTTCATTTTAACTACACTAGGTGCAAAACACTGGCGCCTTTCTGTTCAGTTTTGCATTTTGCATGAAATGTATTCCTTAAGTTTCAGTTTTGCTCTGATTTGTATGTAAATTTGCATACATAAGCTCAAACGTGTTATCTAAAGATTCAAATATGCATTTGATGATTGCTTTGTTAATTACCTTACAAAAATAGTTTATACTCAAAAGAAAAGTAATTTCAACACCAGCTTCATAAAAACAAAAATCTGATGTGTTGTACTCATATGACTTTCTCTATTCTTGTACTAACCATTCTTACAAACTCTTATTCCTATATCTACTTCCTGTTAGTTGAGATAAACATTTTCAGAAATTAGCTTATTATTTTCCTGTAGGTGCAAGGGGAATATGGGAATACAGTAGGTTTGAACGACAGTCAAATCTTTTAAGACTTTCAAATAGCGTTCTCTTTGCACAACTAACATATAAAAATGAATAACGATGTTCCACTTGAGGAAAGTTCGAGTTTTCCAAAACTCACAAAAATAACAAGCAATATCTCGGAAATGGTTCACTCTACAAAAAATGTATTTAGACGTAAGTTGTGTGTTTTAGCAAGATCTAAATTTTTTGTAGAGTAAGATTTTGTCTATCTTTTACGGTTTACCAGTTATGAAAAAGTCGTCACGAGTGAACAAGACTTCATGGGCTGTAGCCAGGAAACGAAAAATATATATTTCGTTTGCCATAGAAATGTCTCGAACATATGGCATTTTAATCAAAATACAGAATACAGTAGGTTTGAACGACAGTCAAATCTTTTAAGACTTTCAAATAGCGTTCTCTTTGCACAACTAACATATAAAAATGAATAACGATGTTCCACTTGAGGAAAGTTCGAGTTTTCCAAAACTCACAAAAATAACAAGCAATATCTCGGAAATGGTTCACTCTACAAAAAATGTATTTAGACGTAAGTTGTGTGTTTTAGCAAGATCTAAATTTTTTGTAGAGTAAGATTTTGTCTATCTTTTACGGTTTACCAGTTATGAAAAAGTCGTCACGAGTGAACAAGACTTCATGGGCTGTAGCCAGGAAACGAAAAATATATATTTCGTTTGCCATAGAAATGTCTCGAACATATGGCATTTTAATCAAAATTGTTAGGGCCATTTTCGAGAAAATAGAACTTTTCGAAAAAATGTCCATGTAAAGGGTAGTCTAGGGTGGAGGAATTTTCTTTAAAACCTTCGTGTGGCATCCTTGAAAACGAAAACCAACTTTTCGTTTTTAAGTTATGGTGTCCACAGACTGACAGGCACATTGACACACATGCACACACACGGACCTTTTTCTAATTTTTTTAAGCAGGGGACCACAAAGCATATATATAGTGAAATCTCGAAATCGAATTTTTTGGTGGAATACAATATTTCACCATCTTACTATACGTAAAAAAAATGTATTTCTGTGGAAGTGACAGCTTCAATCGGATACTTTATTCTGAGTTTGTCAGAAAATGCCACTAGTATACTGCTGTGAAAAATGTGAAGACAGTTTCAAAATAATGAACTTTTTCGCTAATTGAAAGTATTTAATTCTGTTATCTGAGAAACTTTTTGAACTAAAATTGTGAGATTTTGCGCAGTTATTTATTTATTTATTCATATTAAGTGGCCCATTTGAAAGAAAATGGATGTAAAATTGAAAAAAGAAAATGTAGTAACTGTAGCTGACGCTATGTGTGTGGAGGTGCATTAGGAAGAATTATGGGTATTTGGGGAGTCAATTTGCCATTTGAAGACGTTACGCGAAGTTATATATTCATATACGACTAATCTAGAACTTTGCATATAAAACAGGATGTCACTGCATGTGCGAAAAGGTAAACAGATACACGCATCTTTTCCTTGCTATATACACGCTACTTGTGAAGGCTAGTAAAATGCCTCCCGAGGCTGCGGGGACAGCATTAATGGAAGTAAGTGTACAATAGCCGAGATGAGCTCTGGAATTGAGACGGACATTCCACCTTCATACCATAGAACAAAATCGTGTGCGATATTTCTTTCTCTTCCGGGATTGGGCTAAAAACCCATTTTTTCCTCATACTTCATTTCCAAGGTTTCCTCGGGCGTCCAATGAATCTTTTGCTGTTGGGTTTGGTGATAAACGATCCATAATATTCCCTCTTTTATCACATTCTTGACATGTTTCAAAACTTTCTTTTTATCTACTTCATTTCGAGGAGCATATATACCCATAAAGTTCTATTTTCTTCCCTTTACCGTCTCTTTTGAGAAAATAAATAACGTAAAATTGCCCAATTGAAATTGGAGGCTTTCGTGTCATATCTTCGGACGATATTGCACCTATCTCCTACATGCTTACACGAGCTGGCGGACTGTTTTATGTCTTGTATTTAATAACCTACACATCAAGGTCTTTTACCTAACTTACAATGTCCTCTTTTGACTTTCCCTTGCAGTAAGCAGGGGAACTAGCGAATTCCACTATAAAATTCGGTTTTACCGAAAACAGAGGTTTTGAGTCCCTCTGCAAAAGGAAAAAAATCTGCTGTTGCACTCACGTAACTTTCTCTGCTCTTGTGGTAGCCATTCTTACAAACTCTTATTCCTCCATCTTCTTCGTGTTAGTTGAGATAAACATTTACAGAAATTATTGCTTATTTCCTTGTAGTGATTATAGGAATATGGGAATACAGTAGACTTTGAGTGATAGTGAAATCTTTTCAAGCTTTCAAATTCTGTTCTCTTTGCACGGTTAACATAAAAAATGAATAACGATGTTCCATTTGACAGTTTGATGCTCCTATTGGAATACAATATTTCCTCTACTTACTGTGTGTAGTAGAGACAATAAAATGTAAGTAGAGAGGAATTGTTAGAGAGCACAAGAATGGATGTGGGTCAAACTTGCAGAAAGTGAAGGTGAAAATGTGCGCATGAGGAAAAAGCTAATGGATGCTTAGCGAGGAGAATGAACGCAATAAGCACCACGGAATCTATATTATGCACCTGGAGATTCCCACAAGCAATTGCAAGCTGGTGCCCCGGTCGGTCCATTCTTGGAAAATGCAAATAGTAGGTCGCTGAATCCAAAATACAATTACAGTCGCGGTTTTCCTCGGTTTCTTTTAACTAGCTTGCTTCTATGAATTTCTCTCTGCATTTTTTCAATTACCTTCCATATCATCCCATGTCGGACTGACTTTTACTTACTTCTTGAAAAAAGGCATTGGCTTAGAATGCACAGTTGTTCTCTGGACTATAGCTACAAGAGACCTTACGTAACAATCTGGAAGTGTTTTGTCACTTAACTGGAAAACAGTAAGAGATAGACCAAATCTTACTATAAAAAATGTAGTTATTGCTAAAACACACAATTTAGGTCTAAATAATTTTTTAGAGTAAACATTTTCGGAGATGTTGCTTGTTGTTTGTGTGATATTTGGAAAACAAACTTTCGTCAAATGGAACATCGTTGTTCATTTTTTATGTTAACCATGTAAAGAGAACGGAATTTGAAGGTTTTAAAATATTTGACTATCGTTCAGAGCCTACTGTATTCCCATATTCCCCTTGCACCTACAAGGAAATAAACAGTAAGATAATTTCTGCAAATATGTATCTCAACTAACACGAAGAAGATATAGGAAGATATAGGTTTGTGAGTATGGTTGGTACAAGAGTAGAGAAAGTCATGTGAGTGCAACATATCACATTTATTCAGTGAACAGCATGGGAAGTAACTACTGTTGATTGACAACTGCCCTGGAATGCACCAACGTGAGTCATACATTTGAAGTTAATTTTTAACTGCAATTATGTCAAAAATACATTTTTCAAAACATTTTACATTTAGTTTGCTCAGAAACTGCAATCTATTATACTTAAAAATATAACTCCTGTTGTGTGTTTAATAGATTATCTCATGCAAGTATGCAAAATATGAACTTTGTAGCTTTCTAAAAGCTGAGCATATTGCTTCAAACATAAACAATGTTAAAATAAGATTTGTAGCTTTCCTGGCGACGAACATATTCAAGATGCTCTCGGGCTTCGAGCCAGGTGTAGTGATGAAAAGACTCCCGAAACGTTGATGTCTTTTCATCACTACACCTGGCTCGAAGCCCGAGAGCATCTTGAATATATAAACAATGTTGAACCAGAAATATTAACAGCTGAATTCACCTAGTGCAGTGGTATTAGATAAAATGCTCTCACATACAGTAAAAGTTTCAACTCTGGCTTCTCAGCAAATGGAAGTCAAAAATGTCAAAATTATACCACTTATTTAGCATACTTAACAAACGGGAGACACATTTCCATTTTTGGAAAGTATACGTATTACAAAATTCGTGTATATATCTCCACAAAAAGTTCATTTGTTTATAATCTGTGTTTTAACGAGATCTACATTTTTTGTATGATAAAATGTGTTCTATCTCTTATGGTTTACCAGTTATGCAAAAGTCATCCAGAGTAAACAGGATTACGTTTGCTGTAGCTAGAAAATTCAAAATATACGTTTCATTTGGCATAAAAATATCTTAAACATATGGAATTTTAATAAAAATCGTTAGCCATTTTTGTAAAATTTTCCGAGGTAGCGTATGTTGAAGGAATCTTCATGTCGTATCTTTAAGAGATATTAAAGCTTAAACATCAACTTTGGATTTTAACTTACTTTTTGTTTTTGAGTTATGCTGTTCAAAGACAGGCACACACACCGAACTTTTTCTAAAAATTTTATTTTTTATTAAAGGGTCTTCAAAATACATTTTTTGTGAAATATCGATATCGAATTTTTGGGCCGTATACGATATTTCTGCTACTTAGTAGGTAAGGAACGTAAAAATACTCGAGATGTTAACATTTTCAGCAAAAATGACATGGTGCTCTAACCTTTAAGCAGATGCACAGTCTATGTAAATGCTTTTGGAAAGTGTTAACTGTTTTAAATGACTAATAAGCCATATATATTCTGAAGTGGAAAGAATCGCAGAATTTTCAAAAACCAGGAAATAAGTACCTACTAGTTTTAGTCATTTTGCACTATTCACTGCGCTTTGCAGTGCTTGAAACACCATTAATAATGCCGTCCACGAGCATTACGAACACCTGGTGTATACAGAACATTAGTCATAAGGGCATTATGAACGTCATGTGGTAGAATAGGCTTGAACACAAAAATGCCTCACATTTTCCACAACACCAAACCTCAAATTATAGCATCGCCCAATGCAACAACGTAACGTTTACAGCAAAACTACTGACAAGAGTATATTGACCACCTCTATAGTGAAGGGATAGCGCATCCCTCATATTCAAGTGGTCCCGAGTTCGAATCTCGGTTAGGGTGAGTTATCCGGGTAATGTTTTTTTAAATGGTGCTTCCTTTTCCTCAGAAGACAAACGTTGAGAAAACCTGAAGTTCTATATAATTCCGCCCGGCTCGTTTGAGCATTTCGTCCATTCATTCAGCCGATATAACCTTCCCGGTTCAAGGAGTTTAGAGAAGGTTGTGCGCTGGTTTCAGTCAAAAATATCAATTTTGTATGTTTTACTCATTTTGCAAAGTTAAAATCTCTTGTATTACAATCTAGTCTTTTGACCCCTGAGAACATGTTCGTGTCTTGGAAACAAATTACAATGTCCAATGACGGATATGGGTGAAAAAATTAAATATTTTTATAAATATGGAATTCATATTTATATATAATATAAAAAGACGGTACAATCAGCAAAACGTTGAAGATACTGCTTTGGCCATACGTTGATCAGTGGTTCTACATGATAAGTGTAACAAATATGCCCAATACAATTATTGTCAATAAAGAGCAGTTTCGCCGAAAAAAAATATTTTGCCAAATATTTGGAGTACTCAAGCTTATTGACGAATGGATATACGAGTAAATAGTTTATTATTTTACTTATTGTCGTGCAAAATTGTGTAAACAATGCTGTAATGCATTTATACCTTAATTCGAAAGAATTTTGTCACAATTTAATAATAAAATGTCATGCAAAGCTTAATTTCTCAGAGACTTGGCAATGTCACGTCAACATTAAATTTTGACTACATTCACTCGAATTGAATAGAAAGACATTGCAGCATTGTTTTTAGAACACTTGATATGTGGTAGTCGAGATAAACATTTGCAGAGATTATCTTATTGCTAATTTCCTTGTAGCTGCAAGGGGAATATAAGAATAAACCAGGCCTTGAGTGATAGTCAAATCTTGTAAAGCTTTCAAATTCCGTTCTCTTTGCACGGTTAACTTATAAAAAAGAACAGCGATATTACATTTGACAGAAGTACTTATCCAAAACTTACACAAATAACGAGAAATATCTTCGAAGTAGTTGACTCTACAAAAAATGTATTTAGACATAAATGGTGTATTTTAGTAAGATCTACATTTTTTTTAGTAAATTTTAGTCTATCTCTTATGGTTTACCAGTTATGCAAAAGTCATCCAGAGTAAACGGAACTTAATGGCCTATAGCCAGAAAATTCAAGATATACATTTCATTTGTCATAAAAAATTCTCAAACATATGGCATTTTAATCAAACTCGTTAGAGTCATTTTCGAGAAAATCAAAATTTCCATGTAAAGGGTAGTTTCGGGTGGAACAATTTTCTTCAAAATCTTCGTTTTGCATCTTTGAAAGACATTGACTTTAAATATCAACTTTGGTTTTTAACTGACTTTTCACTTTTGAGTTATGCTGCCCACACACACACACACACACACACACACACACACACACACACACACACACACACACACACACACACACACACACACACACACACACACACACACACACACACACCACACACACCTTTCTCTAAAAATGCTTTTTTGGACTCAGGGGGCCTCAAAACATATATTTCCGGTGAAATCTTGACATCGAACTTTTGGGTGGAATGCAATGCTTTACTAAACGTAGTACAGGAAGTAAAAATTAATAACGGTGTTCCATTTGTGGAAAGTATAAGTACTGCAAAACTCGCACAAATAACGAGGAATATCTCTGAAATGGTCCACTCCACAAAATAATTCATTTGGAGATAAATTGTATGCTTTAACGAGATATACACTTTTTGTATTGTAAGATTTAGTCTATCTCTTGCCTTTTACCAGTTATGTAAAGGCTATAAAGGGCGAACATGACTACTACTTGGGCTACAGACAGAAAATTCAAAATATACATTTCATTTACGATAAAACTCTCTTAAACAAATGACATTTGAAGCGTTAGAAGCTGTTAAGCCACACATATGGGAGCCAAATATGAAGCGGTGTAAATCTCGCCAATCACGAACTCGTGCCCGGCTAGCTACCTCGGCTCCTTATTTTGATTTGGTGTATTTCAGGGCATGCATATACAGAGGAATTAACTGTTTAATACTTAAATGACAACACAAATGTCTGGTTTTACTGCAGAACGATGCATTCTCAGCAATTTCTTCATTGCACAGTTAATTAAATCCAAATATAACTGTTTAATACTTAAATGACAACACAAATGTCAGGTTTTACTGCAGAACGATGCATTCTCAGCAATTTCTTCATTGCACAGTTAATTAAATCCAAATATAACTGTTTAATACTTAAATGACAACACAAATGTCTGGTTTTACTGCAGAACGATGCATTCTCAGCAATTTCTTCATTGCACAGTTAATTAAATCCAAATATAACTGTTTAATACTTAAATGACAACACAAATGTCAGGTTTTACTGCAGAACGATGCATTCTCAGCAATTTCTTCATTGCACAGTTAATTAAATCCAAATATAACTGTTTAATACTTAAATGACAACACAAATGTCTGGTTTTACTGCAGAACGATGCATTCTCAGCAATTTCTTCATTGCACAGTTAATTAAATCCAAATATAACTGTTTAATACTTAAATGACAACACAAATGTCTGGTTTTACTGCAGAACGATGCATTCTCAGCAATTTCTTTATTGCACAGTTAATTAAATCCAAATATAACTGTTTAATACTTAAATGACAACACAAATGTCTGGTTTTACTGCAGAACGATGCATTCTCAGCAATTTCTTCATTGCACAGTTAATTAAATCCAAATATAACTGTTTAATACTTAAATGACAACACAAATGTCAGGTTTTACTGCAGAACGATGCATTCTCAGCAATTTCTTCATTGCACAGTTAATTAAATCCAAATATAACTGTTTAATACTTAAATGACAACACAAATGTCAGGTTTTACTGCAGAACGATGCATTCTCAGCAATTTCTTCATTGCACAGTTAATTAAATCCAAATATAACTGTTTAATACTTAAATGACAACACAAATGTCAGGTTTTACTGCAGAACGATGCATTCTCAGCAATTTCTTCATTGCACAGTTAATTAAATCCAAATAATAAAATATCATTCTTTTTAGTACCTGTTTTATATTTTCACAAAGCAAAATAGCTACAACACTATTTGATCAGGGTAATAAAACTCTCTTTGCCTATTTAAAACTCTGTCTAGTCCTCTTTCTTCACAAATTCAAGACTCCGAACGTTCGTCTCGGAAAAATATTCCTTGTTATTCTCTAACTATGGGAACAAGTGAAACACGATGTGTTGTGTTGTTGCCTCTGTTACATTGCCTGTTAAAATAGATGTTTTAGAGGGTATAGAAGAATCGGTTTCACATTCTAATCAAAATCGTTAGAGCCATTTTCTAGAAAATCAACATTTTCGAAAAATTTTCCATTTAAAGGGTGGTTTAGGGTAAAAGAACGTTCTTAAAAATCTTCGTGGTTCATCTTTGAAAGGTATTAAACTGAAACACCAATTTTGGTTTTCAACCGACTTTTCGTTTTTGGCAATTCACTGACACACATGGACCTTTTTTTAAAATGCTTTTTTGGATTTAGGGGTCCTCAGAAATATATTTCGGGTGGAATTTTGACATCGAATTTTTGAATGGAATACAATGCTTCTCCTACTTACTATATGTAGTAGAGAAAGTAAAAGTAGAGCATGTAGATACGGAAGAGATAGCGGTTGGTTATTTAGATAACAAATTATCAAGTTTTAGTGGAGAAAGATTATATTTTACGTCATTTTTCGCGGGCAATTCAACGGTAACAAACCTTAAAATATCGTTATTTCCAACAGCTTCGTTTACAGTTTCAATGATTAAGTAATTAGAACTATGCCCTAATGGGCAATGAGAACTCTCATGTAATATGATTAATCAATTACTACTTCGTTTTAATTCCTTTTAGAAATACAAATCGAAAACGTAACATCTTGGAAAATCCTACGTTATTCTTTGTAACTAAGATTTGCGAGGGCACAAACAAATGCGTTTATCCGTTGTTTTAGAGTTGGGTTATGGAAAGGTTTGCACTTCGTGTATTTTAGAATAGTTGGCGATTTATTTATATGAAACTACTTCTAATTTTGACTAGGCTTATGGAAATGGTTATTTACATTATACATGTAATCCATGATTTTTCAAATATCGGAGAACTGTCCTGACTTTTCATAAATATAACATTCTATTACAAATAGAAACATCTATTAAACGAATATTACATTAAAGAATTACACAATGAAACATCGATAACGATCTGTATGTGAACATCTAAGAAAGTTAATCTGATATAAACAAAACCAATGATTTAAGAATCAAGTAAAGTGAAAATTATGAAATTTACGGCTCTAACATTTAACTATTGCCGCAGAGGTTACACCATATTAAACATTTCAGTGTAAAAAACCTTCGAACATGCATATTATAACATATCTCTCTTTTTATAGGCTGGCTACTATGACGCAAGCTTCGTTCTGTCACCGGATGGTCAGTACCTATTGATTGGCTATGAAACACAACCGGTAAGTATCTTAGGAACCACATAATTTTATCAACACTTATTAAACTATGTGATTTTTGCATAAATTTATGAAATGTAGAAAACTTATATAATTCAGGGTTACCACTAATGCCTTTGTATTTTAAACACCTGTAACTCGTGTTTAAGGCACATATTAACGCTGGAAACAAAAACATCTATATTTTTAACCAGTATTTAAAAAAAAAAATCTTTTACTAATGATTGGCATAATAAACTATAACTATTTACATTAACAACACTTTAAAATGACTGGTACCATAGCTCAGACGTAGAGCAGCTCCTTACTGTGCAAGGGGTCCCGGGTTTGATCCCCGGTTGGGGATGTGGGAATTTATCTCCAGGCAAGATTATTCCCAATCCTTCCCAGAGTCAAAATTTAACGTATAAAACCCTTAACTTCATATGTTTTTTTCAAGTTCTATAGTTTCTATAAAATATGGAGATTTTAGGATTTAATATTGTACAGCTATAATGATTTCAAACTCAATTATCTTATATATTCAAACGAGCAATTCTTGTGTATATGTATATATTCCGCGCAACTTGCAAACGACTCTAACGATTTCGATCAAATTTTGCATTCAGACAGTTTTTCTTATTAAGTTTATCTATATAGGTGTCACTCCTGGGGAAAAAAAAAAAAAAAAAAAAAAAAACCGCGATTTTACGCGTAACAGTCACAATTACTCTAAACTTTATTTTGACCATAATTCCTTTGTTAATGGGCCAATTTAAACAAGCCAGGATATTAAAGGTCTCGTCAAGAGCTTTGACGCACACTCCTCTCCCCAAGGTTGAAGACGTCGTCTTTAAGATCTATAAGATCTCGTCGCCAGGATATCTCCTATCCTGTATTTGGTGTCCCGATATCTGACTAGCTCTAGCAAGAGGTTCTAATCAGCAAGGTATGCGTGAGTTGTGGTAGGAATGGAACCAAGCGAAGAATTAACAAACATTTTTTTTTATTTATTTAAGATAGATCAGCAACAATGCTTTACAGATCTGGGAGAACATATATAAAGCTAAGAACACTATATAGGCGTTGAGGTTGGCTACATCACTGTAGCTCCTTGAACATAATTACAGTAATGTCTTACAAAGGAGGTAGTAACACAATATATCACAGAGACAAGGCAAATGTGCAGTGGAAGAGTTTGTGAAGACTAAAGGTCGGAGTCTTCGGAGCTTGAGGTCGAACTGAGTAGTATATCTTGAGGCAGACGTTTGCGGAGACGGGTTGGCCGGCGTGTTCTGACGCCGAGATGGTATTCCACAGCTTCAGGAACCTCCTGTAGGCGGATGAAGAAACGGGGGGCTGTCTGGCGAATGAACTGTGGTATAGGGAGAAGTCCTAGTTCTTGATGAAGCTGTTGGTTGCGGACAAACCAGGGAGCATTGGTAGCGAGCCGCATCACCTTGTTCTGAATTACTTGCAAACGATGGAGGTGGGATTTACAAGCACCACCCCAGATAGAAGCAGCATAGGTGAGAATAGGACGAATAAGGGAACGGTAGAGCAAGAGACAGGAATCAAGTCCAAGTGAGGTGCGTCTATTGAGTAGTGGATACAGCTGAGAAAGTCGGGCTGAGGCAAGGTTAATAGTACAATTGACATGTGGACGCCAGGTAAGGGTGGTGTCGAAGAGCACTCCAAGGTACTTCACTGGAGTAGTAGAAGGTAACCAGGGAATAGAGATGTTATGGATACTCAAGCATGGGGGTGTACGAACTTTACGAAGAGAGAAAATTTTTGCCTCTGTCTTGTGAGGATTCAGAGAAAGGTACCAGGTAGAACACCAGTGAATAAGAGAGGTTAAGAATTCCTGTAAGGCGGCAATGGCAGTAGGAAGATCTGGATGGGAGTAGTAGAGAACGGTGTCGTCGGCATATAACGCCACTTCGGTATGCTCGAAGTTCGGAAGATCTGAAGTGAAGGCACTGAACAGAAGTGGAACAAAGATGGAGCCCTGGGGGACACCAGCCTGAATGGATTTCGGTGAGGAGCAGGTGCCACCTATACGGACCAAGAATTGCCGATTCGAAAGATAACTAGAAACAATATCCAGTAAGTATTTGGGATGGCCTATACGAAAGAGTTTGAGCATCAGGCCATCGTGCCACACTTTATCAAACGCCTGGGCGACATCCAAAAACACGGTCGGTGTATATTGTCGATTTTCAAAGCCGTGAACAATAGCTTTAGTGAATCGAAGCAGTTGGTGAGTAGCAGAGTGATGTGGTCGAAAGCCAAACTGAAAGGGAGGGATAATATTGTTGCTAAGGATGAACAGACAGACGACGGTGAAGAACCTTCTCAAAAAGCTTGGAAAGGGTGGGTAGTAAACTAATTGGGCGGTAACTTGATGGTAAATGCTGGGGTTTATTGGGTTTGGGAAAGACAATAATGTGTGCAAGTTTCCAAGAAGTGGGAAAATAGCCAAGGTGTAAGGCACAGTTCATAATGGAAGAAAGGTAAGCCAGGGCCTTTTTGGTGAGATGCTTTAAGACGATGTTGGGCACCATATCATGTCCGGGAGATTTCTTATTCGGAAGGCGGGAGATGAAATGTGATAACTCCCTAGGACTGGTAAGAGACAGACGGACAGGAACAGTGGGTTGCGATTGGAGGGCAACAAGTTCTCTGCGAAGAGATTGCGAGGCAGGATCATCTACACTAGGATGAGGAGTAAATGCTTGTGCGAAATGAGAAGCCAGTATCTCACATTTGTCAGAAGTAGACGTCACTACGATATTGTTGTGATTAAGACCAGGAACAACGGTGGGTTTTCGAAGAATACATCTGGTCGTATGCCATAACATGTGATCACCTGGCGACATATTGGCTAGATGTCGTTGAAAGGTTCGGAAGCGGTGTTGCTCGAGCTCCAGTTTTACACGACGTATCAGGCCATTTAATCTTCGGCGCAGCCAAGGTTGGCGTTCCCGTTGCCAGCGACGTCGAATATGATTCTTCAGTTGGATGAGAGCATAAAGAAAGGGTGGTAAATGAGAAGCCAAAGGACGGTGAGAAGGAACCGTGGACTGGCGAAGACAGGAGCAAATGGAGTCTGTAAAATGGTGAACCGCTGCATCAAGATCTTCCCGTGTAAGAATGTGGTACGATGTGGTCAGGGCCGAATTCAGTCGTTCTTGGAAAGCAGTCCATTGCACGTAGCCATTAATAAACCTTGGTGGCGGTGGAATGAAGTCCAAAGCAGGGGAGAAAGTAGCTAAGACTGGGCAGTGGTCAGAATCTAATTCGGCCAAAGAGGTCATAAAAAGTGGTAAACCCAAGTTTCTAGAAATACCAATGTCAAGAATGTCTGGAGACACTCTAGGATTGCTAGAATAATAAGTGGGGTCAGAAGGGGCCAGAATATTGCATAGAGAACTACTAAGAAAGTGTTGGAGACGACGGCCATTGGGGTTAGTAGTTCTACAGCCCCAGGACATATGTTTACTATTCAGATCACCTAGTAAAAGAGTGCGGCGACGATCGGGAAAAAGCAATGAAAGAAAAGTGGTGTTGAGATGATAATTAGGAGGTTTATAGGCACTGATGAGGACCAGATCGTTACCATCAGGAAATTGAAGTTTGATACCAACAACTTCTAGGGCTGGGGAGTCAGGCAGAAAAATAGCACTATGTTGGAGACAGCGGCCTACAGCAATGGCTACACCCCCTGAGGCCGTTAAAGATGCCCTATCTCATCTATAAACATGATAGCCAGGAAGAGTAAATCTTTCACTGGGAAGAAAGTGTGTTTCCGTGATACAAGCGATATCGATGTTATGAAGTGTGAGGAATGAGATAAAGGAAGCACGTTTGCATTGGAGGCCATTAGCGTTCCAGTTGAGGAGAGTGAGACTATTAAGAAAGCGGCGATTAGGGACCGCCATTGTTGCTAAAACTGGTCAAGTATGTGTGGAAAAGGTTGAGAAGCTGTGGTAAATAGGGCAGAAGAAAAGAACGGAGGACAGCAAAGAGTTGTGTGAGCAGATCAGTGATCCACGTCCAAGAAGATGACTCACCTGCGCTCTCCGCAGCAGGCATAGAGGCATTACAACCAGAAGCAGCAGATCGCAGAGCGTCAGCAAAAGATCGGCGCGGAAAAGTGCGAGCAGAAGTCTGGTCGGGATGTAGTGGTGGTTGTTGTGACGAAGTCGGTGGAGTAGACACATCTCGAGGCTGACGTGGCACGGCTGATGGCGCAAGTTGCGGTGGATGTTGTTGTTGAAAAGCACCTTGAGTGGTACGTTGCTTGAGCTTCAAATAGTGGGGACAACCACGATAATTTGCTGGATGATCTTGATGGCAATTGACGCACTGCGCTGGCGTGGTTTTAGGTTTGGGGCACTGAGAGTAGTGATGCTCACCCAGGCAACGAACACAGCGAGGCCCTAGCTGACAGTAGTTTTTAGTGTGACCGTAATTTTGACACCGGGTGCACTGCGGTAAGTCTGCATTGCGGCGACGAGGTTCCACGCTCACTACACTGTAGAGTAAGCGGGTGAGATTCAGAATATTTCGGCCTGAATCATCGTTCAACAACTCGATGGCACAGAGGGGAATGGGCTGTTTAGCTCTATTGAGTAAACGAGTTACTTTTTGAACAGGATATTGCAAAGCACTGAGTTCAGCGTGTATTTCTTGGTCAATGAGAGAACAAGGTATGTTGCGAATGATCACAGAGAAAAGCTTATCTGCTGGGTTTCTGTAAGTAAAGTATAGCTGGTTGATGCTGGTAAAATACCTAGTGAGATTACGAAAGTCAGAGGAGGTAGAAGAATACAATTTAACGATAGATCCACGCAACTCAGTATGAAACTCTGACGTAACATGTTGCTTGATGTCATGTAGAAGCAGTTGATAGTTTTGCACATCACGTGAACAAATGGGTGGAATGCGCTCCTTAGATGTGGAACTTGTCGGAGAAGTTTCCGTCCCAGCGTCATCTTCTAAAGGCTGAAAACGGTTGTGCGTAGGGATAGCATAACGTGGAACATTTGACGGTTGCGAAAGCGCTGCGACACAAAGACGTTTGGGTTGTCCTTCCGGCGATGGAGCAGAGCACACCAAGTTGGTAGATGTTGTGGCGCAAAGGCCGTCAGATGGGGCACAATCCACCATGTGTATATCTGCTGAAGATTGTTCAGTAGGAGTGGTCATAATACCCATTAAAGATGGCTGAAGCACAGAGTTACACACGGGCACCGCGGAAGCAGATGTTACAGAGTTAACAAGTGACGATAAACTCGATATGTGATGATTGTGATTGCACTAAGAGGTGCTCTTGTTGTTCATTAGAAGCATGTTCTTGATCAGTAGTACAATAAGCTGCATTATTAGCTGAACGAAGAAGATGGCCGGTGGGAATCTCCGGCATGAAAGCGGTAAAATGCACCGGTACAGTAAATGCACTTACTAGAAGAAAATAAAAAAATACAAACACTACTGTTAACACACACAAAAACTTCGCGAATGCAGAAATTCACAGAGAACGAAAACGAAAACTTTCTTCCACGAACTGAATGGAACGCACAGAGAGGCACATAAACACGACCTTCCTCCGCGAAGGCTCGCCTATCACTACTAACAAACATTTGACTTTATTTGCAAATTTCCAGATTTGTGGAGAACTGCCGACGATATCTAAATAGAATATAACTTTATAACTTCAACTGCAACGTTATAATACTTGAACTTTGTCACCTTTAGCAACCGCCGAATTATGTATACGCGCCAGCTTACGTACAAATCACAAAGTTGCACGTGCGCGGTCTGCTCGATTCAAGGCGAATGTGAGTTCGTTGCATGTGTTTGCGTGAGCGACACGAAGGAAGCGATTTCCATTGGTCAACTTTTGAGCATGTCATGGCAAGGTAAGAATCAGCCCGCGGATTTATTTATTTCTTTTCGGGCTTTGCTCGTACAACAATTGTAATCTTATCACTCATCTAATCTGCCTAGGCTTCCATTCTTGAGACTTTAATATATTCAGCTTTATTACAACGGTTCTCCCCATAACTATCGATTAGAATCTCCTTTTACTTCTTTCTATTATTAATTACTTATATTCACATTATAATTTCGGTTTCAGCTTTCAGAAAACCTAAAGAAAGTTGATTATATTAGTCTACACGTAACAGTCGCAATTAGTCGAAACCTTATTTTGGCCATAATTTCTCTGTTAATGAGCCAGTTTCAACAAAGCCAGGATATTAAAGTCTCGTCGCGGAAACGGCTCCAACAGTTAGGATAAGAGTTCATGTTTGGTTAACGTTTTGCTTTACAAGTTTATCTAAATAAGTATCTTCCCTCCCCCCCCCCCAAAAAAAAAAACACGATTAAGAAAAAGGAAAAGAAAATTCGAGCGAAACTCGGTCGCCCAGGTGCTGTCAAGTAAATTGGCTGATTAAGAGTTTATGAATCTTGAAATTCAAAATTCTTCATTTTAGCAACTGAATTTTTGTTTAAGTGGTTGTAGAGTTTTTGTAATTTATGTTGGTTCACATCATTTCGTGTCTAATAAGCTACAAAATGATGTATGAATGAGGTGTAGTATAATTTTAAATTCTTGGAAAACATGGTAAACATGTTTAAAATTGTAATTGGAGAAAAATTGAAAAAGAATTTTACAATGTTATGCACCCAGGCTAAACGTTTTCTTCTTCTTCTTTTTCTTCTTCTTCTTCTCCTCCTTCTTGTTCTTCTCCTTCTCCTCCTCCTCCTTCTTCTTGTTCTTCTTCTCTTCCCGCTGCCTTTTATCTAGCGTCGGGGTAGCCTCCTATCCATTCAGTCTAACCTGATTGTAAAAATTAAATTAAACACAGTTATTTTGGCAATTAGCATGGGAACTATACAGGATGCTAGGGGTATCAGTGTGCAGATTTCGCGTGCTGGGAGATCCAAATATGACTAATAATAAAGTCGAATAACAACTCCATCTATCTTGAAAGATAAAGGAGGTAATCGAACCTCTGGGTTCTTTAATAATCTTAATTGAACACATTATCTGCACAGTCTGGCAACACAGGCCGAAAGTTTTGTTTTGGTTTGCAGCCAGGCATGCGTTCACACCTGCAACGGGTGAAGGTCTAAACTAGGCTAGCGCTTGAAATCCGGTTCGCCACGTGCCTGTGTATTTCTTGTCAGCTAATGCCAGTAACGAGGAATAGGATGGTTTGCTTTTAAGCTATTCAATCATATTCACGAGAACTAAACTAAAAGCTGCGTAAGAGGCTAGGCATAAGGTGTAGTCGGATGATCAAAGATAGCAACTTCAAATGTTAAGTATGGAAATACCTCATTCGTGTAATTGTGTAATTAAATAACAGTCACCTTTTGCTAAACAGGAAAATCTATTATAAAGAACACGACTTTGGAGCCGTAACAGCCTAATTGGCCTAAGACGTGAAGAAGAAGAAGAAGAAGAAGAAGAAGAAGAAGAAGACGACGAAAAAGAAAAAGAAGAAGAAGAAAATTATTAATGGTCAATAACTGCAAACTCAACAAGATATCTTTTACAGTAGATGTTCAAAATGTGCTCCGTGAGAATCTATGCAGGCATCGCATCTTCTTAGCCAATTTTGTCCTAGTCTCGTTAGAGCTTCTGTGTTCTGCTCAATCTCTAGGGCTGCTTCAAACACATGTGTGCGAAGATCATCAAGCGTTGCGCTTCACGTGTGTTGCAAGGAGCATATCTAAATACTCTTGATTTGTAAAGACTGCCATAGTTCTGAATGCACTTAACGCACCTGAAGCACTGACAGAACCTGCTGTTGTGCACCGATGTCGCGGGGGTAGTTGTACTGTCAACATTCCCTCACTTTCCGCTCTTCTCACGCGCTAATGCTACGGGGTTGCCAAGCGTATGCCCACGACTTTATTCCAATAGACACACTGGAATCCAGTCCTTTCATATCATTTTATGACTTGAAACCGAAATTATAATGTCAATATATATATTTTATAATAGAAAGAAACAAAAGGAGATTCTAGTCAATAGTTAAGGGGAAGACGTAATAAAGCTGAATATGTTAAAGTCTCAAAAATGGAAGCCTAGGCAGATTTAAATGAGTGATAAGGTTACAATTGTTGTTTGTACGAAGCCATGGTGATTCCGCGGGCTGATTCGTATCTTACCATGACGTGCTCTAAAGTTAGCCAATGGAAATCGCTTCCTTCGTGTTGCTCACGCAAAAACAAATGCAACGCAACACACACTCGTCTTGAATCGAGCCGAGAGTACACGTGCAATTTCTGAGTTGTACGTAAGCTAGCGCGTATACATAATTCGGCAGTTGCTAAAGGGTGACAAAGTTAAAGTGTTATAACGTTGTAGTTGAAGTTACAAAGTTACATTCTACTTAAATATCGTCGGCAGTTCTCTACAAATCTGCAAATTTACAAATAAAGTGATATGTTGGTTAATTCTTCATTTGGTTCCATTCCTACCATGACTCACGCATACCCTGTAGATTAGGACCTCTTGCTAGAGCTAGTCTGGACACCAAACACGAGATCTTATAGGTCTTAAAGGCGACGTCTTCGAGAACAAGAGGAACGTTTGCGTCAGACTAAACGAATCATTTTAGCAACATATGGTACAGACATAAATAACGCATCTTTTGTAGCTCTACCTCGCTGTTCTAATTGCAGAAGTAGACGATAACGGAGTGAGGACATATTTGCAATCACACTTGTGACCAGTTTTAATTTTTGTTTATGAAACTATGTACATACTATAGAGGAAAATGGTAGAGGAACTTATGTTTCAGTTTAACGCCATGAAGTTGCCTTTGAAGTCTGCGCACTCATACCCCTAACACCTTGTATTTTGAAAACTAGAAATTCAGGACTATTATATGACACAAAAATAAAAAGTTGAACATTTTGAAAAGAAAATCAGTATTTCCAATTTGAACATGTACCTTAACATAACTTAGAATTGACTTAACTTCTTTTGTTGTTTAACGACGCTATCAATCGCCATTATCATATCAGAGTCGCCGGTGTGCCGGAATTTCGTCCCTCAGGAGTTCTTTTATATGCCAATAAGTCTACTGACATGAAGCTGTCGTTTCTAAGTACACTTAAGAACCATCGGTCTGGACTGGATTTGAACCCGCGACCTTGGGATCAGTAGGCCAGCGTCTAACCAACTGAGCCACCCAGACCGACAATACAACTTAGAAACTTAAAGTAGTGCCAATGGAAAGACAAATTAAAAACAAAAATTGGTTGTATCACAGTTGGCAACAATTATGCATAGTCACATTGTACGCTATTGAAAGTTACAAAATGGCTGGCGTGGAGGATAGGCAAATGTTCTGTGCTAATGAATCTGTAATTGTGGTTAAATGACATTTTCGAGCAAGACAGCATAGATCAGGGCTGGGCAACTGGTGCTCAGAGAGTGCAGATTGCTCACGATCTTGCACTGAGAAGTGTATGTTCAGCAGGCAAGAAGATGGAGGTTACTCAATATATCGCGCGGGTTGCCCAGGCATGGTGTAGATCCACACAGTGGGTCATGAATTGATTAGTAGTAGTCTTGATTTATGAAAAGGTGCAACTGTAAGAGAAAATCTCATGAAGGTCAACACGAGGCTACACCAGGACAGCTGCTGGTCATGGTAGAGAACTTCTTCGTTGGCCTCCACATTCGCCAGATCTGACAGCCCTTGATTTTCTTCTGTATGGGGTTATGCTAGAGCTCACATGTACAGTCGTCCCCGTTAATGCCATCTCAACATAAATAATGCTACTTCCAGGGTTGTCGTATCTTATTTCCTTGTAGGTTTAAGGGGAATATGAGAATGCAGTAGACTTTGAACGATAGTCAAATCTTTTAAAGCTTTCAAATTCCGTTCGCTTTGCATGGCCAAGAGATGGAGAAAGTGAATAAGGATCCTCCATTTCAGAAAAGCAGAAGTATTGCAATACTCACATAAATAACAAGGAATATTTCCGAAATGGTCCACTTCACAAAAAATGCATTTGGACATAACTTGAATGTTTTAACGAGATCTACAATTTTTGTGTAGTAAGATTTGATCTATCTCTTACGGTTTGTCAGTTATGCAAAACTCATCCAGGGTAAACAGTGATACTAGGGCTATAGATAGAAAATTCAAAATATGCATTTCATTGGCATAAAAATATCTCAAGCATATGGCATTTTAATTAAAATCGTAAGTGCTATTTTCGAGAAAATAAAAATGTTTATAAAATGTTCCATGTAAAGGGTAGTTTAGGGTGGAGAAATGTTTTCAAAATTTGTGTGGTATCCTTGGAAAATATAAAATTTAAACTCCAAATTTGGTGTTTATCGTTTTTGAGTTATGCTGTTCACATGCACACAGATACTCAAAACATATTGAAATCTTGACATCGGATTGTTGATTCCAATACAATACTTCCCCTACTTACTACACGTAGTAGAGAAAGTAAGAGAAGCTGTAAAGTTTAAGCAAATTGTTAAATTTTTGAAATACAGTTATTCATGTTGAAGAATCTTACTGAAAGATTGTCTTGATGCATGTTGGTGAAAGCTGGTGACCAGACGGGTGATTGTTCCGCTATATACCGTCAACAGACAACTTTGCTGTCGTGCGGCTTGTGTATTGGGGCGTATGTAAAATGCGAAGAAAAGTTGAGTCTAATCTCGAGGAACACGCCATAACACCATTGTCATCTGATGAACTAGGGCTTCCTTGTTTCGCATGAGAGCACAAACACAGGGTATGTATGTACTCATATATGGCCTCCTCAGTGCGCTTGCTTGCTGCACTTCCGATATGTGTTGCCAATATCACAGTGCATGCTACACTAACCCTTAGGTACGATCATCCGCCGAGCAAGTGTGTGCACTGATAAATGTGCGAGGCACACCTGCCGCCGCGCTATCAGTCCACCAATCAATATCCAGATGATGATCTAATGGTCAGTGCGAATTTGAACTCTCTTACTAGCTTTTTCTAATGTTCTCGATAAAGCAACGCTCCACAGACTATAAATACATCGAATATAACAACGATATTTGTGAAGGATAAGTTTTATTACGGAAGCCCACGGTGCTAAATGGGGATTTACTCGAGCGCCGTGGGGATCTATTGCATTTTGAAGATTAAATGGTAGAATGAAAAAGGGTTATATGATGTATACCCTTTCACCGGTGGTGGGAGCGTCTCCAGAGTTTCAAAAATGTGAAAAAATAACAAATATTCGAGTGCATCACATTATTATTAGTTGGCTCTACCTGGCTGTTGAAAGACGGTAGTAGGGGCGAGAGGGAGGGTAAATTCACACTTCCAGCTTTCAATGCCTTGCTTCCCAGCTCTGGTCTATCTTTACTGACAAATTTTATTATGGCTTTTGTTACTTTTCCCGTTATCCTTGAATTCTTTCCTTCAAAATAAAACAAAATTCGTCCGCGCTCGGGAATGTCGAGGTGATCTTCTATGTTTGTAACTTTGTGACCCTCCCTTCCCCTTCCGTCGCGCTGAAATCGTCCGATTATTGAAATACACACTTCGGCATGTAATTAACCCATCATACCTTAATCTGGCGCGTTCAAGTACTTTTTGCAACCGATTTGTTTTCACTACATATTCTGATGGGCTGCACAAGAAGGGTGAACCCATATAAAGGGCTTATATATAGTGGAGGTACTCTACACGGTGCAAGGGAACCTCCATTATGTTAATCTGCCGCACTTGAGTAAATCGCAATATCCCTTACAGAGCTCCCCTAGTAATAATTGGGTTCAGAAAAGGGATTCCAACGAGTATTTTCGGTGAGCTAGCAAACTTATTTGGTTGTGTAAACATTCTTATTGCAAAACTAGAATTCTATGGACTTAAAAATGAAAATTTAAGTTTGTTTGCATCATACCTAAATAAAAGAAAACAGAGCGTTGAAATAAACAGTGATACTGATAATGAAAAACAAACATCCAATTGGAAAACAGTAACACATGGAGTACCTCAAGGTTCAGTATTAGGGCTTCTGTTATTCCTAATATATACAAACGCCCTGTCACCTGTTAGTCTTATAACCACATGGAAGGTTTGGTGTTGTTTCCCAGTTATCTGCATTTTATTTTTTGTGTTTCATGCTATACTCTAAATTTTCAAATCCAATCCAACCTAATCTAAACAATTTGAATTTCTGATGACGCTACCATCCTTTGCTCCATTTCTCTAAAAACCTGATTTGAAGATATTTTGTGAGCTACATATAATACGTTTAAATGGGAAATTTCATTTGAATAGATCCTTTGTTGTAGAGACTACATCCAGGTATTTCTGTTGTTAACATCCTTTTCTTTTTCTTTTTAAGGTTTACCGTCATTCATATTTGGCCAAATACACATTCTATGACTTAGAACGCAGGTGAGTTGGTGAACCATGTTGTACAGCGTCTTTGTAAAAGGTATAAAAGTAAAATAAATAAAGTAAAAGAAACTGCTCACAGTGGTAGAAAGTATGATACATTGTTATGACTTCATTTTGCTACTCTTGGTGTATCATCAATCATATTTATTTACGGTATTCAACACATTTGTAAGTACTTATTAGTAGTATTAGTTTAAACCTCATGCATTTTGGCAATAAAATTGGATGTGATATACACTGTCCGAAATAATTAATATTATAAACGGGAAAACATAAAAAAATAATTACTTGCTGTCAGTGTAAAATTGCAAAGTTGTTTATTTCAAAATATGTAGTATATGTTTACTTTTCCTATCATAATAATGACCGTCAGTATCACTCTGATCCACTGTTCAAACAAGATACTCGGAATTTGTAACATTGCTGTAAATTAGGTGTTTGTTGGTATCTCAATAGCTTATGTGTACAAATAAGTTCAAATATTTTAGTCCACTTACACACTAATTGCAAGAAACTTTATCAATAGAAAATATAATATTGTAAGTGATACACATTAACATTAAATAAAATATAGGGTTTTTAACATATGTAGTAATGCATTCTTGTTACAGCTGACTTGGGTGTGGGGTTAAGCTGTTTAGGTAGGAACTAGCTACTGAAACCAGATTAAATTTGTGCAAATACAGCAAATCCTTATTAAGACAGAATTAACAGTAGGTATCACAACTACTGTTTTTTTTTCAATTTGGCGATGTTTACCCATTATTGAACGTTCCGAACTGTTGCATAGTTTGAAGATTAATACAAAAAATCATGACAATCGTATGAATAACTATCTTCTTCTTCTTCTTCTTCTTCTTCTTCTTCTTCTCCTTCTCCTTCTCCTTCTCCTCCTCCTCCTTCACGGTTTTGAACTTTCCAATCCGTTCCGGCCCCAAGTTGGTCTGCCCATCTTTTCTTCCGTCTGCCTCGATTTCTTGTGCCTTTGGGTTAATAATTTATGGCTAGTTTAGCAATTCTGTTATAATTCATCCTTTGAACATAGTTTTACCATTTATTTCTATTGTTAGCAATATGATTTATTTCTTCTACTTTTCTTTCCTAATATCTGGGCTGTGTTTTTGTCGTGTTTAGTATGCCCAGAATACTCTTACACATTTCATTTCTGATGTCTGTATTCTTATACTATATATTTTGTTAATGTCCATGTATCTGAACCATAGACCAGAGTTAATACTGCCATAGATTTACACCAGGGGAAGACAACTTCGGCCCGTGTGACGTATTTAAACGAAGAGCCAGCTTGTACGTTCGTGTGACGTCAGGCGAGAGCGATGTATTGCTATGCTGCCTAGATCAGCGACGCTACTTGCACGGAACTAAATGAATATGAAAAATGTTATTTGGGAATATTTACAACATGCCCGGGCTGTTTAGGGAGAACCCTCTTCAGCTTAGTCTGAGGGTGTTTATTTGTTGTGTGAGGGATCTTAACGGCGTTAGTGCGAATTTTGTTTCCATTTTGTGTTTTTGTTGACGTTGTGTAGTGTTGTGTGTTGTGGTTTTGTGTTTTTGTGTTTGTGTTCAGTTCCCCGTGTTTCCATCAGTTTGAGCCCAGGCTTCAAGATGTAGAAACATTGTCAACTACGTTTCAGGTCTTTGCGACCCCGTATTCATTGGATGTTAACAATGTTTCTAGCAGGTAGCAAATTGAATTTATAAATTTACAGTACGACGATTTGCTGAAGCACAAATATAAACACAAGGAAGACTTGGCTGATTTTTATAAGAATGTTCCTCAAACCAGATTTCTGAGGTTATATGCACTTGTTGCACGGATATTCTGTATGTTTGGTTCTACGTATGTGTGCGAACAATTCTTTTCTGTTATGAACCTTTCTAAGTCAGAATCCCGAAGCATATTGTCAGATCACAATCTAACATGCAGTCTTCGGTTACAAATGTGCCGTATATTACGCCCTAACATTAACAAACTAGTTAAAGAAAAGCGAAACGGCAAATGTCGGAAAATGTCCACCTAATGGTTCTGTATAGCTCTCCCCTAGCTCAGGCAAAAAATTATAATTCCTGTTCTATTGGCGTTATAACATGACTGTTCACATAAACTAAAATTTATGTATATGACATAAAGCCGAAATGTAATTATTTATAATCTGTGACTACTCCGTAATTGAAGCAGCATTAAAATTACGATGTCTCGTATGCCATTTCCTCTTCCCCGCTGTGACGTCACACGTTCACCTGGCTTTCTGTGGGAGCATGTGAGCTGAGTGAGCTGACGTCACAGCAGCGATTCCTGTCTTCCCTGATTTACACAATTTAACCGTGGAGTTATTCTTCAATGTTCTTTTTAACATGCCTGTTATATAATTGAACTTATCTTCTCTATGACATGAGCTTCTCCCAGATACGACACATTACGCCCTAAATACTTGAAGTGTGATACCTGGTCAATTATTATATTGTCCAACACTATTATCTAACAGAATTCATTCCTCTAAAATCCACTGATTCAACCCTACGGTGATTTTGCAACTCGGTATGGTCTTTGCAATACGTAACCCTGCTCTAAGTAATCCTATTTATACTTCAATTTTTGTAAGTTCCGGAAAAATTTAATTTAGAAACTGTTAACAAAACTTGACTTTTACGCAATGTATTTATACGTAATTCGCTATTATACGTATTAAATTTCAGTGAAATACACTGAGTTTTAAGTAATTACAATGAACATATGGCAACACTATCTTAAAAGAATCTCAAGGCGTATTTCTTATCTTTGTTGAAAAAGACGCGGCTTTCGGCCGCGGAAACAAAGAACAAAGATGTTTGCTGGTAGGGACGGCGGCTTTTGGCGTGTCAAACGAGAAGTAAAGGTAAAAACGTTCCTTATCTGGTATTACTATTGAAAAGGGGTTTTGTCTTTCAGTTCTCAATTTCCTTTAATCAGTCATGGAGAACAGAAAAGGGAAAACTTATACAGTAGATCAAAAAGTATTGCTGTATTGCTTTTTTTCTTCTCAATATGATGCGTTATCAAGATCTCATTTGTAAGTAATTCTGAGTTACAGGTCATCTTCCCTCTTCCCCTTGATAATCAGGTTCAACTGTACATACATTTTCTGCCGTCCTTGTTGTGGTCTCCGCGCTTACAAGGAAATGTACATCTGAGTGACTTAAGTTTGCATTTTCTTTGGAAGCACAGCATATCCCAAACCAAACGCGTTTATATCCATTTTAAGTATTTGCAAACGAGCAGTTTCCGAATTATTCAATATAGTGCATGATTTCTATTGATACCGAAACTTTTTCCAAAATAGTTAGAACGACATTGTTATTGAAGTTTTTGTAAACCCTCTTAGTCTTCAGTACATTGTGAATTGAAGTCAGAAGAAATAGGAATTCTCAATCGTAAAAGAATTGTCAAAATCAGCTGAATAATTTTTTTTAATTACCTTGCATACTCGCGCTCGTTCACGCAAGCATGCGCGTGCGCATAAACGCATACGTACAATTTTCTCTCTTTATAATCTTACTATAAATAGGTTTATTGGACATGTCCTATGCATTTAAAGGACGTTAAAATTTGACTTACAAAGAAATAAAGGATGGGTTGTAGCATGGTATCACAATATTTTAAAACTAGATTCATATTAGTTTTTAAATATTTTATTTAAACTTATTTTATTCTAAGAAAATGACAATTCAAATACTCCCACTTCTGACACCAGTGTGACAAAACGACAAAAGTCCAATTACTTTTTTTGTCACATTATTCTCCGTCAAAACTTTTGCACGACAATAGAGTCTCTGCTCTTTGTTAAACAGTCTACTGTCCTTTGTGATGTTACAACTGACAGCTGTTTTCTTCTCTTAGGCTCGACTCACTCCTTTCTGTCTTTCTTCACCTTCTTCTCATAAACGGCTAACTCTGACAATACAGTCACTCAGCACTCATTAAATGCTTCGGTTCTCTCACAACGCGCGTACACACGCAGCTGACTTACACACATACACACTAAAACTAAAATCTGTCTGCTGCGACAACTCATGTCTGTAACTACTACCCCTAATCTCGTCGCCTCGCCTGCCTCCTTATATAGCAAGGATGACCGAACAGGGACTTCACCTTTTCTGGAACCTCTATAAATATGCTGACCGCCGGACACCTCTCAAATAATCTCGAAAACCCTTTGACGTGCCGCGCTCATTGTCATGTCGCGCCTTTCCTTGAGCGCAGTTGATACGCGTTGAATGTGGTGTGAGGTAGCTTGGCCCGACCGTCCTTTGTTGTCCGCCATGGTCGACATCACATTAATAATAGTACCTATGTAGTTAGTTTCCTTATGATACTCCGTTAATACCGAGAGAGCAAGAAGCCTTAGAACCAGTTACGCGGTGTCTTGTCTATCCACGTTCTCGACGCTCGTTGTCGTCCGCCGCTATCATAGAAAGACGCGGATGAAACCACAGTTAACTACTGTTAAAATTTTACTTACCAACTTTATGAAAGAAGATGCTGAAATTGGTCACCGTCACTGTCCATATATTTTTGGCACCTCTTCAGGAAACTATCCATCACTCGCCGTAGTTCACGTTGAGAAATGCTGGCAATTTCCTGGCGGATATTCAGTTTTAATTCTTTCGTAAGTTAAGACACATATAGAAATCGCGAGGGTTTAGTTCGGGGAACCGAGGGAGCAACAGATCTCCACTAATAACTGTCCTGAAACACAATTTCAATTGTTCTCATCGAAAGATTGACCATGAGCTGTTGCCGAATTGTTGAAAAAAAAAAAAAAAAAAAGGCAAAATCAGGCGCCCTATCTCTTAAAAAGCCGGAGTAAAATTGCATTGACGTATGCATGGACGTCAACTGTTGCTCGGAAAAAAATTGGCCCTATAACTCAGAACCCAATAATTGTTCATGAAGCACCCTTTATGATGAAAAAAAAAAAAAAAATGATATATGGTGCGCCATTAGCGGAGGAAGGTTTCTCAGAGCTCCAATAAGCGATTTCAACCTCAGGTTTCCTAAATAATTTCCTGCTTTCTCAATGTATTCGTCTGATTTTGAATTAAAATTTTTCCTTTTAACACTAATGGCAAAGCATTCCATTTTTGTATACTAAATTCTGTTTTCCTTTATCCGTACCATTACAATTCATAATACAGTGCCAATTATCATACAATCTACCGCAATTTGTGCATTTCGCCCCTACCCCCCTTTTTATCCCTATCATGCCACTTTGGTTCATTACTCCCGTCCTAGCCCATTCATATCCCATTCTGGCCTCTTTATTGAATACTTCGATGTGTTTTTCTCTCCCCCATTCCATTTCTATAATCCACTAATGACCTTTTGTCATTAAAGCTACTCGGAATTTCTTGATTTTCGACGACAGAAACTGTTACTCTTATTGTTTCTTTCTGCCCATGTTTCCCCCATACCTATTTCCTCCAATATTATCCATCTTTTGTGCATCCAAGTTTCTTTTTTCCCCATTTTCTCCTGGACAACCATGCATTGAAGTTGGTAAGTAAAGCCTTTAAAAGTAGTTTTAAAAATGTTGGATGGTTTCATCTGCGCACTTCTATGATAGTGGCAGACACGGACAGACAAAACACCGCGCAGCGTGTTCGGAAGTTTTTTGCTCTCCTGATACTTAGCAGGCTTATTACTTTTTTCCAAAACTTTTTCAGAGTTTTCATTCCTTTGCTTTTCGGAGAACTTCTGCAACTAGTGATATTTGCACCTCAAGGGAATTCCGTTGCTTACGTCTACAAAAATGATGTGTACTACAAGCCAAACCCTGAAGATTTGGGATTTAGAATCACCTTCTCAGGAGAAAGTGGCGCCATCTTTAATGGTATCGCTGACTGGATATATGAAGGTAAGTCAAAGCAAAATACTCTAGTTACTGAGCTCCCCACTTTCATTAGTTACTATTACGGGACTCTGGCACTGAAATTTGAATTTTCTTTAGTTTTACTTTTTCTAGTAGGGGAAGCATTGTATTCTGTCCAATATTTCAATGTCGAGATTTCACTGGAAATATGTTTTGAGGTCTTCTGAATAAAGAAAGTTTTTAAAAAAAAGTTGTGTGTATGTGTGTGTGTCTGTCTGTGTCTGTGAACAGCGTAACTCAAAAGAAAAAGCTGTTATAAATGGTAATAATAATAATAATAATAATAATAATAATAATAATAATAATAATAATAATAATAATAATAATAATAATAATAATAATAATAATAATAATAATAATAATAATAATAATAATAATAATAATAATAATAATAATAATAATAATAATAATAATAATAATAATAATAATAATAATAATAATAATAATAATAATAATAATAATAATAATAATAATAATAATAATAATAATAATAATAATAATAATAATAATAATAATAATAATAATAATAATAATAATAATAATAATAATAATAATAATAATAATAATAATAATAATAATAATAATAATAATAATAATAATTTATTTGTGCCAACAAGTTTAATGCTAGTGTTTTCAAACACACAAACTATGTGGGCAATGTTTAAGAGGTGGAATCAGGACTAAAAATTCAATATATCTTGGCTATCCGGTTTTTTGTCACGCCAACTTGGATAAAACCGACGTTTCGACCATCTTATCGTGGTCGTCTTCACAGACAAGATGCTCGAAACGTCGACTTTATCCAACTTGACGCGGCAAAAACCGGATAGCCAAGATATTTTTAATTCTGTCCGTGGAAACTTGAGAGAATATAAAACTTCAATGCCATAACAGAGATCTGAACCACAGATCTTCCGCTTATCGAGCACCTGCTCTAACCAGTAAGTTTAAGTAACCTTTAGAATGTGATTGCCATTAAATAAGCAGCCGGCCAGGAGTCAGAAATAAGGCACTGTATTTGAATAACTATGCTCAAAGCTGGTGTACGTTTATATTACAGAAGAGGTGACTGGATCTGCACCGGTTATGAGCTTCTCACCGGATGGCAGATGGCTGAGCTACCTTATATTCAATGACACAAACGTGAAAACACAGCCAGTCACACTTTACGGTGAACCTGGTACTCCTGAATCACAGTATTCACACATCACGAAGATCCATTATCCCAAGGTGAGACACCTTTGGTATTTTTAATATTCCAGATAAGAAACAACAGGTTTATTTTGTAAAATCTGCGCCGATTTATTTGTATACCTTTTTCCTTTGCTCAATTTTCTCTTTTACTAACATATACCGGGTGGACGAGAACTTACTACATTCTTTCTAATATGTGCTTTATAGAAGCATTACAAACAAAAATGTCTAAAAGCATTTTGTTCATTGATGAGTCAATCCCGAAGAAATAATTTTTTGTTGTTCCAAATTGGATGCGTAATTCCACAACAATGTACGAAGGTAACAGTTTGTTGCTTATAATGTGTGTAGAGTAACATATTTCTGATATAGTTTGGGTAGTAATTATGGGACATCACACAAGCTTACGAAATAATTAATCACTTAAAAGAATTAAAGGAATATTCCGAGTAGTTTTTTTAGAGGTGAAGTCGTGAATAGCCAAAAAGGGGCGTGGTACCCAGTGCTGTTTTAGTTCTTTTCTTTCATGTGCCTAATATCTGTGGCATGAAATTACTCCTTGCTTGTAGAGGAGACTCTTACCCAATCCATCGGATGGATTGCTCAAAGAGGTCCAGAATCAAGGCCTCCCTTTTCGCCAGACCTCAATCTATTGGAGTTTTCGGGTATGGGTCATATAACGGGATTGGTGTATACCTAACCTATCGACAATAAGCATACGTTAAAAGAGCTTGTGCCCAAATCCGAGAGCAGCTGGCTATTATCAAAAGAGTTCTGGATTCTTTGAGAAGCGGAGCTGAATCATGTGTTAAAATGCATGGTAACCACATGGAGCATATCCTGTAGTAGTATCGACATAACGTGCAGATGCTACCAGAGAAAAGAATGGCAGGAATCATAACTCCTGTTTGGTGTTTATAGATGTTTACCTAATAATTGTTCTGTTAACCGCTTGTGACAGTAAAGGTGCCCTATAGTATATTTGTTGGATGAAGTCCGTTGTCCGGTGTAACTATCTAACACAAGTAAACAAGAGATATTTGTTTCCGGACCAATCCCAATTCTTGTTGCAATATCAGATGCTTTTTTAAACAGCCTGGTATATAAAAATTCTCAATTACAAACTACATTTCACAGTAATATTTACAAGGTTAAATAATGTATCAGGTGTTAATTTTTTCTCAGATATTCCTTTTTATTGGTTTGAATTTCCAAATTCTTTAAGGTTTACTCGTTTTTTTTGTTGGTATGCAAAGAGCATGGAATTCTAAAGTCATCATCGTCATCGCAGGAATCATGGGAAGCGCTGGCAGGCACTCAATTGCGGGCAGTTAAGGGTGGCGTTCAACTCTGCAGGAATTCCAGTCGGGCTGAAGTTATTCTAGCTCGTCTGAGGAAAGGGCACACGCCAGCCACTCACGGCCACCTTTGCGTGGTGACCCTGCACCCGTCTGTCCGACATGTGATATCCAACTCTCTGTCGCACATGTATTACTAGACTGGCGTTCGTCAGCGCTAGTCTATTGGTCTGGGGTCTACACTAGCCTCTATTCTGGGTGACGACCCTGTGTCTGTAGCCAAGACTCTGCGGTTTGTCGTCGATATTGACTTAGAAAAACAGGCCTGACATGTGTTTTTAGCTTAAGATATTTTTTACGGTTTTTTAAGTTATTTTTTTGATTTTAGAAGTTTTACAGCATTTTACGCTTTTTATCCTTTACATTTTAGGGTTTTAATGTTTAGTATTTTACCCATCTGTTTTAAAGCTGATTTTAACTCTGTGAGTGTGTTTTAGACTTTATTGTATAACTATGGGCCCAAATGACCTCGTTATCGACGGGTCGTTAAACCCCATATACTCACTCAAAAGCCATCACAAAGCTACACCGCTTTGGTTATTGTATTATGCTGCAAAACGTTTAAATATAGATTGAAAGTTTATATGACTGAGTAAGCAGTAGGTAGAAAAATAAGGTTTTATAGAATTGTTTGTTGAAGAGAAAAAGTCGTGTGAATACATTACTTCAGATTTTTCATTTTCTCTCAGCTTAAGCGATATATCTTCGTTTACTTCATTTGTTAAATATCCTTACATTGTGTATATTTTAGCCTTACTTATTTAAATGTTTAAAGTTGCCCTTTCTGTAGATTTATTGCAGGCTGTGTCATTATGAAAACCCTAAAATACGGTAGCTATTGAACTATTGGATTTTCTCTTACAACAGTACAAATGTGAGGTTTTCGTTACAGCCTGGTACGCCCATTCCAGAGGTGTCAATTGGGTTGGTGGAAGTAGGAAAGATACTTAACCGTCCAGAGGTACTGCATATAGCTGCTCCAAAGGATATACCGTGAGTACCTACTTATATTTCACGGAAATGCAACACAAAATAAAGTAAGATGAACTGTAAATCAGGAATGTCCAACCGTCTCTCTTTAAAGGACCCTAGGCAATGCCCCACTGCAATCCACGGCCGGAGAGACAGGAGGCAGTATCCATTGACGGACACAAACAAGCGATTCCAAGGAAGTTTGTCATACCTTGAATTATTCGGAAATGTCCCCAGAAGATCTCTTCATTTTGGATGACTTTTGCATAAGCAGTAAACAGTAAGAGACAGACAAAAGCACGGGAAATGAAATATGTGGACCTCGTTAAAACACATTTATGTCAAATACTTTTGTTTCCTTTAAGTGAACCATTTCCAAGATATACTTTATTATTTTTTTGAATTGCCTATACTTATACTTTTCTCAAATAGGAATATGTTATCCGTTTTTTTATCTCGTGGCATTGCAAAGAGAGCGGAATTTTAAAAACATCGCCTAGAAACCAGCTCTTAAAACATTTTGCTTTCGCTTATAGCCTAAGGTATTCACATATCACCCTTGCACCTACAAGAAAATTAGCAATGCGATACTTTTTCTGCATATATGTGCGAACGGAGTTTCTCCAAATTGAACTAAGCCGATATCCATTAATATGAGTACTGTATCTATTACCTATAGTACAGTAGGAGTATTGTATTCCGTCCAACATTTTGATGTCGAGATTTCACTTGAATTACATGTTATAAGGTCTCATGAATCTATAAAAACAATCACTTTTAAGAAAAATCTGATGTGTTGCACTCACATGACTTTCTCTACTGTTGTACTAACCATTCTTAAAAACTCTTATTCCTATATCTTCTTCGTGTTAATTGAGATTTATACAAATTATCTTATTGCTTATGTCCTTTTAGGTACAAGGGGAATATTAGAATTCAGTAGGCTTAGAGCGATAGTCAAATATTTTAAAGCTTTGAAATCCTGTTCTGTTTGCACGATTAACATATAAAAATGAACGATGTTCCATTGCACGAAAGTTCTAAGTTTTCCGAAACTGACACACAAAACAAGCAACATCTCCGAAATGCTTCACTTTACAAAAACGTTTATTGAGACATAAATTGTGCATTTTAGCAAGATCTACATTTCCTGTAGAGTAAGATTTTCTCTATCTTTTACGGTCTACGTGTAATTCAAAACTCATCCAGACTAAACAGGACTATATAGGCTATAGCCAGAAAATTCAAAATATACATTTCAGTTTTGATAAAAATATCTCAAACATATGGAATTTTAATCAAAATCGTTAGAGCCATTTTCAAGAAAATAAAAATTTTCGAAAAAAATTCCATGTAAAGGGTAGTTTAGGGTGGAGCTATTTTCTTCAAAATCTTCGTGTCGCATCCTTGAAAGACATTAAACTTAAATACCAACTTTGGTTTTTAACTGATTTTTTATTTTCTTGTTATGCTGTCCACAAACTGACAAACACACAGACTGGCGCGCGCGCGCGCACACACACACACATACACACACATACGGAGCTTTTTCGAAAAATGTTTTTTTTGGGATTCAGGGGACCTCAAAACATATTTTCGGTGAAATCTCGACATCGAATTTTTGGGTGGAATACAATACTTCCTCTACTTACCAGTAGAGAAAGTAAAAGGGTTTGTGTGTGTGTGCGTGTGTGTGTGTGTCTGTCTGTGTGTGTATGTGAGATACGAGCTTTAATATCTTGTTGTTTATTTATGTAATATTTTTATTACGAGTTATACTGTTCTCTCTCGCACATACCTATGCACACAGAGATGACTTTTTTTTTTCTAACAGGGCTTTTGATTTCGAGAGCCTTAAAGTATGTGATAATGAAGGATACTGGAATTATAATAGCTTATTAAAAACATTAACATATTAAACAACACCATTTGGTTTAATTCAAATGAAATTCACAAAATTACTAGAGGTTTTTTTTATTATTTTATTTTTCAGAGATAAGCATGATTTGAGTAGCTAAACACACCATTATCTTCTAACGTTATGGTTAAAGAGGATATATTTAGAATATTTCAGTAAATATGTGAGTCCAAGAAGTAACGAAGAATTATTTGTGTGTTTTCAGATACAGTATCATACACGAGCTTAAGTGGATCAGTGAAGATGAATTTGCCCCTGTTTTTACAAACCGTGTACAGAACGAGGCATTTTTGTTCACCTGCACAGTTGTAGATATGAATGTAACTTGTCAAGAGGTAATTTATTTTATTATATACCTATAAGAATGAACCCACCTGTAAACTAGACCACATTCTGTTCATGAACTCATGATTTATTTAACCCTAGAACCAACAAGTAGGAGGAAAAATTGCTCGTATGTTTTTCTTTTATTAAAAATCATATGGGCTTAGTTCTATTTGTCTTTCACCTTATAAAGTACTATAATGTACATTTATCTGATAAAAGTTTTACAAGTTGGAAATAAGAAATAGAATATGTTCTAGGATCCATTTTGCCCTGGATTTGTACTAACTCCGAGTATAGTTTTAATTCTCTAAATTTCATTTCGCAACTACGGTGCATTGTTGACGGTCTCATTTTCATTGTTGATTTATAGACTAACCATTATTATTAGCAGTTCGTCACAGTAAAGCAAATGTTTTTCTTGTAAAAAGAATTTCTATAATGAGTTACAGAGGTGTTCAATGAAAAACTGAAGCTATTAACAGTGAAGGAAATCAAATCTACTAATATAACAAATATTCAGAGACTTAAAGCTTCACTTCTTTTGTATGTAGCCTAACTTAATCAAATTATTCACAACCTCGAGTTATATTTTCTTCATTTAATCGAAAAAAAACATTTGCCAAAATTACGATATTGCTGATTTCCTTGTAGGTGAAGCGGAATGTGGGAGTACAATAGGCTTTGAGCGAACGTCAATATTTTAAAACTTTCAAGTTCCGTTCTCTTGCATGGCTAACATATTAAAAATGAATAACCATCCTCCATTTGACGAAAGTTTGTTTTCTAAAACTCACAAATACCTTCAAAATAGTCTACTATGCTAAAACTTTTATTCGGATATAAACTGCCTGTTTTAGCAAGACCTACATTTTTTGTAGAGTAAGATTTGGTTTATGTCTTACGGTTTACCAGTTATACCAGTGATCCAGAGGAAACAGCACTACGTGGGCTACAGCCAAAAAAATTCAAAATACACATTTCATTTTCCATAAAAATATCTTAAACAAAAGGCATTTGAATCAAAATCGTTAGAGCCATTTTCGAGAAAATCAAAATTTTCTAAAAATGCTCAATGTAAACCATAGTTTAGAATGGAGGAGTGTTCTACAAAATCTTCGTGTCACATCCTTGAAAGACGTTAAACTTAAATACCAACTTTGGTTTTTAACCGACTTTTCGTTTTTGAGTTGTTGTTCACAGACTGACAGACACACAGACACACAGAGTGACACACACACACACACACACACACACACACACACACACAAACACACACACACACACACACACACGGACCTCTTTCTAAAAATGCTTTTTTTGGATTCAAGAGGTATCAAAACATATTTCCGGTGAAATCTCGACATCGAATTTTTGGGTGGAATACTTCCTTCTATTTATCAGTAGAGAAAGTAAAAATGGAGAGGACCAAATTGATCTTTTTAACCAACCTTTCGTTTTTGAGTTATGCTGCCCACAGACTGACAGACACATACACACACGGACCTTTTTCTCAAAATGTCTTATTTTTAATTCATACATTTCCGGTTAAACGTGGACATCGAATTTTTGGATGTAATGCAATAGGTACTTCCTCTACTTACTATACGTAGTAGAGAAAGTTATTATTGTTGTTAGCCAATGCTGGATTTCTGACAATGAAGTCATTAATTCTCTTGCTCTCCAATATTTTTCACTGATGGATGGGGTGCTAGAAGTGGCCGGGCATATTTGAAGGTGGTCTCGATCCATTTCCTCTTGCAGATCACACAGAGGACAGAGTGGTGAAGAATATATCCCAGTTATGTTTACATGTTTTGCCAAACAAGGATGTCCAGTAAATCAACCGAAGATTGCAACTGCCGTTTTTTGAGGACACTCAGGATTTACTATAATCGCTCCACTCTTAGATCCGCACTTCATGTAAACACAAACCGTTAACAACTAACTCGCGATGCACCGAAACCAAAGCACACCATAAAGCATAGTACCTTAAATATTCCTGATTGTCTGTAAGTTTTCAAGATGTATGAAAACCTAGTAAAAACTACTTGAATGTAACGCGATAGCAGCGCTATTCCTAAAACTCCTGAGTAAATATCGTTCTGTTGCAACATAAACACGAGTCATGAGTCCACGTGGTGTTTGTTTGTGTTAGTTGCAGGTGGTATGAACCTCAAGTTCTCGCGGAGGGATACAAGGTGCGGATCTAAGGCTGGATGGAGTATAGTCGAGAAATTAAAAATGTATATTGACTAAAACCCTATGGGCTCCAAACACTTTTTTAGTTATAATGTTACTGAGCACCTTATTAATCTCATATTGGAAACACAGTCACTTAATATAAATACATATAACAAGATTTATATAGAGGGGGCAAATTTTTCTCTTGGTTTGCACTTATTACCACCTAAAATAATTGGTATTTCTAGAGTTAAAGAAGAAATAAGTTATGGTTGTGATATGGCAAGGTCGTTACACGCAGTGTAATCCTAAGAACTGGAGGAAAAGATATTCATTTGATAAAAGTTATTTATAGCTACCATCATTTCCCTATCTGTGGAATTAAACCACACTTTTACTCCCAGGGTTTGTTAAATATGTCTTAAGTTTCCTGCCGTTCTTGAAACTTTGTCCTATGTAGCGGCTGTGGTATTCCGCGAACTTAAATTTAAAACGCAAATTTGAGGTAAGTGCTTTAAAATTTCACGTTTTTAGAAGCCATGCTGTTATTCCTGATTTCTGCACATTCTTTACTGACACAGATGACCAAGGTCGTTAAGATACAAATTCGTGACAAGGAAGTGTGCGGTGCAGAATCTAGGGATCCCTACCTGCCGGAAAGGTATCCTAAAATTCGGACTGGACCGGCCGTCTTCTTCCCGAATGTTATTTCCCAGTTATTTCATTTAATGCATCACCAGTTTTCACCATCAATGTTTCCGTATGTACCAAGAGTGCTTCAGATTCATATCAGTGACGCCGGTGTGCCGGGATTTCATTCCGCAGGAGCACTTTTACATGCCAATAAATCTATTGACATGAAGCTGTCGTTTTTAAGCACACTTCAAAACCATCGATCTGGACTGGATTTGAATCCGCAACCTTAGAAGGGGAATATGAAATACTCACTCACACATTTACTTATCGCTTTAAGCGATAGTGAAATGTTTTAAGATGTGGGTGCTATGCGATGCCTTTAAAACCCCGTTCTCTTTGGAAGGCCAAGAAATTAAAAAAAGGAATAAGAAATTCCTATTTTAGAAAAGTATAAGTATTAGCAAATTCCAACAAATAATAAAGAATATCTGGGAAATGGTTTATTCAAAAGAAATACGTTTTTGACATAACGTTTTAATGTTTTAACGCCATCCACATTTTTTTATTTGGTAAAGTTTTGTCTGTGTCTTATGGTTTACCATTTATACAAGAATCACTCCGAATGAAGAGGTCTTCTGAGGACATTCCCAGCACATTCAAGGTATGACCTATGAACTTCCCTGGAATTGTCTGTTTGTGTCCGTCACTAGATACTGACTGTGGTTCTCGGACTGAAGGAGTGGAGTGGGGAATATCATCTCATTGAGTAAGGTTCTCCAAAGAGACAACATTGGACATTCTGTGACGCATTGAGGTGTGAGCCAAAACGGATACTGTATCTCACAGGCATTGTTCATTTTGCGTGCAATGATGACAATGCAAAAAATCTGATGTGTTGCAGTCACATGACTTTCTCTACTCTTGTACTAACCATTCTTACAAACTCTTATTCCTATATCTTCTTCGTGTTAGTTAAAATAAACATTTGTACAAATTATCTTATTGCTTATTTCCTTGTAGGTGCAAGGGGAATATTGGAATACAGTAGGCTTTGTGCGATAGTCAAATCTTTTAAAGCTTTGAGATTCCGTTCTCTTTGTACAGGTAACATATAAAAAAATGAACAACGATGACCCATTTCACGAAAGTTCCAAGTTTTCCGAAACTCACACACATAACAAGGTATATCTCCGAAATGGTTCACCCTACAAGAAAATTTATTGAGACATAAATTGTGTATTTTAGCAAGATCTACATTTTTCGTATAGTATAATTTGGTCTATCTCTAAAGGTTTACCAGTTATGCAAAAGTCGTCCAGAGTAAATACGACTACAGGGGCTATAGCCAGAAAATTCAAGATATACATTTCATTTGTCATAAAAATATCTCGAACATATGACATTTTAATCAAAATCGTTAGAGCCATTTTCAAGAAAATCAAAATTTTCGAAAAATTTTCCATGTAAAGGGTAGTTTAGGGTGGGGCTATTTTCTTCAAAATCTTCGTGTCACATCCTTGAACGACATTAAACCTAATTACTAACTTTGGTTTTTAACCGAATTTTCGTTTTTGAGCTATGCTGTCCACAGACTGACAGACACACACACGGACCTTTTTCTAAAAATGCGTTTTTTGGATTCAGGGGGCCTCAAAACATGTATTTCCGGTGAAATCTCGACTTCGAATTTTTGGGTGGAATACAATACTTCCCCTACTTACCAGTAGAGAAAGTAAAAATACATCGGGTAGTACATATAGTGCATATAGTACATATGTGAGAAAACTGTTTCACAAAGAGAAAAAACTAACACACTAAAGTGGATATAGGTATATTAAAATACCAATTGCAAAATATATGTGCTTATACCCCTAACTCCCTGCACCTATACTACTTTTCCACCACGTAGGTAGAGAAGGTAGTGCGTTCCATTCGCATATTCTGTAATACCCATGTTTAACTTGAAATACATATTGTGAGATCCCCTGAATATGGGTGCCGTGTACGCATCTTACTTACTCACAAACAAAAAATCGGTTAAATATCAAACTTGCTTTTAGAGATACGACCGAATATTTGCAAGAAAATACCCACAACTTGAACTACACTTTGCATCGAAATCAGTTCGAAAAATGTATGTTCTAAAGATGCTGCTAACGATTTTTATTAAAACATCACACACTTAAGGTATTTTAATATAAATAAAATGTATATCTTGAATTATCTGGGAACAGCCTATAAAGTCTTCTTCATCCTGAGTGATTTTGTATAATCATAAGAGATATAGATAGAATCTTATGGCCTAAGAATGTATATCTATGTAAAGCACACAATTTATGTAAAATACATTTTTTGTAAAGAGAATCATTTTCAATACATTTGTTATTTTTGGTTTAAATTATGCTATACCTATACTTTTCACAAAGAGGAAGTTGATATTGCTTTCCTATATCCGCAATACAAAGAGAAGTGAATTTCAAAGTCACCACATAGCTACTAGCTCTTAAAAGTTTAGACTATCGCTTAAGCCTACTGTATTCTTCTATTATCATTGTACATATAAGGAAATGTATAACAAAACAATTTCCACAAACGTTTATTCCAATTAACTTGAAGTGTATATAATAATAGTCTGTACAAGGGAGTAGAGGGTCATTCGAGTACACAGATAATACTTTCTGGTTAGGAGAGCACAATGGAAGCGTAGAGATGTGTCCGTTTCTATGGTAATATGCCATGCTCTTGAGGGGCAAAATTACCTGGTCCCCCAGCGAGGCGAGGCAGTGCGACCACCAGGATTACCCTGGTCTGGTCGACCTCAGTGACTGCGATCGATAAGGCGCCTACTTCGTGTGTTCCTGAGGTCGCTTGTTCAAGCTCTGGCCTCTGGTATGGCTATCTAATTACTTATTCATCAAGGTATACACACTTTTCACTCCATATTTCTCCTCCAAGCTCATACTGACAAAGCATTTCAATATACCACCCTTTAGTGACAACGCTTCTGAAGCGTTACTAATTAATGCAACCTGTGATTGTTAATCTGATCTTCTACAAAATATTATGTAAAACTCTTGTCCTATTCACTTGTTAAAAGATTTAAATATTTCATGTTAGGTATATATTTTGCAGAACACTTAGGAAAGAAAGTTGTAAATAAATCACCTCAGATCTTTTAATTATATTAAAAGTTGATCACCAAATCTCAGATTTTTAGGTTCCAATAAGTTAAAATTAGTTTCTACCAGTATGAGAATGTTATGGATATTATATAGGAGTTTATGGGAGGTTTGGAATAAGTATATGTTTTAACAAATCTCTGGGAGTTCCATGGTACTTAAAACACTAGCTTTGAAATGTAAAAAAAGTTAAATTTACAGCAAATTTAATATGTTTCAATTTTTTAACAAGTAAACAGGACACGATTTATATATATATATATATATATATATATATATATATATATATAAATCGTGTCCTGTTTACTTGTTAAAAAATTGAAACATATTAAATTTACAGAGTATAGGATAAATATACCGTGAAAGTGAACACTGTTCTAGTTTCCAAATAGTCATATGTTATTCAAATTGTAAAATCTCTAACTTCAGTGGAACTTTGAGTAGTTTAAATGTGTTAAAAATAGCTTTTGTTGCTTATTCAATGCCATAATTTTCTTAGAAACATCTGAGTTCGCCAAAGGTTATACGCATAGTGGAAGAAGTATGTGTAAAAGTTAAAGAAATCAAATTCGGGAAAGTTAGGAAAAGTGTGAATAATAAATTCGCGAATGTGTTAGAGGATAAAGGACTGGTTTTTCAACAATGTGTGCTCTGCGGCATGTTTTGCTGCAAAAAGTAACCAAGCTTTCCTACTCAAAAGGTGCAACAAATATATCAGTGATACGATGTTGAAAGGAGTTTCTCACGATTATAGCTTTTAACTGAGAGGCGAAGAACGTTCAATTTCAACAACATAGGCCACTGCAATGAACGGGCTATGTAGTATTCACTTTACTTGGCGTTCTCTGACGAAACAAAAACGTTATGTCGTCATGTATTGCATAATAATGCATTCCTTTGATACAATCTGTGGGAGCATTGCAGGCACGTGCCCGTTGTTTACACCTTGCGGACTCACCCTCTATCCTTCAACATAAACAGTTTGTAGTAGAAACCGATCACGCTGATCCACCCCTTAGTCATAAAAAAAAACAACTTAAAACATATAGGTTCCAATGAAAATCGTTTGAGCTATTTTTGATAAACAGAACAATTTTTTAAAAGTTCTACATGAAGGGTAGTCTGGGTTTAGAAGACTTTCATGGTATTTAACCGCGTTTTAGCTTTTGAGTTATGTTGTTCTCCTCTCTCTCTCTCTCTCTATCTCACACACACACACACACACACACACAGAGAGAGAGAGAGAGAGAGAGAGAGAGAGAGAGAGATTTTTACTTCCTCTCCTACGTATAGTAACTATAGGAAATGCTGTATTCCCCCCAAAATTCCATGTCCAGATTTCACCGCAAATGAATGTTTTGAGGCCTCTGAATTAAAAAACAAAGCATTTTTGGAAAGTTCAAAAGTTCAAAATATACATTTCATTTGTCATACAAATATCTTAAATATATGGCATTTTAATCAAAATCGTTAGTCATTTTCAAGAAAATAAAAAATTTCGAAAAATTTTCCATGAAAAGGGTAGTTTCGGGTGGGACTTAGTTTATTCAAAATCTTCGTGTCGAATCCTTGAAGGAAATTAAACTTAAATACTAACTTTGGTTTTTAATCCGCTTTTCGTTTTTGAGTCATGCTGTCAACAGACTGACATAAAGTCTAACACACACACGGACCATTTTCTAAAAATGTTTTTTTTTTTTTTTTGATTCAGGGAGTCTCAAAACATAAATTTCCGGTAAAATCTCGACATCGAATTTTTGGGTGGAATACAATACTTCCTCTACCTAACCTTTACGTGGAAAATTTTTCGAAAATTTTGATTTTCTCGAAAATGGCTAATAATTTTGTTTAAAATGCCATATGTTTAAGATACTCTTATGACAGGTGAAATGAATATTTTGCATTTTCTAGCTATAGCCCCTGTAGTCCTGTTTACTCTGGGTAACTTTCGCACAGCTGCTGAACTGCAAGCGATAGACCAAGTCTTACTATACAAATAAATGTAGTTTAGAGAACAAAGTTTCGTCAAATGGAAGGTCGTTATTGATTTTTTTATTTTATTTGTTTTTACATGTTAGCCGTGCAAAGAGAACAGAATTTGAAAGCTTTAACAGATTTGACTATCCCTAATCCTTGTATCTACAAGGAAATAAGAAATAAGAAAATTTCTGCAAATGTTTATCTCAGCTAACACGAAGAAGATATAGGAATAAGAGTTTGTAAGAATGGTTAGTAAAAGAGCAGAGAAAGGCATGTGAGTGCAACATATCAGATTTTTAAAAATTGTTGTTTTAGATCCAGAGGGTCCCAAAACATATGCTTCCGGTGAAATTTCGATATTGAATTTTGGGTGAAATGCGATTATTCGTTTACTTAGTATACGTAGCAGAGAAAATAAAAGAAACGTTATTTTGTTGGGGTAAAGGCAGGTGAAACGGTGAAAGAAGACTAGTAGAGAAGTTTATTTAAGAGTGTGGTCACGAATAAAAGCAACAGTTTAATTATTGCGGTTGACTACCGTTTACATAGACTATGACTGGGTAAATTGAAACAGCCGTGTGAGTTTCCACAGTTGTCTTGGCAGTCCGCCGGATTGTCCGGGGATTTTGCTACTTAGATTTATTTATGCGCGTTGCTACGCATCATTACATCTTTTATGCCCAACTATACCATAATGTAGCTCTTATACGCCACTGTAATGAACCTTATTATATCTACCTCTTCATAACGAGACTACTATTCACCAAAAAACCCACACTAGTTCATAACGACTTGCCAATCCACCAATAAAAGGTGTACCAGTTCATAATGGCACTGCTAATCGAGTAATCAAAGGTTCTCCAATTCATAACGACCTGCTAATCCACCAATAAAACATGCACCAATTGTTAACGGCATTGCTAATCCACCAATTATAGGTGCACCAATTCATAACAACTGCTGATCCACCAATCAAAAATGCGCCAGTTCATAACGGCACTGCTAATCCACCAGTTAAAGTTTCATAACGACACGGCTAACCACCAATCAAAAGATCCGCATGTAGCAATTAATATTTCACCGTCTGCGCGCATTCCCACGCAGCTGAATTTATTTCCGTGTATAAAATAACGCTTCTCTATTATAATGAAAATTGAGTCGGATTGAAACACTTAACATCACGTACATGTAACTAGTCTTGACCGGTTTCAAGAGCTGAACTTGCTCCCATCATCAGAATTAACCGACTGGTTCTTGTTGATGTTGTTTGACGTGTGGTTAGTTGGGCTGACATCTAGCGGCAGAAAAGTGTCGTTGTTAATCATTCGCGATAAGCGTTTCGTAAATGTTAATTTTACTTTCACTATTGCTTAATTATAATAGTCATTAGAACATACGATAACCCATTCGCGCGCGCGAGGGAATCCAGAGCCATCGGAGAAATGGCTTCAGACATCTAGTGGGACAACAATGGTTCAGGGCTGTAATCTGTAGAAGTGTTTCGAGAGACTATGAAAAACAATAAGAAATAATATTCCGTGAAGACAAACACTACATCTAAGTTAGGTCAATTTTAAGAATTGTCAGTGGAAGTCCAGGTGTAATACTACGTGTGCAAGAATATTTATCCTAATGCTTTCTACCCACGTGGAATAACTCAGCCCGCGAGTCTTATAGAGACCTCTGTCTTTTACGGGACACTTTAGGCCTTATTCCTAGATAGTGTCGCTTTATAAACTCTGTATTTTGTTTATTGAAGTATTACATCACAGCTAATTATGTATATTTCTTGCAGTAAAATGTAAACAGATTTTGTTTTTATATTCTGAGGAGTGCAACAACTATTTATATTCTATGGAGTAACAATACGTTTCTATTCTATCCATTGTCAGCTACTTATATGTGTTTTAAATTCTTTTCAATATTCTGTTTTTTCTGATAGCAGTCTCTTAATATCTGTATAAAGTTCTTTAATACTACATGCTGATGTGCTTTCGGATTGTGTGAAGCAATTTTGTATTTCTTTAACTAAAAGGCTTACTGAAAGCAATTAATATTGAGCTCCACAGTGTACTAATGCCAGTTTATAAATTAAGGTAAGTACATGTTGTTAGGTACTATTTCGTTGCTGAATCACTCCGTTATGTATGTTTATTTCAGGTATATAGATGGAGTGAGAAAAATGGATGGGTGCAGCCTCCCGGGAAGACATTGTTTGACGATAAAGGGCGCATACTGATGGTGTTGCCCCAACCGCAAGAACCTGGAGAGGGAAACTTCGAGCATCTTACGCTTTTTCACAGGAAAGAAACAGTTTCAGGAACAGCATCTACAGAAACTCCTCTTACCAGCGGTAGATACGTGGTGACTGCGCTGTACGGCTGGGACCAAGTCAATGACGTAATGTAAGTCCGGTGTTGCAAACGAGGAATTTCTGTATGATAATTACTCTTCGTCATAACTTCACATTTGTATCATATTTTTCAAATTCCATACATAATACAAACTGTGATTTTATACCTTACATTCCAAGCAGTTTCTGCAATAATATTGGAGAGAAAGTGTTCAAAAATTTGTTTATTCCAGTTGCTACCTTTCCCATATCAATGCTTCAATTATTGTAGTTAAATCATTAATAAATATAGATAATATTATTAATGTGAAATGTGAAAACACATTCATTTTAGCATAGTATGAATTTTTAATTGTGCGATACATTTGTGGATAGATAATTTTGAAAACTAACAAGTTGAAGTGTATTTTTTGCGAAATGTTTACTAACGTTTCTATGACGACAATGTTTACAGAAATGTTCATTTGAAAATCTTAACCTAGTTATATTGGTACAGTATTTGTTAGCCGGTCGTTAAGTCTCCGATAAAAGAATCTTGCAAAAATGTTGTAACTATCATTTAAGTCTGATAAATTATAACATGTCCTTCAATACATCGACATCGTTTTGCGGCAACTATTGCGTTGAGCTGTAGTTTTATCTGCTCCGTTTGGAAATTTGATGGTGCTTTCTCAGTTCAGGTGTCAGGTCGTTACTTTCTTTAACAAATTAAGCATTGGACTTTCACTTCGGTATAGGCAACAAAACATATATTTCCCCATAAATAATTAAACGACATTTTGTAAGAAGGAGAAGTTACAACTGCTCCGCTATATGCTATATTCTGTGTCTACGATGAGAAGGGAGAGTGAGTGAGAGAGAGAGAATATGTTGCTCTTCCTGTCTGTGGTACACACGCAGTCGGAGTAGCCACTACGTAGAGAAGACACCGGCGCACCCCAGCGCTAAGTGCTCGAGTTGGAAAGGCCTGGTCTACACAATAATTAAAATCTACGCTGTGTATTCCACAGTTTAGCCATGACAACTGTGAGAGCGCAGTCGATGGTGTCGTCAATAACCAGGCATAACTACTTATTCCTAATTAAAGGAAGAGAGGAGCAGTTTACCAAAGGAAGAACGTATTTCAGTGTTAACACACCACATTTTTAATAATATAAGAACTTGAGGCTGTCTAAGTTGTGTCATATCTCAGGGTGTATGGCTGCAGAGTAATTAATTGACGTTACTTTTTCCTTTATTATTGATCCGGTTGCCTCGACTTAACTGCTGTCATAGCTTAAAACTTCGTTGCTATTCTCATCGGAAAGGCAACTGTTTGCTGTTAAATAACACCTTAAATTGCATTAACGATTTACATTATTTTATTTTGTAATACCTTAGGTTTGATGTTCGTCTTTGTTATTTTGTAACTGTGAGAAACAAGTGAAGCACGACCTCTGTTGCATTGTCTTTTGATGTAGATGTTTTGGAGGGCTTATACAAGAAACTTTACCTGAATTTACATGGTGATCAACAATCAAGTTAGATCTTTGTCTCGAGATAGAAGTGGCGGCCACAATGCAGCTCAAAGTATCACTATTAATGACGCTTGTTCGTGGTCAGGTCAGTACTTTGCTACCCCCTCCCTCACTTCCCAGATGCTACGTGTCGCTAGGTTACTAGAAACTTCTGTTGCCTCCAGACTTGAGAGGAGCCTTTCGATCGAGGACCACCACTCCTATGTCGGGAGGATCGTTTTAAGGCAGGCTTACCAAATTTAGCCCCATGTGCTTGCCACCACCCGTGACCCTAAAATGTCAACGCAGTAGTTGACCCTAAATGTAAAAGTTACGTTAGAAGATACTTGCCATACTTGAAATAATAACTAAGCCGTATGTGCTCGGTCGCTTTAACTCATACCTACACTTGCTGGTGTTTCAGATACTACCAGGCTACACCGAAGGACAAACCCTCCCAACTTCAGGTGTACGCACTTTCATTGGCAGAAAATGGCAGAGTTCCGCAGTGTCTCTCGTGTGAGATAACAACCTTAGAGGGCAACCTTTGCCAATATGCGACTGCTTCCTTCAGTACTGACCTAAGCCACATGGCTCTGACATGCTCAGGACCTGATCCTACTCAAGTATTTCTTGCCAGAGCCGACCTTAACTCTGAACCTATGACAACCTGGGACGATAATACTGAGTTGCGTGAGTTAATATCAGATAAATCTTTGCCCAACCAGCTCGACTTGACATTCCCTATAGAGGAAGGTATGTTCGCTCAAGTGCGTCTGTACTTGCCTCCAGATGCCGATCTCTCAGGAAACACTAAGTACCCTCTTCTTGTGTATGTGTAAGTACAATTAATCAAATTACCTACTTACCTTGCTCTTTTTAGCTAAATAAACACAAAATTGCTACACACAAACTGTTATTTACGTAGGGGTAGTTTCGTGGGCACTTTCCTACTCGTCGGCTGTTCTTGACTATCCGATATAAGTATCCGATCCTCCACTGTTGTTTTCTCTTTTTCATTGTCTCTTTCAAGTTCATGAACGGGTTTTCTTCAAATGGAAGATCAAAATTCATTGTTCGTCCATTCAAGGGTAGAGAATGATGTAGGAAAGTTCCCTCAAAGCTAGTTTGTTTGAATTTTGTGTTTAACATAATAACCCAAGGCGCAATACCATCCGGGCCAAGACTCACCACTCAGCCGCTGCGTCACCCACCTCTGCCTACCACAGGCCTCATGAGTGGGGTGCAGTACTGGAGGTTGGTACGTGGTCAATTTTGTGTTCATTTAACTAAAAAAGTAATAAATATTGAACTTCACAGTGTTCTACTTCCAGTTTATTAATTAATTACCTTGGTATTCTGGTATCATTGGATATACATGTTTGGAAGCCCTCTGAACAAAAACAGAATCTTAAGACACGTCCATATGTGGATGGGGGTGTGGCAGTGGTGGTGTGTGTGGCACTGGACATGGGGGTGTAGTGGATGGGTGTGTGTCTGTGAACAGCGAGGCGAAGATTTTGAAGAAAATCCCCTCCATCAAAGTAATCTTTGCATTAAATAGTACGTCATTTTTATTTTCAACGCTGTTGATTAAAATACAAACTTAAGATATTTAAGAGGTTGAATCAGAAACTGAAAAATTCAATGCCATAGCCGGGATTTGAACCACAGATCTTCCGCTTATCGAGTAGTTAAAGCAGCCGCTCCATAAGCGGAAGATCCGTGGTTCAAATCCCGGCTATGACATTGAATTTTTCAGTTTCTGATTCAACCTCTTAAACATTGCCCACGGCTTGTGTTTAAAAACACCAGTAGTAAGCTTGCTGGCATAAATAAATAATAAGTACCTTCTAAAGGTTACTTAAATCCGGGACATAAAGTACTTACAATTGTAAGTCGCCCTTGGGGTATTTATCTCTGATGTGAGATTCCCTTGTGGTTAACCGGGAAAAAGGACAAATCAGCTGGGGAATTTAATGTCGTACTGGCAAGTTGGCCATGGTAGCTTAATGGTTAGAGCAGCCGCTTGATAACTGGAAGATCCGTGGTTCAAATCCCGGCTATGGCATTGAACTTTTCAGTCCTGATTCAACCTCTTAAACATTACCCACACACGGCTTGTGTGTTTAAGAACACTAGCAGTAAGCTTGTTGGCATAAATAAATAATAATTACCAACTTAAGATATGTTCATGACAAACACAATGCGACTATTATGTCAATTCCTTTTTATTCTGGATGACTTTTGCGTAATTCGTAAACGGTAAGTAATATTTTACTGTCCAAAGAATGTAATTCTTGTTAAGCTAATTAGTTAATCTTAAGGGGTTACCCATTTCCAAGTTATTCTTTGTTAATGATTTTAAAAATTTAAAATTTTACGGCAATGTTGTTGACTGGTGGAAAAATATAAGCTGCAAACTGTGTTTAAGTAAATGTCTATTCCCCTGCACTAGACACTACATTACTTATTAAAAATGGAACATGCTTCGAGATCTCATTTACCCTCATTCTCAACCTGATGTCGACTGCTGGAACGTTCGATATTACAATGCTGTTGTCCTCTGATGTCTTTACCAGGAATTTCTTGCTGCGGTTTTTACTTTGGGACAAAAGCTTCCATTTCTAGACCTAATATCCAAAATGGAATGGAAGTCTAATTTTTGGTATATACAGAAAACCTGCGCATACACATAACGGTATAAAATCCAATGGTTGTGTATGTTGTGCTTAACGCCCGCTTTTACTACTACGGCACCGCAGGCGATCCAATGGTTGTAATCCAAAACCACATCAGTATGCCGTTTTCTACAATCTGATACACAGGCTTCTTTACCTACTTCCCAAAGAGCAGATTTCAAAGGAAAATAAACAGTCCACAGAATAGCTGAAAACAAAAGAATTCAAAAGAGGAAAGGAAAGAAGGAAACACGATCCAAGAAACTACCGAACTATCAACGGAAAAAAGAAAACTGAAGGTACACGAAGTTCACATACCACCCAAAAACCCATACCCAATTCCAGAGAATATTTCAAACGTCACTATATTATTCTAGTACGGCGATGTCCAACCTTGTGTCTTTGGCGATGCTTGCGTAGTTAGCTACCACTCCCCAATCCATTCCTTCAGTGGGAGGGCAAATCAGCTCTTGCCTGTGATGTGTACAAACACAACTAGAGAGTCAGTATCCAGTGACGGACACAGGCAATTCCATGACAGTTTCTGATTCATAACTTGAATTTTCTGGGAATTACCTCAGAAGACCTCTTCATTTTGGATGATTTTTGCATAAATGTTAAAGAGTAAGAGGCAGACAAAATCTTAATAAATAAAAAATGTGGATCTCGGTAAAGGACACAATTTATGTCAAATACTTTTTCCTTTTGAGTGAACCATTTAAGAGCTATTCCTTATTATTTGTTTAAATTCCCCAATACTTATGATTTTCTCAAACAGAAATATGTTGTTCCGTTTTTGATCACTTGACCTTGCAAAGAGAACGGAATTTCAAAGGCATCGCATAGCAACCAGCTTTTAAAGGATTTCACTATCACTTAAAGTCTACTGTATTCTCATATTCCCGTTCCACCTATTAGCAATAAGATACTTTCTGAAGATGCTTATGTCGATTAAAATGTAGTAGATACAAAAATATGCATTTGTAAAATTAGTGCGTATAAGAGTGAGTACATATATTTACGAACTGTTTCTCCAAATTGAAGTATATTAAAAGTCTATATCGCAATATGTTACGCGACGATCACTTGGTGTATCTTCTAAGGCTATGCAGTTCGACTTTGTCTCCAAATATTGACAGACTTCTTAAACGTAAGCAGTACCAAAGAAGCCACTAATGAACAGGTGTTTATCGCATAACATTTGAAAGTGCTTTCGTAAATCAAACGCAATGTACATGTAATAAACCCACAATTGCAACACAATGCATGACTGGGGGTTAAAGAGTGCAAAGTCCGCGTACAGTGGAAGCAGCTAAACCCAACCTCCCTTCTTTCGCAAACTTTGGACATCGCTGTAGAAGGCGATACAAGAAACCACCAAACTGTAAGAGGATAAACAAAACTGTAGGTACACGAAGTTCACATAACATCCAAAACGCACAATCAATTAAAAAATTAAAGTAACATATCATTATTCAAGCATCTAAAAGCCCACACTCAATCCAAAACCTACCACACTTAGAACTGAAGGACACCATGCCAGAGCAATAGCAAATTCGGGAATATACTAATTAAACTGTAAAGACTGCAACAACATTTATATTGGAAAAACAAAAATAAAATTGAAAACAAGGTCTAAAGAACATTTTTGGAATCTAAAGTATAAAGAAGTGGAAAAATCGAAATAGCAGCGCAATCTTGGCTAGAAAACCACGAAATCGACCCTGAACCTATATTGTTAAAGGGTATCTCTAACGCGACACAAGTAACAGTCTGGCAGAATATATTTATCCTGAAAAGTAAAGACAGTGTCTTCAACTTTGAGAAGGCCCAAAGTGACCTCAGCAGGAAAAGAAATCAGAGGACGACAGCATTGCAATCGTCAACACTACAGCAGTTGGCATGAGGTAGAGAACGACAGCAAATGAAAGACTTCCCATTTTTAAGAAGTAAGTAATATAGTGTCAGTAAATCCGAATCCGTTTGCTATCTAGATAGCACCTTTATTGTTTTGTTTTCAGATATGGCGGACCAAACAGCGTTGTTATTTCAGATGTGTTTAGTATAGGCTGGCATACATACCTTACTACCAATCGAAACATTATCTATGCCATGATCGACGGAAGAGGAAGTGGTTTAAGAGGAGACAAAATGAAATTCAGTACGTATCGTCAGCTGGGAACAAACGAAATATACGACCAGATTAATATTAGCAGGTGAGTTCCAATTTTATTAGGATATGATTATATGCGTGATTGAATTGTTCCTATGGTTGTAGGCTTTTGCTGAAATCCATCATTTTGCCAACATCCATTTATGCATAGTGTAACTTAATTCTACACGCTAAGGGGGCCTCCAAAAGCAAAAGCCTTAGTTTAATATGTAGCGTATTTAGTTAGGTTATAGTTACCTATATACCGAGGAAGCTCCATCATTTTATGAAGAACTGCGCCTGAAAATATCCTATCTTTTCAGGTTTTCATCATATACAAACTTTTCGTAATGTGTCTAGGATCTCCCCGAAATAATGGGTTCCAGCAAACGCCTACGACACACTTGCACACGCACACGCACAGGGACACACACACACACACACACACACATACACAGACACAGAGGCACATAGAGACACACAGCGACACACAGATACATAGAGGCACACATAAAGAGACACAGAGGCACTAGTCACACATACAAAAACAGAGACACACGTACACAGACAGAAAGACACTCAGACACACACACACACACACACACACACACACACACACACACACACACACACACACACACACACACACACACACACACATTACATATACCTACTCAATGTATACAATTTGGTCTATCTGGCTGGTTGATAAAACCACATATCTATACTTTAATCACTTATGCAGGTAATGCTTTTAATAGTGTACAACTGTATACTGGGAAGGCGGATTCCAAGAGCAAACTTTAAGTGCACCCGCTGGTGACAGGATGGTTATGATTATCAGAAAACGGAGAATTTCGACACTTAGAGTACAGTCCCTAGTGTGCCTCTGGTAACCTTCATGAGGAAGAGGTGAAGCGAAGACAAGGGGCAAGATCGCAAACATGTGCGGCTCACTAACGTCTCCAAATTCTTCATCCTTGCGCTACGGGCCTACCTCTCCACACAGGAGAGAGAGTTCTATTAAACAAATTCCATCGCCATACTCTTTGTCCACAGTCCTGTCGCCTAATCCTTATACTCCGAAGCATAATGAAATGAATTAAAATAAATTGACTCATACTAACATTTTTGGCACTGTATAATGCATTCCAAAGTACACTTACTACACGGTGAAAACGGCAAAAAAGGAAAACACTATAAAAATGATGCGCCGAACTGAAATCGAACCCGGAAGAAACAAACATTGCATGCTGGAAGTTGTGTCCTAAGTTTTGAGTCTCATATTTAGTGGGGTTGCAATTTCAGGTAGTTTGTATGTAAGGACCCACGAAAGAACAAAGTTTCTCTGGTCCAATGAAGCAACGAACTTTACGGGCGATGGAATCATTACGGTTGGCGCCCTTTGGTGGAATGTTTTCGTTATGCGAGTCCTGTATCCCGTAAGCAAGCAGTACACCTATCGTGAACTAAACCCCAAAAGTACAAAATTACGTAAGAATCAGCCAAAAGCCTGGTATGACGATGAAGGACATGAAATGTAGTGGTGAAGGGGATGATAGGAAGATTAGCAGATCGAGTTATCCAACCCAACATTCGCCTACTGCCCGAGGAAAACCATGCAAATACTTTCGGGTCTGATCGCTTGACCTATCGAATGAGAGTCAAATAAGTTATTGCGGTGCCACTTTATGTGGCATATGCCAATACAAAGAATGTAAACAACTGTGGCAAATGGTCACTGATGGTAAGTAAACACGGTCTGGGAACGCTTTTTGCAAAGGTCAACAAGCTGAACGAAGAATGAGGGCTGGTTTGTTATTTGTAACGCCAGTACCTAAATTCCAGCAAGAGCTCAGTTTCGAAAGTTTGCTGGATAAGTTAATGCAGGTTACAGGAACAAGCGCCAACTTAAGAAAGGACTTAAAGGCTGACACACATCAAGCAGTAAGTACCCTAAGGAAATCTTGTGTAGAACTTAAAAATGAAAAAGCCGGTAAAGATGATAATATTAAACATCTAGAACATCTAGAACTTGGGACACCGTGGATTAAAGAATTTTAGAGCTACATATTTTCTCCGTTTACAAGAGTTTCTGATTATATTTAAACAAGTTTCATGCTGTAACATATTCAGAAGATGACATACTAAGGCTGGAATTATTAGGGACAGATCCACTGCAATATTTTAGAATATTTAAGTGAGTTTTTATATAGATTTTTCGCTGGCTTGATTTAGGGTATTTATGCTACATAGCAACCATCATCAGCATATTATTTCAGCAGAGAAATACAATTTTGTATAATGCTAGTAAATAATACAGCTCCATCTACTTCTTCATGTGAGCTAGTGGAATTAGTAACATGCAAATAATGCAATAAAGAATTTACAAAGCGTGGCATCAACATACACATAGCCAGAACCCATCAGTCGTCACAAGAATCTAGTGCCAATATTAATTTGCTTGCCGATAGTACTGCATCACCAAATGCACTGAACTCCCAATTTGCACAAACAGATTGTAGCTCAGACTCTTGTAAGTGTCCTCACTGTGGCTGTTCCTTTTCTAATCTACACGGAGTAAAAATTCATATCTCAAAAGTTCACCCTGGCAAACATCGTAAGATATTAATAGCTCGCCACGATAAATCAAATAGTGTTTATGACAAATCAAAAACAATTTCTGAGTATCAATCATTCACTCATAATAGCTCAAAAAATTAACCTGTGCATCTTCCATCCGAATATAAACAGAAAATGGCCGAGTGGCGTGATAAGTTTGGTATGGATTTAGAAGATGCTGAATTTGATAATAATGTTGGAAAGTGGATTGAATTTCTGGCCACATCTATCGATTTACTACCCGGACCAAAACATCCAGCTCGAAAGTACTATCAACACAGGAAATCCAATAATTTGGATAATCAAAGAAAGCACAAAATGTCTTCAAACCCAGAACGGGCTACAAAGCGGGATAGAAAGAAACGCAAAGAAAAATATAATTACCAGCTAATGCAATATAATTATTATAATCAAAGAAGAAAGGCCGTGCGTTCCGTTTTAAAACACAACGACGTAAGATGTTCAATTTCACCATCATAAATATTTAATCACTTTTCTGAAAACCATGGAAAACCAAACCACATGATTCGCACAGAATATGGTTCCTTTCTTTCCGAAGTCGAAAGAGCAGAAATAGATGCTACGTCTACTAATACTATAAGCAATAGTGAAATTCAATCAGCCCTTCATAACATTGCAATAGATACCTCACCTGGTCCGGACCACGTGATTGTCAGAGCTGTTAACGATGTAATTGCAGTAGAAATAATCGCAGCTATTGCTACACGTATGCTAAAAACAGGATTTGTGCATTCAAAGCCGAGACATGCTAGGACCATTCTAATTCACAAAGGGGGAGACACTGAAGACATCACAAACTGGCGACCAGTGACGTTATGCTCTGTTATAAGGAGACTAATAGAGCACTGGACAAACGTATCCGTGAAATTTTAAGCTTCAATCCAACCAAAGAGGCTTCACCAACACCCCAGGTACCCACATTAATACCGCCTTACTTAATTACTGTTTCTGGAAGCCAAAACGAAGAGATCAGATCTAGCTATACTATTTTTGGATGTGAGAAAAGCGTTCGACAATGTGGGACATGAACTTCTAAGAAACACTTTAAAAGCTTTACCTATTCCTTCCAACCTCACCGATCTTGTAATTAACCTGCAGATAGGAAATATTACAGAAGTGCAGTCAAACAGAGGTAAAACCAAAGCCATTACGTTAACTAGAGGAGTATTACAAGGTTCTTCATTATCTCCAACACTGTTCAATCTTTCAATAGATCACATTTTAAATGAACTAAGTGAACCAAGTGTGGCCTCAAAATACAGATTTCAGCTGAGTCCTAATCAAGATTATTTCACGGTAATGGGCTTCGCTGATGACATAGCTTTAATAGGTAAAGACAAGGCTTCTGCTTTATGTCTTACATCTTATGCGATTCAGCAATTTAACCAAATTGGCCTTAACATGAATATGAATAAATGCAAGGGAATAAATATCACTAAAGGGAACCTCTCATAAGAGAATTTTCACATTTCACCGGAAAATGAAATACCATGTCTCCAGAAGGGCGATTTTATTCGATACCTGGGTGTCAATTTCAGTGACAAGATTAATTTCGACTCTCTCTCCACTTTAAATAAACTGAAAACAAATCTGGAACTCCTTATCTCATCTCCACTCTTGCAGGCAGATCAAAAATTAACAATAATTAACACGTCAATATGTCCCAGCTTAGTATATCAATTTCAGACGATACATCCAACCAAGATACCCCATAAATTTGTAAATGATGCAGACATAATGGTAAGAGGAGCACTTAAGGAAACTTTGCAAATGCCTAATGATCTTCCCAATGATATGATCTATTCAGACATAAAATTCAAGGTATTAGGCCTATTTTGTTCTGCATGGGAAATCTATTTACAGCATGTCAATACCTGCAAAATATTAATCAACGCAAATATTCCCTTTCTTAATAAATCAAGGACTCTCCCTCACGAAATTTCATCCACTCTGGCTGCATTGAACATTCCAAACACAAATAAAATTATCAATAAGTATGCAAATATAGACACTCAAAAAGTACGCCAACAATTACGAGGAAGATCATATGAGAACTGGACTAAAAAAGAACACAAAGGGAAGGGCGTACTTTTATACAAACAATATACTCCAGGTAACAGATGGCTTCGGAATCATAAAGGCCTCACTTGCAGTGAATAGAGAGAAACCATAAAGATGACAACGAACATAACAGCAGTCCGTAGTGTACCTGGCAGATCCATAGACAATAATCTCTGTCGGCGCTGCCACAGATTGAAACGCTTGCACATGTTCTTGGATCTTGCCCTCATGGTGAACTTCTACGCAACGCTGTGCGTTCTCTAATTGCAGACAACCTGAGAGGGAAAGGATACACTGTATTCGAAGAAGTACACGGTCTCTCTGATGAAGGCAGCAACAGAAGAATCGACATAATTGCCTTCAAACCAAATTCTCCTGAAGCTCACTTCATCGACCCAGCCATTAGATTTTAATACGGCAAACATCAGCCAGACGAAGTGAATCAGGAGAAAAAACGTATCTACGAACCAACCATTGATTATTTCAAGACGAAGTATCACCTGGAGTCCATCAGTGTAACAGGACTAATGGTTGGACCAAGAGGGACAATTCCGAGGTTACTTGCAGAATTCCTCAAGAGCTTTGGCTTATCCAAAGATTTGTTAATACAATATTGTTATACTGTCGCTCAAAGGCTCTATAGCTATTGTTAGAAATCACCTGTTCGGACCATGATTTCTTTTTTCTGTTTTATTTATTTATATATAATTGTTACTGTTTTTAAGAGATAATACTTTCTGTCATTCACAAATTTTAGCTTTTGTACTTTATATTTGTTATGTTTTATTAACTATTTTGTCACTTTTGTATAGGTATTCTTTGTCTTTTTGGCAGCCTGTAACTGTAACAGGAAGATATTAAAATAAAAAATGCTTTCCGTCCTAAATTTAATGCTTAGAAAATCTTGCCCGTTTAGGACTCAACTTTGCCAGGGAAACATTATTAAATGCAGCACGACATAAAAGAAAATCTTTTCTCTTGTTGTATCGGAACAACTATTCAAACTGGGGATACTTCTATGCAATCTCCATTACAATTGAATGACATTGTATTGGCATCCCCTTCATTATTGAACTATACCTCAGAGATTGTCATTGAATTCTGACTGTTTTTTCTTTAAGGACCTCCCGATACAGGCGCTGATAAACACACTGCTGCGATACAGCTATCGAAATGGACAGTTTAAAGATAAACAGTACCCGTATCCCTTCCTTGGGCTTTAAATTCTCCTGTTTGATCGACAGAATGCAATACGTATGAGTGGCGCTATAGCAGAATTAATGGAGATAATACTGCAGGACAGATTTAAAATGAACACTCAGAACTGCCACGATACAATCACTCAACACTCGTTGAAAGCTCACTTCAATGCGACGTATCTTTCACGATGACAGTACCACACACACACACACACACACACACACACACACACACACACACACACACACACACACACACACACACACACACACACACACACAGCTATCTCGCACTTACTAACACACTGATCGACTCATGTCTGTAATAGTAACTCTAACTCATTGCCTCATTTCCTTATATAGCAAGGATGACGTCAGGCGGTCCCTTCTCGAACTGGTACAAACACGCAGGCTGCCGGGTATCTTCTCCAATATTCCAGCAAACATTTGTTATGCGCCCAGTCGATTCTTGTTTGTCACGTGTTTGCTCCCTGATTGGCATGAGGAAGCTGAGCCTTAAGCACCTTTGTTAAGGGCCGCACCATGGGGGAGGGGGGGGGGGGCGGGAACCGAGCCTAGACTTTGCTTTGTTGTGTTGTCGTTGCGGTGAGCCGACGTTGCAATACTTACAGAAGTACGTCGGGGTGTAGCATAAACCAGTCGTTCTCATTGGGTTGGACTAGGCTGGGCAGTGGTTCCCGAAACTCCTTAATTGGCAGCTTAGATAGATCTGGGCGATGTCCAGGCTGAGATGCAACACTCCACAATATCCTCCGATATTAGCAGGAGAATTCGGGGACAGCGTGCTAGTTTGTTGTTCCTCATACCGAGGTGAACCTGAATTCTTCCCCTTCTTCCACTTTCGTCTCTGCGAGACTGAAAATAATGCTCAAATAGAATCTCCACAAGGAAGAAAACCACTCGGTTGGGCCTTTCCCTGGAAAAGGAGAATTTAAGCTCATCACAACCATCAGCCACTTGAATGCACAACGTGCAACACAAGAGGGACTGTTGGCAGTATGGCCTTTTAAGGAATACGCTTAAAATTCTTGGCACCTAAGCCTCTCAATGAAGAACTGACGTACTTTTAAAAAACCTTGAAATACGCTTCAAATACGCTAAACTAATAACACTGGTCTGAAAAAAAAAAACCTTAGCTCCGAAAAAGATGATTTTTATGGCTATAGCCATCCTGAATAATAACCGAACAACAGGATGTTTCCATGACCCACTATTTTTGGGGGATTGAGATTCAAAGAAGTTCAACTATTGTGTTTAATGCTAATTGGGTTACTCATCCAATGCGCAGCTCTCTGTCAGTTCTAGAAGTTTCTAACCATACAAGTCAGGGGAAGACAGGTATCGCTGCTGTGACGTCAGCTCCCTCAGCTCACATGCTCCCACCGAAAGCCAGTTGAACGTGTGACGTCACAGCGGGCAAGAGGAAATGGCATACGGGACATCGTAACTTTAATGCTGACTGTTTCAATTACGGAATAGTCACAGATTATAAATAATTACATTTCGGCTTTATGCCATATATATAAATTCTAGTTTATGTAAACAGTCATGTTATAACGCAAATAGAACAGAAATTATAACTATTTTTCCTGAGCTAGAGGAGAGCTATACAGAACAATTATGTGGACATTTTCCGACATTTACTGTTTCGCTTTTCTTTAACTAGTTTGTCAATGTTAGGGCGTAATGTACGGCACATTTGTAACCGAAGACTGCATGTTACATTGCGATCTCAAAATATGCTTCGAGATTTTGACTTAGAAAGGATCATAACAGAAAAGAATTGTTCGCACACAAATGTAGAACCAAACATACATAATACCCGTGCAACAAGGGCATAAAACCTCAGAAATCTGGTTTGAGGAACATTCTTATAAAAATCAGCCAAGTCCTCCTTGTATTTATATTTGTCCTTCAGCAAATCGTTGCACTGTAAATTTATAAATTCAATTTGCTACTTGCTAGAAACATTGTTAACATCCAATGAATACGGGGTCGCAAATATCTGAAACGTAGTTGACAATGTTTCTACATCTTGAAGCGTGGTCTCAAACTGGTGTGAAGCACGGGGAACTGAACACAAACACAAAACCACTACACACCACACTACACCACGTCAACAAAAACACAAAATAAAAACAAAATTCGCACTAACGCCGTTAAGATCCTTCAAACAACAAATAAAAAACCTCAGACTAGACTGAAGAGGGTTCTCCCTAAACAGCCAGGGCAAGTTGTAAACATGCCCACATAACATTTTTCATATTCAGTCAGTTTCGTGCACATAGCGCCGGTGATCTAGGCAGCATAGCAATACACCGCTCTCGCTTGACGTCACACGAACGTACAAGCTGGTTCTTAGTTTAAATATGTCACACGGCCCAAACTTGTGTTTCCCTGATATAAGTGAATTCCTTGAACAAAGTGGACGACCACAAAGGAATTCCTCCCTTAAGGGAGGTAGCAGAGGGTTGAAATTTCCAGACTTTTCGAAAATGACAGCCAGAGCAACTAAATTGAGCATGGAGGATAGTTATCAAATTCACAACAAAAAGCAAAAAATTATTACCTATTGTATTTATAGGTAAAACCATAACCCAATTAAGAGAATTTCAGTACAACGAACTTCTATAAACTTATTGAATCCACCTTCATGTCTTTCTGAATTAACACTGTTTCAAAATCTTATTTCAGATTATTGTGAACAAGAATGTAAGGAAGGGTAGCGAATGAGTATCCACTTCACCACACTCCCACTAGGCCATGTATATACTCCCACTCGCTGCAGCCCTCCGTATTCGCGCATTGTCACGATTCTATAGCTTAATGTGAAAATAACTTTACTAACAAACAAAAAGACGAAAACCGGTAATTTTTATGGTCATATAACTTAAAAAATATAAGGAAATTGATCTAAAAATATTGTAATCCTTTACTCGGGTTTTTTAGTGTTAAAATTGATATTTTTGCGATAATGATAACTCTAGGTTTTGAAAACTGTGGATGATGGAGAGATTTCATTATCACCAGATTTGAATTTAGGGAAAGTACGTACCTACATTATTTCCTCAGCCCCCCACCCCCTCCCCCCGCCTTAAAGAAGAGAAAGAAAAAGAAAAAATGCAGACCAGTGTAATTTTATTATTTTGTCCACAACTATGAGTATTATAACATAGTATATTGTAATCTATTGTGTATTATATTCATAAGCATATGCAAAATAATTATTTATGAAGAGACTTAAAATAAAAACTCCAATAAAATCGAGACAAAATCAAAGGTAAAATATTGGACGGTGACCACAGTGTTCAGCAGTATCGCGAATCTGTGTTTCCTGGTATTTGTACATGTTGCTTTATGGCTTTGAGCACTACGTTTGTGCAATTGACATTGTCAATAAAGATATAATACTATACAATTTCAAATGAATTTAACTATGTAGAAGTTCCTTAATAAAATTAAACGTGTTATTAATGAGCCAATTAGAGATAATCCTTTTAAATGCTACGTGTCCTAATTGAAACATACTTAGTGGAAACTGATTAGCTATTTTAATAGCCATAATTGGACGGTTTTTCGTGTTGTTGTAAACCTGCTAATAGGATACTTGATATTGTTTTGCAGTCGGGTAATATAGGAGTGCATGTTATTTTTAATATAAACTATATTCCAATTGTCGTTCTATAAACATGGTGAAATAAGTATGTTTGTAAGAGTCGTTATTTGGTCTTTAATAAATGGTGGTTCACAATGGCCATCTATAGCTAACTGACTTTAACCTTTCGTTAGGCAATTGGTTGCATAGGGTGTAGTCTAGTAGGCCCGCGCTATAGTTTTGTGATTATGTGCTTTTATTTTGCCTTTATTCCTATGTCCAGCTTTGTTTAGGTTAAATATGTTTTATTATTATTATTATTATTATTATTATTATTATTATTATTATTATTATTATTATTATTATTATTATTATTATTATTACTATGATTATTGTTATTATTGTTATTGTTGTTGTCATGAATTACGAGCTAAAACAAAAGTAATTGCTTTTAATACTCAATAAACAAAAGTCGTAAAACAATTGCGTTCTTTTTTAGATTAGCGGGCTGAAATAAAACTAATGATATCCTGCAATAAATGATAGCTGAAGTGGACATTAATACTTATATCTGGTGCATGAATTTGTCGCCCACCCTTCCCATCTCCTGCCTAACCTCCCATCCACTCGAATGTGTTAGTCATTTAACCAAGTTGAGAATATGCAACCTGGCGTTTCCACCTTTCGTTTAGGAATTAAGCTTTGCATGACATTTTAACATTAAATTGTGACTAAATTCATTCGAATCAAGACAAAAAGGTATTACAAAAAATTTTCACACAATGTTTGCGCGACAGTTCGTGAAATAAAGCACTTATGTCTATTTGGCAAGAACTTAGATGTCCCCAAGTCTTTGACACAAATTATTTCTTTTTTTGGTGAATCGGTTCTTTATTGACAATAACTGTATTATACACATTTGTTACTCATCAATCATGTAGAATGCCTGGTTAATATATACTTTCCTTATAAATAAGCTAAGTATGTACAATATAGGTACGTTGTCTTTGCAGACAGCTACAGGACACGTATGCGTTCATTGACGCTGAAAGAAGTGCTATTTGGGGTTGGAGCTATGGAGGGTACGCTACGTCTATGGCTTTGGCACGTGATGATAAACATGTATTTAAATGTGGCATCTCCGTAGCACCAGTCACCAGCTGGATGTATTACGGTAAGTAACACTTTTGGTTTGCTTAAGTATTATAAGAGAATTCCTCTTATTTCCATGTAATTTCTCTAATTTGAAGGAGTAGACGAGCTGAGTTTATCAACTTCGAAGCATGCTTTGTATTCAAACATGAATATGTCTTGTATGCACAGCTATAATAGTTAAACATTTTATGAATAACGATAGTAGATGTAAATAATAATGTAAATAGATGTAAATAATAGTAAATGACTTGCTAGAATTGTGTTAGAAAAAGTATGTTGCAGTGCAAAAAGTGTTGCATTCTCATGACATTCTCTACCCATTCTTCAACAAACTACTTTTGCTAAATCGAGTTCTTTTATGTACTTCATGTAACTTGAGATAAACATGTGCAGAAATTGTTTTATTACATATTTTCTTCTAGTAGATACAAGGGGAACACGGGAATTAAGTAGCCTTGCCCTATGGACCCCGGGCTCATTTGTTTATCATTTCAAATACATGGTTCATTCACAATCGTAGGTATATGACCTGCCTGGTAGAAGGACTTTAAACTTTAAAGCAATAAAACGAATAAAATAAAAAATAAAGGCAATCGGCCGCAGAAAGAGCTTTCAGTGAAAAACTGAAGCTATTAACAGTGAAGCAAATAAAATCTAATAATAAACATGTATATAGAGCAGCGATGTCCAACTTTCTCTCTTTGGAGATGCTTACGTAATAAGCGGCTATTTCCCACTTCGCTCCCTCCGTTGGAGACACAGACAGTCAGTATTCAGTGACGGACACAAACAGGCGACTCCATGGTCGTTTCTAGGTCGTACCTTGAATTTTCTGAGAATTTCCTCAGAACACCTCTTCATCTGGATGACTTTTGCATAAATGGTAAAATGTAAGAGATACACAAAAGCTTACTAAATACAAAATGTGGATCTCGTTAAAACACACAATTTATGTCAAATATTTCGTTTTCCTTTTGAGTAAACCATTTCCGAGACTTTCTTTTATTTGTTTGAATTTGTCAATATTTATTTTTACTTTCTCTACTACGTATAGTAAAGTAGTAGATATTGTATTCCACCCAAAAATTCGATGCCAATATTTCGCCGGAAATATATGTTTTGAAACCCCCATAATAAAACACATTTTTAGAAAAAGCTCCATGTGTGTGTGTGTCTGTCTGTCTGTATGTCTGTGGACAGTATAAATAAAAAACTAAAGACGGTTAAAAACCAAACTTGGCATTTAAATTTAATGTATTTCAAGGAGGCGACACAAAGATTTTGAACGAAATAGCCCCACCCTAAACTATCCTTTATATGGAAAATGTTTCGAAAATTTTGATTTTCTTGGAAATAGGTCTAACGATTTTGATTAAAATGCCATGTGCTTAAGATATTTGTATGACAAATGAAATGTATATTTTGAATTTTCTGGCCATAGCCTATGTAGTCCTGTTTACTCTCGATTACTTTTGAATAACTCGTAAACCGTAAGAGATAGACAAAATTTTACTGTACAAAACACGAAGAGCTTGCTGAAACACACAATTTATGCCTGAATAAAAATTTTATGGAGTGAAACATTTCGGAGATATTCCTTGTTATTTGTGTCAGTTTCGGAAAACTTAAAACTTACGTAAAATGGAACATGTTTTTTTTTATGTTAAGTGTGCAAAGGGAACATGATCTCAAAGCTTTAAGGGATTTGACTGTTGCTAGAAGCCTACTGTATTCTCACATTCCCCTTGCACCTACGAGGAAATAGGCAATAAGATAATTTCTGCAAATGTTCATCTCAACTAACACGAAGAAGATATAGGAATGAGAGTTTGTAAGAATGGTTAGTACAAGAGTAGAGAAAGTCATGTGAGTGCACCACATCAGATTTTTCCAACTAGGAATATGTTATTCGTCTTTTTTATCACTTGGCTCTACAATGAAACGGGTTCCAAAGGCATCGCTTAGCAACCAGCTCTTAAAAAGTTTCACTATCGTTTAAAGCGTACTATAATCCCATATTCCCCTTATGCGTACAGGAGAATTAGCAGAAAGAGAATTTCTGAAAATGCTTATGCCGGTTAAAATGAAGCAGACAGCGAAATAAGCGTTTACAAGAATATTGTGTATAAGAGTGAGTATATATAACTCTACATATATTTGCGAACAAAGTTTCTCCAAGTTGAACTACAATAAATGTCTGTATCGCAATATGTTACTTGGCGATCACTTGGTGTATCTTCTAAAGCTATGCACTGTCACCGAATATTGGTAGACTTTTTAAATGTAAGCAGTACCAAAGAAGTCACTAATCAACATGTATAGCGCATAAAATTTGAAAGTGCTTTCGTAAATCAAACACATTGCACATCTGTGGACAAAAAAAATGTCATGTCTGGAACGCATACATAAACACAGGGTTCATTTAAAACCTAACGGAGCACACGGCGTTTTTCCTCTCCCGTGACCTTACTGGACTCCTCCACTGTCGGCTGCCGTTGTGCGCGCGGCTAGTCGGTACTGGGCCTCTGAAAATCCACATCGCGTTCAAGAAATCCCTCATTATGATCGGAAAGTTAGAGTTTGGTGTGCTGTTAGCGCTAGACGCGTAATCGGTCCAATATTCTACGAGGAGTTTGTAAATGCGGAGACTTACTGAAATTACATTTTGACCTCATTTTATCATGAACTGGCAGAAGAGAAATCATATGGGTGGTTTGAACAAGATTATCCTAACAGTGTGTTATTTTTACTTGTGGGGTAACCTGAAAGAGAAATCCTCATACATTGGAAGAACTAAAACAAAATATTAGAAATGAAATCGGAAACATTATAATGGCCCAACTTAATTGTGTAAATCAGAATGTGTTCTCCCGATATAATGCTTGTTTAGCTGAGGGTGAAAATTTCCAGTATCTTGTATAAGGTAAGAGTGTTATACATGCTTTACGCACGGAGTTTATGTAGGAGCAAAGCCGGCTGTGGCACACCCAATCATGCACAAAGGAAATGCCGTGCGCCCATTATATTTTAAATGAAGAACCTGCACACACGTCCCTGCATACGTACATACATACAGACAGACATACACACACATACATGACAGATACAGACAGACATACCTATTCGATGAAAACTGCAGGTTATTTGGTACTCGTTGATTTGTTCTCTATCGTTTAGGTGACTTGGCATTCCAAGCAGGACTCTTTTTTTTTCCCACGGGGAAACCCCCCGTTGCAATACAATCCACGGCTGGGGTACAAGAGAGTCAATGTCCACGTAGTAAGGAAGGAGGTAAATGCAAACTTCCTTCTTTCGCACACGTTGGACATGCTGATATAGACTTCACTTATCTTATATATGGTCAGGACCCTCTAGTTTAACGGACCTGACACTGGCATCCCAGTGTACAAAAATGGCGCCGGCTGGTGGCGGTGATTTCTCAAGTGTTTCCACACGCTGTTTTTCGTATTATTTTCTATGCCTTTGTTTATTGTTTGTTATAATAATTCATATGTAAGTTTGTCTTCATATCAGCAAAGCGAGTGTTCAAAAACTTTTATTTGGGCAGTATAGGGAACGGGAATAAATCTAATAACCTGTTGACTGTGCCGTGTACTCTCCACATGTTTGTTTGTGTTCCATCTAAGACTATGGCTACATTAGCCGTATAGTGTGGTTAATTTATCTGTTTGCAAGTACAATAATTTGTGTCACGATTACAGTGGTGGGAGGTTATTGAAGAAAAACTGTTCCAGTAGTGTATGTTATTGTTTATATAGTACCTAACCTCAAACATGACAATGCCCCGTAACTGTTGCATTCCCGGATGCAAATTAAAAATGAGAAACCTCCAGTTAAAACAAAAGGTAAATTGCAACGTAAAGCTTGTAAATTCAGTATTTAATTACTATAAATTGCAGCGTTATGTGTGTTAGTTGCCGGTGTATATATAACATTGTGAATAGTGAAAGACAATAATTTCGAGTGAACTCAATTAGTGATATCTGCAACACCAACAGTTTGTTTCATGTAAGTAGTATGCTGCTTGTATTTATACATTATCTTTTGTCTTTGTAATTTAAATGGGTAGCTGTAGTTTAGAAGAAATGTGTTATGTTGCAGCATGTAAAACCATAGACTATAGCAAAGTTGGGTAAATGTTTACAATGCTGATTTAGGGTTATGTATTTCATGTATTTCATTTTCAGTGCTGTTTTAGGGTTATTATTTTTAATGTTTCATCTGCTTTTGTGGATTCCCCCTGTAAAATGAAGTGTCATGAAGTGCTGAGTAATATGTTGTTGCAAACTGAGTAATCATAAGTTTTCAGTAAAAGTAAAAGCAAAATTCCACCATAAGGCTTTTGAATTCAGTAGGTAGCTAATTATCCTAAATAGCAGAATTTGTATATCAGCCATCCAGTATAGTATGTTTTGTGTAGGTATATAATATTATGTGCGTGGTGCAAGTGTGAGAAACAGTGTAAACAATGATTAATAATTCTGAGTCAACTCAATGTAAACATTTCTGTTTTATTTAAGTAACATGCTGCTTGCAGTTTTGTCTATCTTCTTTGTAATTTGAGTGTGTAATGTAGTTACATAATGGCATGTAAAACTGTAGATTGCATGAATGTTATTTAAGGTTATATATTTCATTGCCCATGGGTTATCGTTTAATATTAACTGTCATTCTTTTTTGTTTACTTGAGGTTATGTTTAAGACAGTGTTTTTGTGTTTAACACAGCCTATAGTCACAAAATAGGCGTGTTATTACACAACATTTTTATTTTGCTGCGTTGAAGTCGTAGCCTGTAGACGAGTTGTTTATAAGTAGTTCCCACCACATAGGCTGCCATCTTGAATCACAGTGTCAGGTCCGGTATTTAGGAGGTCCTGATTAGGGGTGAGTTGTTGAATAAGTAATCACCAGATTTCACTAGTGTTCTCAAGACATACTGTTATTCTGGATCGCCATCGTTACAAACGTTTTGTGACGCATCTCTATTACTAAATACTGAAAGTTAAAGAAAATGTAAACTGAATCAACCGGTGGTATCCCAAAATTCACAACGTGGTCCCTATTCTTCAAAATGAATCTTTTCCCAAACAATTAAATCTATAGATCCTTTTATTGTTTTAATAATTTAATTTACTCGTCTGTCACAGTTGATCCATCAATTTGGTATATTTAAGACAGGTATCGTTTCCTGCTGACCTTTAATTTTAACAATATTAACCCTCTCACAATTCAAACTGATAGATTCCAGATGTTTTATAATTTGGAATTGTATCCCTTTTAGAAAACTTTAATAAATTTTGCATTATTTATTTTGAATAGACTACCTGAAGTTTGATGAAGTTTAAGTCGGTGATTAATTATTCAACAACTTACACCATACACAGGGTGGAAAGGAAATCATTACATTAATTTAAACCAGTGGTAGATCTCGGTATTAGGAACACATTATCTATCGTTTTGTCTCTGACCATTTCCTACGGAGATATTTTAGTTTTGTCGAATACAAGTTGGCAACGCTACAGATTGTGTGGGTGTCACTTTCACTAACTCGGTACATAAACAAATACCGCAGCGTGGTGTCTCGTGAACGTAAACGAATACTATACTGTGTTCTTCCATGTTTACCGTGCAAGCGATAACTCCCAAAACATTACAGCACCCTGTAGGGGACCGACCTGCTTACATACAGAAGCCGGTTTAATTTCCTGACCAACCTCAACTCAACGTTGCCGAGTCACTTCACCTCTGAAAGAACTATTAGGAATATTTCTTTAATTCTCTATACTGATTAATTATTTCAAAACTCTGTGTTTTTTCCCATAATTTATTACTACCGAAACTATGTCAGAAATAAGTTACTCTACGCATCTTACAAGTAACATACTATTATCTTCGTACATTCTCGTGGAATTGTGCCTAATTTGGAACTAAAACTATTCACTGTTTCGAAATCAGCTGATTAAAGAACAAAATGCCATTAGACTTTTTTGTTTGTAATGCTTCTATGAAGCACATATTAGAAGGAATGTAATAAGTTCCCTTCCACCCGGTATATGGAACTTTAACCTTAGCAGCAGACTATTCCAAAAGCATGCGCTGCTAAGGTCTGTTTTCCCATGAAGAGCAGGCTAGATTTGCATGGCCGATAAATGATCAACAAGCATGGTAATCCCGACCTTGTTGCTTTCAAAGCATGGGGTGTTGCTTAGCTCCAAAAATAATAAGGAACAGGTGAATCACCTTGTCTATGTGTAGAAATATATATATATATATATATATATATATATATATATATGTTTTTAAATTAGGCTACATAACACAAGAACACAGTTAAACGACATTCATTGTTGCATTGTAAAATTATTGGTTCGAGATTTGAGATATTTTGTGGTATTAAATCTGGAAAACGAGGATAACGAACTACTGAACATTGGCATATACTCACGCACATCTACGTGAAGGAATTTTTCACTCAGATTGAGTTTAATGTCGACTTCAGCATGTGATACCAAACGTTAACACAAAATTGTGCTAGGCCTAGACAAACTCAAAATATATGGCATTCGATTTTGTTAAGTTTAATGTCCTTTAACCTGTTAGGTCATTTCGGACAATGAATGAAATGGGTCAAACTATACTCAGAATGAGCCCAAGGTCAATTGAGTTTAACGTCATTTGCTTCCTCAGAATAAGGAAAAAGCACAAGGAAAACAACCCTATTCGTATAACTCGCCAAGATTTGAACAGTGGATCTCTTGAATGTACTTTTGAAATTATCTCAGTGTAGTTAATTAACATTTGTATATTATGCATAATAGCCAGTGTCTTTACATTAGCAATTCTAAAACTTATGTGAGGTCAAACCACTCTTAGTAACACAACACATTGTTGCAGGAACATTTCGAGATGGTGATAAAGAACTCCTCTTGTAATGAACTCACTTGGGCGTGAATTTCAATTAGACGGAACTGCTAGCCTCAAGTTGACATAATTTGTGAAAGAATTGCTCAATATCTACCAGTAAGAGCATAACTTTTAATTTTCCACTACATACCTTACATTTTAAATTTATTTCTTGCTTTTACTTGGACTTGGGCTTTGATATTCACGAATAAAATATTATCATGTTTAATAAGCCTTCAATAGTCACAGTTCAATGATGTATGAACTTCTAAAGCAATAGGCGCTTTGCAATTCCTCAAACCTTTCTGCAATCAAGCTCTGGTTCCATCTTTTTCCTATTATGTCTTTACTGCAGATTCGTTGTATTTCAGCAAATATTTTTACTTGCTTGTGTGTTATTCTTTCAATTATGTTTTCCCATTTAATTCATCTTCCTATTTTTAGAGTCCCTACTGCATACAGTAGGTAGGGGAAGTATTGTATTCGACCAAAAGAATTATGTCACCGGAAGTAGATATTTCGAGGCCCCCTGAATCCACGAAAAAACACTTTTAGGAATGGTCTGTGTGTGTCTGTAAACTCAAAAACGAAAAATCTGATGTGTTGCACTCACATGACTTTCTCTACTCTTGTACTAACCATTCTTACAAACTCTTATTCCTATATCTTCTTCGTGTTAGTTAAAATAAACATTTGTACAATTTATCTTATTGCTTATTTCCTTGTAGGTGCAAGGGGAATATTGAAATACAGTAGGCTTTGTGCGATAGTCAAATCTTTTAAAGCTTTGAGATTCCGTTCTCTTTGTACACGTAACATATAAAAAAAAATGAACAACGATGACCCATTTCACGAAAGTTCCAAGTTTTCCGAAACTCGCACACATAACAAGGTATATCTCCGAAATGGTTCACCCTACAAGAAAATTTATTGAGACATAAATTGTGTATTTTAGCAAGATCTACATTTTTTGTAGAGTATAATTTGGTCTATCTCTAACGGTTTACCAGTTATGCAAAAGTCGTCCAGAGTAAATACGACTATAGGGGCTATAACCAGAAAATTCAAGATATACATTTCATTTTTCATAAAAATATCTCAAACATATGACATTTTAATCAAAATCGTTAGAGCCATTTTCAAGAAAATAAAAATTTTCGAAAAATTTTCCATGTAAAGGGTAGTTTAGGGTGGGGCTATTTTCTTCAAAATCTTCGTGTCACATCCTTGAACGACATTAAACTTAAATACCAACTTTGGTTTTTAACCGACTTTTCGTTTTTGAGCTATGCTGTCCACAGACTGACAGACTGACAGACTGACAGACACACAGACACACACACGGACCTTTTTCTAAAAATGCTTTTTTTGGATTCAGGGGGCCTCAAAACATGTATTTCCGGTGAAATCTCGACTTCGAATTTTTGGGTGGAATACAATACTTCCCCTACTTACCAGTAGAGAAAGTAAAAATGGGTTAAAAACTAAAGTTGATGTTTATTTTGATATCTTTGAAGGATGCGAGGCGAAGATTTTGAAAACCCCCTCGCAATAAACAACCCTTTGCATCGAAGATTTTGAATTTTATAAAAAATGGCTCTAACGATTTTGATTAAAATGTCATATGTTTTATACATTTTTATGGCAAACGAAACGTGTATTTTGAATTTTTTGGCTATAGCCGATGTAGTCCTCTTTACTTTCATGACTTTTACATAACTGGTAAACTGACATGTTGGTCACTCTTACTATACAAAAATGTAGACCTAATTAAAACATAGAATTTATTTAATATTTTCTTTTCTTTGTGGAGTTCACAATTTCTGAGATATTGATTTTTATTACTTTCAACCTTTCAGCTCCTGTACTTGAACGCGGACGTTTTGTTTCTGCCACCTCAATTGCTAATATTTACGTACATACAGCAGTCCCGCGAGGCAGCCCGGCCTTAAACACCTTTGCTCGCTCGCTGGCACAGTATTTGGTGTAAATTAACTTGACACAGTCCGTCCTTTGTTGTGTATCGAGCCCTACGTCACAACAATTTAATCTCTGGTTTTATTTCATGATTAAATGACCAAACGAATGATATACCATGGTTGATTTATCAATCTGTTTATACATAATGTTTGTAAAATGTTCCTTTATTCTGGTTTCCAAAAGACATTTACTCGTAGTTTCCGTGAATTGCTAGACTTTATGGCGTGCCCCTGTGGTTGGCTGTTCTCCATCCATTGTCTCTTTATCATGGTATCCGTTCCTAAGAATTCTCCTTAATTTTCTTTCTTGGTATTGCTTCTCTGCACGCTTCTGTACTTGTTAGTAGTATTTTATTCCTTATGTCTTCCAGGAAGTACGGTAGATTTCCCGGGTGATTGCATACACCATTCTGTTTGGTGCGTATTTGCTGGTTCCTATTGCCCTTTTTATATACCTTGCTTTCACAGATTCTATGTTCTCCATGTCACTGATTTTAATTTCTCCCAGTATAAGTTCTATCCCATATGTGACTACTGGGGCTATTGTCATTTCGAACAGTTTCACGCTGTTTCTAGTTTCAATGGTGTGATGTTTTAATGCTGCATATTGCTTTTATAGCCGATGATGCTTTCTGCCGTATGTGGACTACAGATGATGTAGCTGTTGTTTGCAAAGTGATGCCTAGGAAATTGTGAATAGTGTGAACTCTACCACTACAACAAGTGTGAAAAAAAGGACATGCTCACTAAATGAACTCATAAAAGAAGAAAACAGCTAGACAAACTCATTAAATGCTCATTCGAGTGCAACTTTCACTTATTATTATAAATGACATTTGGCTTTACGAGTGTAAACCCTGCCGTAATCCAAAAAACTAGACTGGAAAATGCCAGATTTTTTGTAATTTGAAATGTTATCCTTATTAGAAAACGCAATTTTTAGCTTTACTTTGAGGATCCAAGTTATTTCAAGTTCTTTAAAATTCTTTGTAATTCTTTTATTAGCCCAAAGAAGTAAACTTTTTAAAATTACAAACTTTTATTTTTTGAGGGAAGAAACTTCTTTAGCAGCCTTTTGATATTTAAATTTATCTATTTTTCTAGGTATAAATTCTGTATTAAAACCATTAATTACCGTATTGTTGATAGCGTATTTATAGTCTGTGTTAAGTTCTTGCTTATTAAGAGGTATATTTATTAACTTATAAATTAAACTATTAAAAGCAACAAATTGATATGAAAAAAAAAAATTTAATTTTTATGTAATAATTATTAGCAGTGTATATTTTCTACAAATGCCAAAATTCGATTTATGTTGTATTATCTTTAAATCTAGCATCAGCAGCAGTTTTCAGTTTTCGGCATTATCTTGTAAACTTAAAAGCTTAAAGCAGCATTTGTATGCACCATGTTTTAAAAATTAACATCTACTTCAATTGAAATTGGTGTAATTGTACCAAGTTCTATCCCCATGCTTTTTGTATAATGTTGCAGAAAATATAAATTATGCAATTCATTTATTAAAGCGCCACTAGCCATGTATGCCACGTAACCCAATTATTTTCAGTGTTCTATATAGTTATAACACTGTTCAGTTGTTTTTATTGCTTAAAATTTCAATTATGTATTAATATAGTTTTGTTTAATTTGCTTTGTGGCAGCTTCCAATTGGGAGAGCTGAATTTAGTAATAAATCATTATACACAGGACATTGTAGCATCTGTATATGTTACCGCTGATGACCAAGTAGTTGATGCCCCTTAAAGTTACATCAAACAAACCGATGGACCACAGAGCGCCAGCGTTGTTGGATGTGCTTATGTTTACGGGACCGAATTCCATACTTCAGTTTTCATAATAGCACTTCCGTTTATACTGCCATATACTAAGCCGTTTTATACGTGAGCTGTCATTAATTAAACGACTGCCTGATTTTGAGTAATTCTCTTAGTGCACTTCAGAGCCTCCGTGGACTGTACAGTTACATCCCACACGTATCCAGCATGCCCTCCATGTTTTACATGTTTCGTGGTGTGTGCATGGATTCCTGGTCATGTAGGTTTGTCGGGAAATAAAATGGCAGATTTGGCAACCAAGGCGGCAACTACAGAACCCAGCAGTATCATCTCTCGTATTACTTCGGAAGACTTTAAGCTTGAAGTGCGCAAAGCGGTGCTGTCGTGCTGGCATGCAGAGTGGGCAGGTCTCCGCGGTAATAAGCTTAGAGAAGTAAAAGAGCTTCCGATAAATTGTCCGCTGTGTGACAAACTTTTGTCGGTCCGTCACGTGCTGCTAGAGTGTTTCCCTGGCGCAACTTCGAGACTCAGGCTTGCAGAGGTCCTGGCGGGCGACAAACAAGCGATCGAAAGAATATTGAAGTTTTTATCAATGGTAAACGTGAATTTAGGTATGGAAATGTTATACCTTTATACCTTTATAAACTTTATACCTTTTATAACTTGGTTTTAATTCCGGCTATTGCCCGTTTGTTTAGTATCCTTATGTACATATATTTGCTTTTTTACTAGTACTTTCTGGATGGAAACATGTCGATCACTTGTAATGTGATATAATATTTTGAGAGATAACGATTCTGATTGGCCTACACTTGCACAGTAAATACGGAAAGAAAAGGCATGGTATTTGTTTATGTTCACAAGAGTCACCTCTGCGGTGTTTATTTATATACTAATCCACTGAAAATGACACCAACACAAGCCGCAGTGTCACCAGCTTGTTTTAGGCAAAACTAAAATATCTCCTTAGGAACTGGTCAGAGACAAAAACGTAAGACACAAAATGGGTTCCAAATACCGAGACCTGTCACTGGTTTAAATTAATGTAATGACGATATAATTTAGAGGTAAAAATGTGTACTGATTATTCATCAATTAATTGTACAAGTGACCTTTTCTCTAGATGAATGAAATATTCTACCAAAATAAGTGCGCTCTGAAAATTATCGAGTTAATATTCGAAATATTTCGAAGCGTAAACAGTGGGGTAATACGTAGAGCGTCGCGATGCGTTCATATCGGTTTTACTTGTCGCTTGTTCCTTCTGCACTGCGGAACACTGATAACCTATGGTATAGTTATGTGTTTCAGCGGTGTCCAAGTTTCACTGTCTGATTATTACTGAATACCTTGTTGAGTTACATTCTAATACTGCCATGTTACATGTTGCAGATTCCGCTTACACCGAGCGGTATATGGGATTGCCCACACCGGAAGATAATCTGGAAGGTTACAACAACGGTGATGTGACTCGGCTAACAGAGGGATTCCGCAATAAAAGCTTTTACCTAATCCACGGTAATGCAGACGACAACGTGCACTATTTGCAGGCCATGATGTTGAGCCGTGCTCTTGAGCTCAAAGGGATACTCTTCCAGCAACAGGTAGGCTGTGCGTTCTAAATACATTGTTTTAGCAGTTTGTAGTGCAACTAACCTAGAGTGCATTTTCATTCCATTGTTAATAGAACTGTAATAGTATGAAATTATTTTAAACCATGTAGGGTTTGCTGGCCTATGGTAGGGGGATGGTGCTTTACTTCAAAATAAGTTGGACACCTTATAAGCACATTTCACGTTTGCTTTCATAGTGCTGTGCCTCTCATTAGCGTAAACGAACGTTTTGTGTCTGCTACTAATTCCATCTAAATCTTCCAGTGACGTATTTTTAACCTAAACTCACAATGTATGAATCGTTCTATCAGCTCGTTCAACATTATGTGCATATGACCTAGCTGTCGACTGGGCCTCACTCACTGACTTACTAACTCACTCACTGACTCACTCGTTCACCACTCACTCGCCCACTCACGGGTTCAACATTAAACTTAAATACGTTTTGCAATTGATACTGTTGTGACATGTAAACACAAAACAGCTCACCTCGTGTGTAAAACCTAGATAAATCTTGCTAAGGAGGCTCTTGCTAAATCTAAAACACAAAACAGCTACATCTTAGACCCTTGTTGGCCGCCGAAGGCAATTCCTTCTATTTTATACTGTTCTAATGTGGGCCAAAGCTTCACACTTGTACTTATCTTATTATCTACGTCCTGCTTGTTTGGATTGAGTGACGTGTGGGAAACTAAATCGCAGGTTACCTTTCAGGTAAAGAAGAGCTGTGAGGCAGACTTGTTTTATTTAGGTCCGGAAGCCGGTTCAGATCTCGTGACCTAGCTCGGACTGTTTGTAGTATTGTTGAGTACTTCAGCTACATCACCTATCGCAAACATGTTTATAATATCCTTACAAGTGACTAATTATTTTAAAATATTGTGTGATGCCACACATTCTTACTGAATCTGTCAGAAACGGGTCATTCTACTCATCTTATAATTAAGAAATACACATTCTCGAATAAAACCTGTAATTTGGAACGAAAATATTTGCGTTTTTGAAAACGGCTGATCCAACAACAGATTGTCATGATAGTTTGTATTACTTCTATTAAGCACATATTGGAAAGAATGTCAATTCCTATAATATATGTATGTAGATGGTCTCGTATTTTCAGTCTTCTTCGTTCTTCAGTTGTGTACTTGTGGAGGACTGCAAGCAAGTTTTGCCGCTCGGGTTTTCCGATCTCTCTGGATGAATGATCAGCGCCCGGGAGGATTCCCTCGTGTTCTGTTTTAACCATGATAGCAATACAATGGAACTCATGATTAATGTGCGCAGCTTGGCACTCGTGACCTAAGCAGTCAACATCAAGAGTAATATCTAATATAATAGTATATGCGCTGGTCTTCATATTTATTGGGCCTTTCGCGCCAATCAGTGGTGTCTGTTCATAACGCCAGTACTTTAATACGAGTTTATCACCAGTGCCTCTGGCAGAGAATTAGTCAAAGATGAGTAGAAGCGATGGATATCAACAGTTTCGAAGTCACTTAAGTGAAATGGAACTTGTATCATACCTTTCCAGTATTTACATTTGGAACTTCTTTCGCGTGCGTCTTGTAAACTCGTAATCTCAGCATGTATACTGATAGGTAACAAATAATTGAAAGGTTTTTGTAGCATAATGTGTCTGGGGTTTAATAGTGCAACATTTTCACTATAAATAGAAGTTTGTTTATACTCCCTACAGCAGTAAATAAAAACAGTTGTGCACCGCCGCACTACGTGAACCTGTTTACGAAGTCGGAAACGCATGTATTTTGAGGTTCACTTGCGCACCTCCCCAGGGAGACAGGGGCTCGCTGAAGTAATAATGACGTCTTTCATTAAAACTGAGTGGCGGTAAAGGCTGAATAAACCGGAGGATCCGATGTGAGAATAACTACCGGAAGCACATGTTTTTTTCTCGATCTATATGAAGCTATGCATATTCAAAACATTCCTGCTTAAGCATCAAACATGAAATACATTGTTCCAATGATTAATTAAGAATAATGATCGTTGTAATTAGTATTTATTATTAATATTACATTGGTTACCTTTGAGTTTATTAATTTTGTAAAGAGATTGCGGTTGGAGATATGCAATCTTTATTTATTAGCAGCTAATGAGGGGGATTTTGAAACATTATGATATAACTAATTACTCTTGACATTCTCTTTTAGTAAAGGAAACGAGAAAGAAGAAACGGTATGTGTGTATAAGTTTTTGTAACACTAACATATTCAGAACAGTCATTTTGATTAGATTCCAGCCCAAATCTCATTCACAGACATCTTGAGTTCCATGACCAACGGAAATACAATAGCAGTCGGTGACTCACAATTCATTCGCGATTCACAGATATCACGCCCTAAACCTGTAAATTTCACAACACGACAGCATATTGTGGAACAAGTGATGCAGGCCTTTTCATATGAAAATTAATGCAAAGCATTGCACGTTTCGTGAGCATACATTATTAGAAACCTACTTAAGGAGTGAATAAATTTACATGCATTATATCTCATTAACCACGGTTTATTTATTCTTTATGCCACCCTCCGTCTTGGAAGATTATGAAACAGATTAAAATTTACCTTCCGCTAAAAAAACTATAGCAGTACATTCTTCTTCTTATTCTTCCATATCAAGGATTGGATTTTTCCCGTTCCGAAGCCAAAGTATCACTGAAACTGCTGCTTCCATTCTACATCCCGTCTTGCTCTTGGCTTATATAAAAATGCTTGCAGCGGCAGACGCTCAGGGGACATTCTTTGCACATGTTCATACCATCTCTCCTAATATTCTCTCACTTCTTTCACCATACTGATTTGTTATCTTCAATTATTCTTTAATTTCTTCACTTCTTCTTTAGCCTCTAAGACTCACTCTAATACCAACCTTAAAAATCTCATTTCAGCTGCTTCAATACATCTTTTATCACTTGCTCTTAGCACCCATGTTGCACTTCCATACATCAAGGATGGTTTTGGGGCGATGTTATGTAGTCGAATCTGGATTTTTTTATTAATGTTTTTTTCTCCAAATATCTCCTTATATTTTCATGTATATTATTATATTTTGGATATTTTCTTCCATGTCTATTTCTTTTATGTGTGGATATTTCACATCCAAAATATCTAAAAGTACTTACTAGTTCTTTTATATTATTATCTATAATTATTTTAGCTCTAATTTTATTTTTCCCTCTCATTGCCATTATTTTTCTTTTTAGGACAGATATTTTCATGTTATACTTTTGTAAGATAATGTTTCATTTTATTACACTAACTTGGAGATGATCTTCCGAATCCGCTAAAAGAACTTGATCATCTGCAAAGAGTATATTATTTATTTGATTGAAATTTCCAATGTGTACATATAAAATGTTCTCTGACAATTATTCTTTCTTATGAATATCGTGAAAAACGTATATAATTAAAGCTTGAATTCCTTTACGTGATTTCGTACTTGTAGCATTTTCTAAAGTATATTTCTCTTCTCCTTTCTCTAGAACATATAAGAAGTAGTGAAAATATTGTAATGTATTCAAATATTCAGTACCAAGATTTCACAAGAGATGCATGTTTTTAGCAAAATGTCTTGTCTGTGGAACTATCAACAACATAAATCAAAAGCTAAGGTAGGCTAACTACCACACTTGGTATTTCACAGTGTCTTCCAAGGATTTGACACACTTTTCAAGAATCCCCCTTACGATAACGTTAATTATTTAAAAAGTTATCCTTAACTATTTTGATATAATATGGCATTATGTTTAAAATATTTGCACGATAAATGAAGTTTAGGCATATCCTGATTTTTATTTTGAATGATCTGATTATAAGTATTAAACTGATAAAGATAGACATTCTGACATTAAGGAACTTGAGATTTGCAACTTTCAGGAGATATGGAGAAGCATTAATCGAAAATAAAGAATGAAGTAATATCTTTGAGCTCCAATAAAAGCGATGGGTATCAGGGAATAGGCGCAGAACATGACAACGCCGATCATGAAACTAACACTTATCTTTATCAGCGACAGTCGTATTTCAGAACTTAAAAACGAGAGTCGCATCTGGATGGACAACACAGAACTTTTCATTCTCCATTACAAGATATTGCTTTTTGTGAAACAGATGCTTTCTATTGTGCCCATAATCGTTACGGCCAATCGATCATGGCCAATTTGCTGGAACAATGGATACATACAGCGATTGCGTGACGCGGACCAGGCCCGAGTTAAATTGAATCATTTAGCAAGCTTGCACTTTACATACAAACATAACGCAAGGAAAGATAATCATCAAAGGTCTATTACCATTCCAGATATTCCGGGAAATCACTGGCGGGCGATTCCCTCCTCCCCACAAACACACCAGTTTAATGCCCAGACCAGAGGGTGCAGTGCCTCCTGCAGAATATACCAAACAATTCCTGTTGTGTTTAAACGTCTGCCCTGCATGTCAAGTAGTCTGTACAACAAACGAGAGCCTTGTTATGACGCACATATACCTATATTTGAATACAAGAATACCTTTTTATTTTCTCCAATACATACTATCCGAGAACTGCTAAATGTGAGTCCTATAAACACACTTAAATTAGCATTCTATGTGATCCGAGTTGGCATGTTTTGTACGGTTTAGCTGTTTTTGTTTGCTGTGTTGGTACTTCGTTTCCTGGGATTCAAGCGTTCTGTTGAAAAAACAAGTGTAGGTATGTAACTCTTTGAAGCAACAGTGAGAAGTTGTAATACATACTTATTTTGTGTTAAAATGAGAAAATTTAAAACCTAAAATGAAATATGAAATATTTAAAACCTAAAAGGAAATATTAAACAGTTAAGATACAAAAAGGTAAAAGAGAGTTAAAATGTTATAGAATAAATCTCAAAAGTTTGAAACACTCCTAAAACTGAAAAAAAAAAAAAAAAAACTAAAACACAAGGTAGACCAGTTTATCTAATCCTAAGGGCAGCGTCTTAGCTACAGACATGCATTCGTCACCCAAAATTGAACGAACTGTAAACCGTAACAGATAATCAAAATCTTACTAAACAGACACCTTTCAATGTCTTTAAACCATAAAATTTATGTGAAATGCATTTTAATTTTAGGTTTAATCATTTTAAAGATATTTGTGTTGATTTGTCCTTTTCAATACTTACACTTTTCGCAAACGGGAAGACGATATTCGTTCTTTTTCCCTCGCCATGCGAGGTGAATTGAATTGCAAGAATTCACAAGAGTACTTTTCAGTCTTAATTTCTGGAGAGGCACGCGTGAGGAGGAGCGAATATGCATAGAGGATTAGCTTCACTTTTGCCTTGGTTTACGAGTTTGAACATGTTTCAATATTTTCACCCAGGCAGGTCTATATAATTAACGTGGCCATGCCTTAATTTTAATTAGCTTATGCGTTATAACGTAATGGCCCTTAGGCAAAAGTGTTAAATACTTTGCATAACAGCGCAACTCCACTGCTTTTTCCTCATTAGCTGGATTTCAAAACGCACATTGGTATCACTGAACCGTCAGAAGGGACAGTTTTCTCGGTACATGTGAGAAAAATAATTTTGTATATAAAAAATTTGCATAGCTTATCATAGCCTTAATTACTACGAGGGCACGAGTGAAGCTTGAACTTATTATAAGAAACATTACTCTCTTCATAGCTTAGAACTCCATGGAAACATTTACGAACAAGTGATTATGTTATATGAGAACTTCTGTTTATGACTCCAAGGATTTATTCGCATTGTTTTAGCAATTGCATATTCTGTGCATGATTGATATTAGATTGTGTAAATATTATATAACCAAAAAAATTGCCTATGTATTACAAAATTTCCACTATATCTTAACACTTTAGATAATTTATAGAAGTGAACGTTACCTATCAAGTAACCACTTTTCGCACATCGCTGGTGAAGTGTGTGTTAGCTTCACTTTTTGTAATGCAATACAAAAGAAAGTTCTTCGGTGATAGCGAACATCTCATTATGCCAGAAAAGAAAAAGAATAAATAAATAAATAAATAAATAAATAAAAGAAGGAAAAAAAAATTCAAATGGACTGCGCAGTATTTTGCCTGTCCGCATCCTCGGCTATCGTTGCCATCTGTGGTTGTCATAGAAAGGCACAGATGAAATTATACAACATTTAAAAGTACTTTTAAAGCCTTTACTTGCCAATTATATGAAATGAGATGCTGAAACTGGCCACTATCGTTGTCCATACATTTTTGGCACCTCTTTAGGAAGCTATCCATCACTCGGCGTAGTTCACGTTGAGAAATGCTGGCAATTTCCTGGCCGATTTTTTGTTTTAATTCTTCCAGGGTGTGTGGGCTTGTCTTGTACACTTCATTTTTTAAGTTGCCCCAGAGATAACAATAGCAGGGGTGAGGTCGGAAGACCGGGAGAAGGCCACAAATCTCTACTAATAATTCTGTCCTGAAACACCTTGCAATAAGTTGTCATCGAAGGATTGCCCGTATGAGCTGTTGCAGAGTCGTGTTGAAAAAAGGTCAAATCCTGTCTATTAATTCTCTAAAAAAAGACGGGAGCGGCAAAATTATATTCACACATGTACGGGCGTCAACTGTTGACTTAAAAAAAAAAAAAAAAAAAAAAAGACCCTATAACTCAGAACCTAATATTGTACAGGAACTACCCCTTCATGACGAATAAATTGGTGTATTGTGCGCCATTAGCGGAGAAAGATTTCTTAAAGTTCCAATAAGCGATTTTATTACAAATGTTGTATGGTTTCATCCGCGCCTTTCTATGATAGTCACAGACGGGAGGGAGCGCCGAGGATGCGGACAGGCAACACGCCGGGCAGTCCGTTTTAACCTTTTTGCTCTCCTGTTATAATTATGAATACTTCAGTGTGTATTTAGATTACAAACCTCAGTCTGAAGTGCTGATAAGCTTCTTTTGCTCTTTTTTGTTAGTTATTTCCGTTTAACGTTCTTTATTTGACGGTACATGTAAGGTGATAAATGAAAGTATAAAAAAGGAATGTTCAAACAAGGTTAGAGGAAGTGCAAAAGTTAACCGCAGATGAAACTCCAGCGAATCATATACTTGTCCCTCCTATTAGTGCAGCCACATATATGTAGGTACACGCATCTTACGCGCCTGAACTGAGAACATTATCTTCATTAATTACGCTGCGATAAAATACACAAAAATGATAGATATAAATCTTATTATATATAAATTTATTTTCTGACCACGGCTGTACAAAAATCCTTTACCTACAATACTCATATCGCGAACTATTTATTTTTACTTTCTCTACTACATATAGTAAGTAGAACAACTATTGTTATTCGATCCAAAACTTCGAAGTCGAGATTTCACCGGAAATATTCACCTCAATATTTTTGAGGCCTCTGATTAAAAAAAAAGAACCGTTTTAGAAAAAGGTCCGCGCGCGCGTGTGTCTGTGTGTCTGTGTGTACAGCATAACTTAAAAACCAAAGTTTAATATGTTTCAAGGATGCCACATAGATTTCAAAGAAATATTCTCCGTTCTAAATTACCCTTTACATGCAAATTTTTACAAAATATTTATTTTCTGAAAAATGTGTCTTAACGATTTTGATAAACCTACCATGTGTTTAAGAGATCTTTATGACAAATGAAATGCATGTTTTGAATTTTCTCGCGATAGGCCATATGGTTCTGTTTATTCTTGATATTTGCATAACTGGTAAGCCGTAAGGGATACACCAAATCTTACTGTACACAAAATGTAGATCTCATTAAAACTCAAAAATTATGTCCAAATGAATTTTTGTGGAGCGAAACATTTCGGAGGTATTCCCTTTTTAGTCTGAAGTTTGCAACACATTAGGGTTTGAGCGATAGTCAAATCTTTTAAAGGTGGTCGCTATGTGAGGGCTTTGAAATTACGTTCTCTTTCCACAGTCAAGACATAGTACAAGGAATATCTCCGAAATAGTTCATTCCACGAAAAGTACGCTTGGATATAACTAGTGTGTTTTAACCACATCTACATTTTTGCGCAGTAAGATTTGGTCTGTCTATTAGCTTTACCAGTTATGCGAAGGCCACCAAGAGTTAACAGGCCTACGTGAACTTTAGCTAGAAAATTCAAAATATACATTTCATTTGCCATAAAAATATCTCAAACTTATGGCAATTTAATCAAAATCGTTAGCCATTTTTGAGAAGATCAAAATTGTCCAAAAATGTTCCACATAAAGGGTAGTTTAGGGTGGAAGAAGTTTCTTCAAAATCGTCGTGTCATATTCTTGAAAGATATTAAACTTAAATAGCAACTTTGGTTTTTAACTGACTTTTCGTTTTTCAGTTACGCTGGTCTGACACACACATACACGGACTTTTCTCTATAAATGCTTTTTTTCGGAGGGGAGATTCAGGGCCCTAAAACGTATTTCCATGTGAAACTTTGACATAGAACTTTTGGGTGGAATACAATACTTCCTCTACTTACTATACGTAGTAGAGAAAATAAAAATAAAAACCTGTCGCAGAAGGCTCTTTGTGTTACTTTTACTAAATTCTATACAAACAGAATTTCATATTAATGCTTATTAGCTATAGTTAAAGCCGTAAAAAGAGGAATGCGACTATCTCGTCTACATATTCTCTACTATCGAAATATTCATTTGCAGGACTATGGCAATATTTTCTGACATTCTGTATGCTCAGCTGTGGCAGTTACCATACCTGCTAAAGGAAGAGAATGTAAACTTTGAAAATTGGTTACTATTTGGGATTTTCCAATAAATCTCCGGCGCAGTTTGACGTGCAGAATAGTAGTGGAGTAATTGCATAATTACATCTGGTTGTAGTTGATCTGCGAGCCTTGATGGCGCCATAAAGCACGCCGTTCCATGCCTGCATTGATCGGGATGAACAAGTGAAATACTGCCCATAGTAGGTACTAGTTTAATTAGTTTGTATAACAACCATCAATGATAGCGCTGAATGTCGCTTTGTTGCTGTGATTTTAGATTTTTAAGTTTCTCTTTTGTTCTGTTTCATTTTCATGAAGGGCTTTGGATTTAACCAAAAGCGCATTAACTGTAGCAGTTGTGTCTGTAACACTGAATTTGATTTGTTCGAATGGTAAAAGAGATATATATGGGGTGGAAGGTACTGCTTTGGCCAGAATAACCTGACTAATAGATGCATATTCAAGAAATATAAATTGTAAGTTTCGTTTCTGTAGGCTTAATCGTTTTATAAAAATGTCGCACACGCCAAAGACTATGTTGTACCCGCCCAGCGTGCACTTTCAGACCAGTACTGCCTTAGTTGTAAACAAAACACCTGACTGATGTGCTTCGATGAATACAATATACTCGCCCAGTGCGTTCATCGTACCGCTTAAGCGGCCCACTATCTTGGAAAATCTATACGAATCGAAACGTCGTGCCTGAAAGCATATAACTGAAATGACCCATTTGTTGGAGTAATAATTATGATTTAGTTTTCCTTAGTTAATAAAGCCGAAAAATAAACCACGCTTTTAGGGTTAAAACAATGCAGATATAAAGCAATATACAGATGTTCCTAATAATAAACGTTGTTGTTATTATTAATGTTATTATTGTTACAATTGTTGTTATTGTTATCATTACTATTATCTGTTAGAGATCATACAATAGTAATTCCGTTAATGCACAAGTAAATAAGTCTTCTTCATTTTGGTAAAAAATCTGATGAGTTGCACTCACATGACTTTCTCTACTCTTGTACCAACCATTCCTACAAACTCTTATCCCTATATCTTCTTCACCTTAGTTGAGATAAAAATTTGCAGAAATTATCTTATTGCTTATTTTCTTGTAGGCAGAAGGCCTACAAGAATGCAGGAATGCAGTAGGCTTTGAGCGATAGTGAAATGTTTTAAAGCTTTCAAATTCCGTTCTCTTTGCACGGTTAACATATAAAAAATTGAATAACGATGTTCCATTTGAAAGTTCTCTAAAACTCACACACATGACAAGGCATATCTCCGAAATGGTTCACTCTATAAAAAAATTTATTGGGACATAAATTGTGTATTTTAGTAAGATTTACATTGTTTGTATACTAAGATTTGGTCTATCTCTAACGTTTTACCAGTTATGCAAACGTCATCCAGAGTAAATTGGAGTTCATGAGCTATAGCCAGATATAGCATTTTAATCAAAATCGCTAGGGCCATTTTCAAGAAAATCAAAATTTTTGGAAACTTTTCCATGTAAAGGGTAGTTTACGGTGGAGGAATTTTCTTCAAAATGTTCACGTCATATCCATGAAAGACGTTAAATTTAAATACTAAGTTTGGTCTTTTAACCGACTTTTCTTTTGTGAGTTATGCTGTCTACAGACTGACATAGACACAGTCTGACGCACACACGGAGCTTTTCTGGAAATGCTTTTTTATTTTTTTTTTTGGGCTGAATACAATACTTATTCTACTACACTCTACGCAGTAGAGAAAGTGCAAATTGCATTCTTTTATGGATTACCGGGTTGAAATAACACTATTCTCGTTGTCATTAATGACCGCTAAGTTTGCTACCACACCCACTTGTCTTATACCTGGCCCGTGAATTTGTCGCCTGCTAACCTTCTTCCTCACTTTCAGTAATGTCAGGCGATTTCTGCATCGGAACGACCTAACGTGAGAACAAATTGAGCACACTTGTTGTCATACTTCTCTTAGAAATGACATTTTAACATTAAATTATTACTAAATTCATTCGTATTGAGATGCAAAGCCAGTAGAGCATTGTTCACACAATATTTGCGCGAAAGGTAGTGAAATAATAAACCATTTTATGGCATGTGCTCGGTTTTATGGTTTTCATTATCTACCTATTCTCTATAGTAATATTTAAAATAGAGCGGAACTTCAATAATTTGAATGTTTATAATTTGAAATCGTCGTTAATTCCAAGGTTTTTGTTGGCCCCTTGAATTTTGTATTCAAGCAGTGTAAAATAACTCAAGTGTAATTCAAATTTAATTTTCCTTAGTTCGAAGTTTTTGTTCCGAAATGTCAGTCGAAAATTAATCTAAACGTGGAAAATTAATACAATAACTTCGTCTATGTGTTTCTGCAAAAGAGGCGATTGCTTCGGAATTATTTTGTCGGAATGCAGCTGTTTAATGAAGTTTGGGGCTGGAATAGCTGGCCTAGCTGCCGACCTTGAGCTTTTATACCTGCTCCCACATCCCCTTGTTTAAAACACGTGGTTCTTTCGTTATCGCTTAAGCTTCCTGATGTTCAATGGATTGCAAATCAATGCCACTATGTCTCTTAGTAAACCGCGTGTCCAGTGCAAGACCAACTTTTGAGGAAAAAGTCGCCATCATTCAAGAAGCTCAAAAGAGTTTGAAGAAAATATCTGAAACCGTGAAAGAATAGGGATACGACCGAATACTTTGTCAAATTACCAATCTGAAGAATAAGGAGAAAATTTAAAGCAGTGCCTCGAAGCCTCGAGTGAAAATGGAAATTCGAAAAACCATGAGACAACGGAAAAGTCCTAATGGAGAGATGTATGCATGGACCTCTATTGCAGGAACGCCAATTTTAGACGTACATAATTTCTGTAATTCAAATTTTTTGACATTTCGACGTTTTTTTCTTGTCCCCTCAGCTTCGAATTATCTATGTTCGACTGCATATAGTACAACAACCAGTTTGAACACCATCCATAAATGACAATAATTTCCTACTCGGAGGGGGAGGGGGGCAGGCGGGAGGGGGGGGGGTTGCGATTCTTCAGTTCTACGTACATGTCATGTATATCAACCTAAAATCATTATTTGCCTTCTCTATTTCTGTGACATGCTTTTTGTTGTACTAGTCTGTAGAATATATGCCTAAAATTTGACTAAAATTTATGTAAACATGCGTAGCAACCACTTTTTGTTTGCTGTAAAAACTGTAGAGTTTGATATTCGTCATAACGAGCCGCAGTGCCATAAAACACAGGGCTACTTTCCAATAACTCACACTCATGGCTCTTTGCCAAAATATTTCTTGTCTGATGGATTTGTTTCTCAGCAGCGTCCTTACTTCAGTTCTTGGCATTAGCAGCTTCAACTCTATCTCAAACTAGAACAGATCTTTACTCGCCGTGAACACAGACTGATATTTATCTCCTTTCAAAAGGATCACTTGAAACTTCATAGTTATGGGCAATTTGGGACTAATGATCTGAATCGGATATTTAGCATATAGTTTACATTTAAAGCAGGGGATAATTTATACAGATGCCTTATGCTTGGTTACTTATAAACAGAGGACGTGTTGTATTCACTGAGATCTCAACGGAACTACTTTTTTTTCAACTCCGTGGGGGAAAAAAAGCTAAAAAAAAACTCGAAAACAAAGGCTGTATATAAGTCAGCCTTTAAAAGTACGACAGTAGTATTTACAGGAAAATACTCCAACGAAAAGCAGCCCTACACATGGAAATATTGTTTTTCTCAAAAGGGTTCTTAAATATTTGAACTAAATACCATATGAGTATGTGTAAGATATTTCTATGAAAAATATTTCTGGGACCCCTCAAAAGTCCTTTGTTCTGGTAAACGCTAAGAATCCTACATAACCATATTACACTGTTAGGTAAATCTCTTTAAAGCACATTATTTGTAAGAACTAGACTTTCGTGGTGATAATACTTTTCAAGGTATTTCTTGTATAGAAACTATTTCTTGAAATATTTATAGTCATTATTTGTTTTTTTCTTATCTCTTGGCTATGCAAAGACAGTGGAATTTCAAAACCACCATTATCGCTGAAGCATACTCTGTTTATCTTGTCCGGTTGATCGTGCAAGGAAATACGCAATAAAGCCATTTCTACAAATACTGTCGATTAACATGAAATAGATAAATTAACAACATTTTAAAGTATAGATTGTAAATCAATGGGTAGAGAAAGTTATATATTTATATATAAACGCATCAGATTTGTGTTTTAATAATGTATTCAGATTTGAATTGTGCTGTAAATTAAGTATTTTTGATGCAACGATACAATTTTTTTTTTTTTTGTTTTTTTTTTTTGTTTTTTTGTTTTTTTTGTTTGTTTCTTGCTTACCTGCATAAAACTCAATTACCTATTTATGACAATTTTAGTCCATATAGTTCAATGAATAATATAGGCATAGAAGAGAAAGCAGAAAGGTAACTTCATTAAGTTATGTGTATTTTTAAAGGACCCTATTCTATTTAATGCCAGTTAATTTTTTTATTTGCTTTCATTTATCATAATTTATATCATGAAATCCCGCAGAGATATTTCTTGCCTGGAACTTTTCCTCCCCATTTTATCTTTTCTGAATTATAATTTCATTTCGTATATTATTAGTCTCCACCGCTGCAGTGTATGAGGTAAGAGTTAAACATTATCAGACAATATTACAGCTCCTCACTTCGTCGCTAATAAAACACCTGTGTTGTAGATGACTTTTGTGCATAGAGTAGAGTAAGTGCTACAGTTAAGGGCATCTGAATACTGCTCAATGCTCGCGCAGAACACTGTTGCCAAGTGTAATAGGCGTGTACCGGCGGGAACTTTGTAGCATCAGAGCACATTTAATATCCTTAAAACATTAAAATGTTACCTTGATGCTGTTAAAACATGACACGGGCTGGACTGCAGAGGCTTTAAAAAAGTTGTATGCATTAATGATAATGTTACTACTCTGAGCAGGCATAAATTCACGTTTGCTAATCGAAACATCACTTGCCTCAAATTCAATGGGCGTATTCACAAACATAGGGGAAAGAGAAATATAATAATTTCATTAATACATTAACAATATTTCTGCAAGTTTGAAACACGACTCAATCTGTGCCTAGTCACTTTAGTAATAAAATAACACCCTACTCTGAAAACGATTTCCTTTCATAGTGCGCGGTTTGTATTGTCATGGTGTACTATCTCTCACGGGTTATACAAATAATGATGTTCCCATTAAGAAAGGAACAAGAAAAGTGGAAATAAAAAAGAATGTTAAATGGATTTCGAACTAATGTTATCCAACCAGTCTTGATTTGAGCGAACACGCCTTAGCCAGTTCCGCTATAACGAACACACAAATTTACTCTTAACTGGTTAAATTTACGTCTGTAAGTCTAGCACCCAACACTGGAATCCTAATTTGCAATATTTGCCCGTTAATGTAGAGCTGCTGAAATATTGTTGTTCAAAACTGCGAGGTGAGCTACCAGGTGACGTGGCTGCCATGTCCTCTGAAAATCAAGGGAAGCATATGACTAATTTAATTTTCACACCACCTATGCAAGACGTTCGAGAGGTGACTCTTTGCGCAGGTGTCACTAAAGTTAGGTATTTACTTTTGTGAAAGATAGTACTGTTTATTTGTATCTGAGATAAGCGTTGTGAGGAAGGAATGTTAAATAAATTTGAGTGAAGAGGGTGCACAGCTTGCATTCTAAGCATCGTAGAGGCAGGATATTTGCCAGAAATGATCAGAAAATAGAATTCAGCTTTGTCATCTATTTTTTAAAGTACTATTCAAGCATACTAAGCATAACTGATTATCATATTCTCAATTGGGGGGCATAAGGTGCATGCACCACATTTGGCAGCGCTGGTAGGAGGGGCAAACATAATGCAATGAAGTCTTCAGTACGTCCCGTCCTCATTATGTCTTTAGCTTTTGCATGTGCTTTAACTTCTATTTGATGCTTCTCCTCCTTGAATATGGATTTGTAACCTATCAATATTGCACGGTACCGTTTTCACAATCTAAACCACCATCTATTGCACTAAATATTGAATCTGAGCATTTTTGTAACCATATTCTCTAATTTGGGTAATTTAATCGCTGTTACAGATCAAATATTGCGATATTTTTTTTCTTTAGACTACTGTACAACCGTCAGGTACAAAATAACAAATTATTATTCATGAATTGCACGCAGAGATCTGTAGCTTGTAAAATTCACTCTCGTGCATAATGTGTAAACAATGGTGTCCATTGAATACACCAGTGAAAGAGAAATGGGTGGAATAAAAACCAATTTTTCTGATAAATTACTTTTGCTTTAATTTATGCAATCGTTTTTGTTCAAATCTGTCATATGTGAAATACACATGGTAAAATGCCTTCAAAATAAAATGTTGAAATTGTCATTCAATACAAGCTTGTGAAAGAAAATAATTACATTCTGAACAAACAGTGTGTGTCATTCAATTTTCTTTCATATACAATCTTAAATTACTTGAAGCAACAAGTAGAAGAAATGGAAATATCAGAAGTTGTTAAATCTAGCAGTGTTATAAAGCCACTTGGCAGTTACCACAATGTTTTAATTAAACAAATGATCACGTTTCAAACTTAAAGCAAAATACTTGTATAAATTGCAATTTTCTTTAATCAGAGAGACTCAAGGGTGTCGGACACTCCTCCAGCATGTGTGAGATAGGAGGTGGTAATGAAACTTGCATTAATGTCTTAGATTTAGCTTTATGCGAATGAAACCCTTTTAATTACGAATGGAAATAAGAATTAACCATGCATACACAATTCCCTACATGTAATGAACCAATAAGGCTTGCATCATTATCAGGGCAAGGCATTTCAAGTTTACTGCTCACAGACGTAGCCCACAAAATACCGGACAGCGACAACGTCAACAAAAATACCTCTTAAGTACACTCAAACAACGTACAGTCGCGTACTCTAGAAGAATAGCTAATTTGAAATTATTGCAGGGTTGCAGCAAGATGATGGTGCCATGGCCTTGCTGTTAGACCATTTGCCTATCACTAAGGCGGCCCGGGTTCGAACCCAGGGAGCCGCATGTGGTATTCGCAGTGAAACAAGTGGCGTGTAGGCGAGTTTCTCCAGTTTCCCCCCACCACTCATTCCACCAACTACTGCATCATCACTTTTCCATTCTACATTTCATATCATCCTCTTCCTCACTATCATACCTGGTGCTTGGCTGATCACCCACTTCCAGGTCTTCACTCTGTCCGATCCATAGGTTCCTGTGCTTCCCGACAAGTATCTGACACTAGGCACTGGTTTGTAAGTAAGGATGGGGGGAGTAATCAGGTTAAGAAAGAAGGAAGGATGGAAGGGAGGGAGTGAGGGAGGGAGGGAACGAGGAAGGGAGAAAGTGAGGAAGGGAAGGAGGATTATTTTCTAGGCTGTTACACTGTATGACCATATACATTTTGAGTGTCTTGAGACATATTTACATTTATTTAAATTGCAAATTAGTCCTGAGTTAGGTTCCCTTTTCGCAACTACTGCACTGTACTGTACTGAATGGTTAGATCACTTACGTGAGCCCCTTGACCATATGACCTTTATGGGCTCCTGCTAAGAATCTCACTAGCATCTGTTCTCGAGGTTTTCCCGAAGAGTAGTCAGTTCTCCACTGAAATAAGCTGAAATTAGCGAAGGAACTTTCAATAAACTGAGTAACCTCCTCTCGCGTATCTCGTCGCGAGGAGATGATCTTGCCTCGGTTGCGTATTGGTCACTGCAATTTTACGTAAGGTTTCCGTTTTAAGGGTAGAGGGAGGGACCCTGCTTCTCTTTGTCCACTGTCTGCCATGTGTTGCTAGGCCATGTTTCTCTTATCACATCTTCGGGAGTATCCGCAGCTGCCGGTCAGTCTTGCAGAGATCCTAGCAGACGATAACCAAGTGGTCGAAGAACTTTTTAAACTTTTATCAAAGGACAAACCTTCAACTAATGATTTAGTATCATAGATATCGAGATTTCATGGCTTTTTTTTGTAAATTGGTATTGAATTCTGCCTCTTGCAATGATCGGTTCTGTATATTTATCTATATTTGTGTACTGACAGGATTTTAATTGTATATACATCTTTTTATTTGGTTATTGTCATGGGTACCTATGACCCATTTTATGGTATTTTAACACTCTCCTGCTTTACCGTTTAGTGTTTTAACTGTTTAATATTTTAATTTTATATTTTAGGTTTTTCATTTTGAAACCTTATAACTTTAAGGGTGTTTTAGATTTTACGGTTTTATTTCGAGCCTAAATGAACTAGTTGTCGACGGGCCCTTAAACTCTACTCACTTACTCACTCACTCACTCACTCACTCACTCACTCACTCACTCACTCACTCACTCACTCACTCACTCACTCACTCACTCACTCACTCACTCACTCACTCACTCACTCACTCACTCACTCACTCACTCAGTAAGTCACTCACTCACTCACTGTCACTCTGTCACTCAGTCACTCACTGACTCTCATTCATTCACTAAGTTTTTGCCCCTAACGTACCTTCAGCCCTTCACCACCTTTGCATGTGTATAATAAGATCCTCAAACTTTATATAGTGACACTATGTTGCTGCTCTCTTCCACACTTACATTACACGTCTTAATTCACCTGAAACAAAGGAAGATGTCTAGAAAACCTTATGGTTCTATTGTGTAATGCCTTGGTTTATATCAAATTGAATAACTAATAAGAGTTGCAGCAGTTTATACATATGGAGTGACTTATTAAACAACCTGTACATACATACATTCATTCGTGCAAATTTTATTTTTATAATATTAGTATTATAGACTTAATTTAAAGTAGAAAGTAATTTGTCTTAATGTTAGTACAATACGTCTATTAAAGTCAATGTTATCGATTGTGTTGCAGAGTTACCCAAATGAAGATCACAGCCTCAAGGGTGTAAAACCTCATCTGTACCTCTCCATGGACCAGTTCTGGACACGATGCTTTGGCTTGTGAGCAACTTGCTGTCGCTTTCTCCTCCTCCTTAAGTGTGACCATTTGTCTTTCGGCCAAGAACCACCCCTTTGTGTTACTGGTATTCGATGTCTATAAATTTCTACGAATTTATGTCCATTCCCAACGATTCAGAGAGTGTAATTGATGTAAGAATTATTCCTTCTAAAAATGCGCAGCATAATTACAATACAGCAAGCTAAAAAGAAAACTCACAAATCTGGTTCTCTTAGCAAAACGCATGTATAGGTTTGGGCAGTTGTCCAACTGTCGTATTTTGACAACTTACACTCAACTGGTGATTTAAATCGACTCATGAACCTGCGAGCTGCCATTTGAAACGACACTGACACTGGCCATATGGATCTAAGAGTTCCACATAATATAAATAAAAGGTTCATACTGCAGAAAAAAAGAAAACTATTTTGAAATTTATTAAAAGATATTAATCTTAACTACCAATTTCTTTTAACAGACCTTTTTTAAACCGATTATTAACTGATCTTTCGTTTTTACTTTCTTTGCTGATAAGTAGAAGAAAGTATTGTATTCCACCCAAAATTCGATGTCGAAATTTCACTGGAAATATATGCTTTTAGACACCCTGAATAAAAAAAAAAAAAAAAAAAAAAAAAAAATTTAGTAAGGCCCGTGTGTGTGTGTGTGTGTGTGTGTGTGTGTGTGTGTGTGTGTGTGTGTGTGTGTGTGTGTGTGTGTGTGTGTGTGTCTGTGTGTGTGTTGTGTGGGTGTGCGTGCGTGCGTGTGTGTGTGTGTTCGTACAGCATAACTCAAAAACGAAAAGTCGCTTAAAAGCCAAAGTTGATATTTAGTTTAATGTCTTTCAAGGATGTGACACGAAGATTTTGAAGAAAATAGCCCCACCCTAAACTACCATTTACATGGAAAATTTTGATTTTCTTGAAAATGGCTCAAACGATTTTGATTAAAATATCATATGTTGAAGATATTTGTATGAAAAATGAAATGTATATTTTGAATTTTCTGGCTATAGCCTTTGTTGTCCTGTTTACTCTGGAGGACTTTTGAATAACTCGTAAACCGTAAGAGACAGACCAATTCTTAATATACAAAAAAATGTAGCTCTCACTAAAGCACACAATTTATGTAGAGTGAACCATTTTGGAGATATTTCTGGTTTTTTTTTGTGTCAGATTCGGAAAACTTGAAACTTTCGTGAAATGGAACATCGTTGTTCAGTTTTTTATATGTTAAGCGTGCAAAGAGAACGGGATCTCAAAGCTTTAAAATATTTGACTATCGCTCAAAGCTTAGTGTATTCTAATATTCTCCTTGTACTTACAAGGAAATAAGCAATAAGCGCGCGGAGCTTTTTTTAAAATACTTTTTTTGGGGGGGGGGGGGGTGGGAGGCTTCAAAACATATTTCTGGGAAATCTCGACATCGAATTTTTGGGGTGGAGTACAATACTTCTTCTACTTTACCATACGTAGAAGAGAAGGTAAAAAAGAATGGTAAGTTTTAGAGTTACAGTGGAGGAAACTGCCCTAGGTATACCGGCTTATTTATACTCAGTTTCCTGCTAATTGCATTTCGCTTTATAAAATGTGCCTTTTCTCAGGAACTACTTGAATTTTTTGTAGTTATTACCTATTAGAGATATGATTTTGAAACTGAACCTAAAACATTACTCGTTCTGCTAAATACTGCATGTAAAAAACCCAAAACTTAGAAGTTGAATTAAGAAACATTTAAAAATTAATTAGAAAATAATTAAACCACTAGCTGCAAATGTTATAAGTTCTGATTATTAAGCATGTACAGGAGGTACCTAGTTCATATAAATTTTAGTGTTATGAGTTTTCATTCCATAGTATGTTACCTTTGTTTCTTTTTTATTAGTGTAAAACGACTAGCTTTACGCATAACAAATTGAAGTTTATGCAGCAGTTATATACTTACATATGATAATAATAAGCACAAATAAATAAAATAAACTCTATAATATACCTGGTACCTAATTACTTAAACCAGGGCCAATATGCCAGATTTTTAACATTTATTTATTTTGCACATTCATAGATATAACATACTTCAGACATAAAACTATAGAATAAGAGTACAAATTATAATATATATATAACAAAATTATAAAGTAAAGGAAAATAATAAAAAAATATTTAAAATAATTATTATTATGTAGAACATAAAGGAGAAAAATAAATAAAAAGTAAAATACAAAAACAAATTACAACATTCCACACATAATCACTCTCGAAAAGCAAATACTACTAAACAATAACAATTCATTCTACACAATCATAATACAATAAAATTTCTAATTAAATTTATAAAAAAACTAACCTTCATGTTCGTATAAATACATAGAAATTTATAGGATAAAAAAATAACGATAAAATTAAAACAAATTTATCTTCTCACTACAACAAAATAAAACAAAATATCCCTTACAGTTCATACATACCAACATCACTCTCACAAAACTATTACTAAGCAACAAACGTGTAAAATTAAATTATTAATTATAAGCGTTACATACAATTATTATTTTATTAAATATTATTAATATAATTATTTATTATTAGTATTATTATCATTATTGCTATTTAAATAATTGTCAAAATTATTAATACTGTTTAAAAATAAATAAATAAGTAAATATTATGATCACGATTAATTTATTATAATTACACATATAACTAATACTATATGTGTGTGTATATGTATATGTATATATATATATATATATAAATTTTTAAAATTTAAATTTACGTATTACAAACTATAAATTAACTAAAGTTTAATGCTATCCAGTAAACTACAACTGGTAACTAGTTATTAAAATATTTAAAATAATAAGCATATAAAATTTCAAAAAATTTGAATATATCTACCCAGAGATGCGATTTTTTCTGTCAACGTAGGAACAGTTGAGTCCAAGAAGCCAGGATTTTATTCTTTGATTCACGATAGTTGGTAAGGGATGATCATGAGAACTGTCTATACCCCTGATTTGAGAAAACAACTCTCAATTACGTACGTCTTGATTATATTTTGATTCCAAAATATATACTGCTACTGAATGTAGATGACTCACATTTAAATATGTCAGTGTTTTAAAACGATTCCGCGAGCTGTACTACCACTAGTCCTCATAAACGCCGTTTTCACTTCTTGCTATCTATTGCGCATCAACTTCTGAAGCGATAAATTGTCTGAAAACAGAGTAAAGCAATTAGAGTAGGATTGCCAACTGTAACATAGCTACGGCTAAACTCAAAGATATACGTAAAATGCTGAATTATTTCCTTCTAGTTTTTCATGAATATTACTGAAGCCTATCTGATAAAGAAGCGTTACATTTTCACGCACCTGATTTTGAGTGAAATAGCCGTCTAACTCTCCGCTAGGCGAGCGCCTTGGTAAAACACCATTAGTCACGCAGGGCCTAGTAGGCCCGCACAGTATTTTGTGCTTATGTACTTGCATTTATTTTTTAGTTGTATTTTCATTTATTTCCGTATTTAGCTTAAATATACATCTTTTTATTAGTAGTATCCTACTAGAACGATCAAAGATAAAATGTGGTATGAATACACTATACATTATAATTTGGATTACACTACATGGAAATATAATAAATTCAGGTATACAACTTGTAATTTGAAATGTACTGTCAATGATGATATGATATGACGATGATGATGACGATGATTCAAGCTTTGGAGCCGTGGATCCGTTCCGTCCCCATCAATCAATATCATCTCTCATCTCTTCCTCGGTCTTCCTAAGTCTCGCCTACCGATTGGAACGTAGTCCGTCACAGGTACTTACCACAAAATTAGATCATTTTTGCAAATTTTTATCTCGACTAACATTAAGAAGTTAGAGGAATAAGGGTTCCTAAGAATAGTGAGTAGAAGAGCAGAAAGTCATATAATTTTTCCTAATGCTTGAATGTGCGTTTATATGGCCAGTTTCATTTTCCTATTCTACACCCACAGTACATATTTTACTGCTGGAACCGTTATGTTCTCTTCCAAGAAAATATAAAGGGGCTTGGCTCTGATCTGGAAATGTATTATTATTGTTCTAGGAATGTTTTAAAATAAGAGAATGAGAGAGCTTTAGTTGGATATCTTCCAACTGTTAATTAAATAATGTTATTGCTTGCAATTCTTCCCACCCGAAGTATAAGAAATATATTCACTATTTTCTGTATACAGAGTGAAACGCGTGAGATTCGCAATCAGAAGGTCGTGGGTTGATTCCGCTCACTCTGACCCTGGGTTTTTCGTAAACTTTCCTGATTGGTAAGTGAATGTTGGAGCGTTTTTCCCTTCCACTTGCTTCTTATATTTTACGTGTGCTTCTAATTTTCGTGATGTATAGTGGTGCTGGACGTGGATGACTTCTGCAACAATAGATTAATAGTCCAATAGCCCGTGACGGCCAGACCTTCCTTATTTTATAAAAGTTGAGTTTCTCAGCGCATGCCCCCAACACAGGTAGGAAGGTTGGCTTCCATTAATCTTGAACCATCGTAGCTTCGGCAGGTAACAGGTAGCAAAGGTGTATCAAATAGCAATTTAAAATAATCAAAGTATAGAGCCTAATATTCTTATTTTCTTCGAGATAGTATTAGAAATCACGCCCTCCATTGCCAGCCACTATGTGTTCCTTGCGTGACTATTAGAAGATGCTTCCTTCATAGCCGGAAGGTTTCGCCAGTTTAACACCTGGCCAGACAAACTCAAACTCAAACACCAATTAACACGTCTTCCATGATGATCATTAAAAGTGGATCACATCAAAGTTTGTATTCATTTAATAGTTTGTTACCGGATTATCCGGAGTTTTCTTAATCCGGATTACATCCGTTACCACTTAGTCTGGATAAATGAGATTCTTGTATACAATACTTGGAGCGCCTTTTATACCGTTTCTCCAAATTAATAATGTAAACTTCCCTCAATTCTCCATTTATTAATCGGTAGAGCACTGTGAACTTCGTGAATTGTATTCCTCACTGTGCCATCCCAGCACAGTGGAACTCCATAAATGTGATTAAATAAAAAAAGGCTTCGTGTAAGTAGTCGCCGAAACTAGCAGAGTCCTACGGTCACACCACTGAGGATGTTCGACGCAGCTTCGAACGAAACGTCAGGAAGGAAATTTTCCACTAGACCACGGCCCATAAGCCCGGATAATCATGTTCTATTTAATGACACCAGCCGTGAAAGCTTACTTGAGAAGAATCAGAGATTTTGTGCTGCAGAAATTTTGAATTCTGTGAACGCATGAAATAAAGTGCTTGAGAAAAAGTTTGGGGAAACAATTCTTCCTTGTGTTTCTAGACAGCAAGTGTGTGTGTGTATGTGTGTGTGTGTGTGTGTGTGTAACATGCAGAAGAATTAGCTTGTGAGGAAACTGCAACCATGCTTTCGTATATCATATGGAAACTTTGTTTTCAAACATATTACAGACAATTACGACATGTTTTAAAAAAATCTGATGTGTTGCACTCACATGACTTTCTCTACTCTTGTACTAACCATTCTAACAAACTCTTATTCCTATATCTCCAAGTTAGTTAAGATAAACATTTGTACAAATTATCTTACTGCTTATGTCCTTGTAGGTGCAAGGGGAATATTAGAATAAAGAAGGCTTTGTGCGACAGTCAAATCTTTTTGACCTTTGAGATTCCGTTCTCTTTGCGCGATTAACATACAAAAAATGAACAACGTTGCTGCATTTCGCTAAAGTTCTAAGTTTTCCAAAACTCACACACATAACAAGGAATATCTCCAAAATGGTTCACCCTACAAGAAAATTTATTGAGACATAAATTGTGTATTTTAGCAAGCTCTACATTTTTTGTACAGTATAATTTGGTCTATCTCTAACGGTTTACCAGTTATGCAGAAGTCGTCCAGAGTAAATACGACTACAGGGGCTATAGCCAGAAAATTCAAGATATACATTTCAACTGTCATAAAAATATCTCAAACATATGAAATTTTAATGAAAATCATTAGAGCGATTTTCAAGAAAATCAAAATTTTCGAAAAATTTTCCATGTAAAGGATAGTGTAGGGTGGGGCTGTTTTCTTCAAAATCTTCTTGTCGCATCCTGGAAAGACATTAAACTTAAATACCAAGTTTGGCTTTTAACCAACTTTTCGTTTTTGAGTTATGCTGGTCACAGGCTGACAGACACACAGACACACAGACACACACACACACACGGACCTTTTTCTAAAAATGCTTTTTTTTTGGATTCAGGGGGCCTCAAAACATATATTTCCGGTGAAATCGCGACATCGAATGTTTGGGTGGAATACAATACTTCCCCTACTTACCAGTAGAGAAAGTAAAAAAATCATGCACAGTCCTAAGAAATCACCAAACTGAAGAATGAGTTTATTTTAAAAACAATTTTGGCGTAAAACTATTTCCTTGTATGATGAATCTCTAAGGGGAAAAATGCAGTATTTAGTACCTAATTTCTTTAATTTGTAAGGCAACTTTCGTCCCATAGTAAGTACTCGTACAACGTTAAACAATGCCAAAGTAAACACAGGCTAGTGTAACTTTGTGTTTCCACTATATTTTTTCCTGGCCCAGGTTAAGCTGTGGTGCTTCCGCCACATTTCATTATTTTATATAATAAACAATAACACGCATAGGAATTCGTTTCTGTATAATAAACATACAACACACATCAGCGAATCTTCTCAAATTTAATTACAAATAACACCTTCATACCAGAATGTTAAAAAACGTTTAAGTTACTTCGTACTTAGTTATTTTCAGTGGACTTTACCTTCAGCAGATGCCTAATTGCATACAGTTTGCTATATCCGCGATTGCTTCTGGTTCCCCTTCTAATACTATAACTTTACGATACAAATCTGTACCATATTTACAAATATTACAAAATTTCATATTTACTAATTTTCTAATTTAAACACTACAACCCCTCAACTTTAGTTCAATATCGCTGTCGAAGCAAACAGGCCGACAGAACTGATTCCCCAACAATACACAGTGCGACAGATCATATGGATAAATAAACTATTAAAAATTCCGCCACTTTGCATGTTTCCTTGTCGCACAACATGAAACTGCATGCATAAACAGACCCTAACAATAAATACAGTTGCCATGGTCAGGGTCACAGAATAACAAAATTAGTGTGAGATTGTTTCATCGAATTCATTACAGTCCTGACAGTGATTATAGACGGATGGATTTCAATTTTGTTCTGTGTGCGTTTATAGGCATACGTATTTCACGGACATCATTGTATTCATTTAATAGTTTGTTTCCGGATTTTCCTTAATCGTAATTATTTTCTAGTAGTGCAAGAGAAATATGAGAATACAGTAGACTTTGAGCGACAGTCAAACGTTTTAAAGCTGGTCGCTGTATGAAGGCTTTGAGATTCCGTTATCTTTGCACGGCTAATAGAAAAAAGTGAATAACAAACTTCCATTTAAGAAAAGTTTAACTACTGCAAAACTCATACAAATAACACGGAGCATCTCTGAAATGGATCACTACACAAAAAATGCTTTTAGACATATGTTGAGCGTTTTAATGAGATTTACATTTTTGTATAGTAAGATTTGGTCTATGACTTACGGTTTAGCAGCAATGCAAAAGTCATAAATTAAGCCACAATTTTCAGTACCTTATCGTGTGTAGGAGTGTCAGTTATGCCGTGAGTGTGTTCGCCCAGACCGGGAGGCAAGCCATTAGCACTGAACGAAACAGCCCCATGCACACGATAAGGTGACCAAGAATTGTCGCTTTAGTCATCAAGAGTAAACCGGATTACAGGTGCTATAGCCATAAAATTCCAAATAAAAATTTCATTTGCCATACAAATATCTTATTTTTGCGAAAATCAAAATGTTCGAAAAATTTTCCACGTAAATGGCAGTGTAAGGTAAATGAATTTTCTTAAAAATGTTCGAGTTACATCCTTCAGAGACATTAAACTTAAATACCAACTATGGTTTTCAACCAAATTTTCGTTTTTCAGTTATGCCATTCACAGACACACACGCACGCACGCACGCACGCACACACACACACACACACACACACACACACACACACACACACACACACACACACACACACACACGGGCCTTTTTCTAAAAATACTTCATTTGGATTTAGAGGCTTCAAAACATATATTTGCGGTTAAATCTAGACATCGAATTTTTGGGTGGAATACAATGCTTCCTCTCATTATAGGTTGTAGAGAAAGCAAAAGTGCTGTTTTTATTCAGGGACATCAAAACATGTCTTTCCAGGAAATCTCGGTATCCAATATTTGGATGGAATGCAATGCACACAAACTCCTATATAGGAGGAACTAAAAGTAGAACGTAAATATACTTGTTTCAGTTTCTCTCTGTATCTAATTGTAACACAATCATTAGCTTGCATGTTTAGTAGTTTCCATATGTGAGTAAGCCCAGCGCTTCCTCCACGCCAAAGAGCAGCTGGAATACATTTGCAAACCTTGTCTGTCACTCCATTATAATCATGCATACATACGTGAGATGTCTGTCCGTCCGTCCGCTGTAATTTATCATCATCCTCCTAGGCTTCAAAAGCACATTTACATTTACACAATACACTGACAGTTCACTTCATGCTGGGAAACAAAACTTCCAAATTTTGCCAGATGAGCTAGGAAAGGTAATATTCATTGACGTCTAAGCATCCTCAATATCTTCATTAGTATCCTATCATTACTTTAGCCTTTGTTACTTATAACAGCTGTCTAACTTCATCACGGCTATATAATTGTCACATTGCAAGACGTGCACAGTTGGCAATTAATATGAATCATAACGTCCTTAAAGACAGATCAAAGCAAGCACATGTGAAATTTGCTTAAAACCCAAAAGAATATCGATAGTCGAATTTTTTGCTTTTTACTGTATTTATACTCCACACTTGTATTTGGATCGTCTACAGACTTAGTAATATCGACAATATTTATCACTCTACGCCCTTTGAGGTACTCCTGAGCGCTGTACTGCAATGCGTATTCCAATCGTTTTTCCCAAACTTTTTTAAGTATTGTTCATTACTTAAAATATTTCACCTGTGAAATATTTCATATCCTCTCGCCTTAACCCTCCTGTTTTGGGGCGCTCCATCGGGGGCGTAAACACAAAAGAGTTCATTGGTCGAGGTGTTAAGTCCCCTCTGTGAACCTTGTGTATACTATTTGCAACCAAAACGTTGTCACTCACATCAAGATTTTAGCTTTAAAGTACTTAATTTACTGTTAATGTACAGTTAGTGTCAAGTGAGCTACATTAATGGGAAATGTGTATTAATTTTGAGTCTTGAAAGCCCAGAGGAGTATATTTGTGGATGAAGTAGATGTACCAGATACAATTATTAGGTACATTAGAACAATGGGGATAATAAATAACACAACGAAACCCTTAAAAGTACAGTGGCATGTAAGTTTACGGCTCTGCATAACTTTAGCAACATCAGTCTTTTGTCTTACGGTAGCAGGGTTGCCAATATTTAAAAGTAAAATTATCGTACCTGTCACTCAAAATTACAGATTTGGATTCAAAATTATCGTACATCATAAACCAAATGCTAGAACAATAAAAGTATCAGTATAATACTTATAAAAATGTAATAGTATTGATATTCATGGTACCCACTTACAAGATTGATGACCTCAATCAGTATTACAAATTTAGTACTTATGTTTCTCCCACTATTCATCTGAAAGTTCATCTTACTCAACTGTTGCAGCATTATACATATTTGTTATTAAGATAAACTTTAACATCTTTTCGGTGATTTCCAGATTTTCGGACGCACCACATTATTTCATAAGCTGAGACGACCGAATAAGTCCATTTACCGTCTCTAGCACCAGAATGTTTCTAATTTGGTTTTTATTAAAACTAGTTTGGAAAAAAAAAAAAAAAAAAAAACTCTTTCACAAGAAGTGTTTCTGTTGGGCAATGAAATCACTGATAATGCAACCTCCGCCAGTTCTTTCAAATCAGTATTCCCACCAAGATGACGTGTTTAATAACACTCCAGAAACTGCCAGGTTCAAGTGTGTTCTTTATTTCACACGGAATATCACATATTCCGAGTTTTCTCCATTGATCATCAATTTTATGAACAGTGCCTTCTTCATTGAGATTACCAGATCGGGGCACACTGGCAACAAGAGGATAAAGGGTAGAAGGATTATAGGATATGAAATGGTTGCCTTAGAGGGGTGAACACAGGCCATGAGGGCAAAAGTGGTGTCCCTATTTGTAATTAATTTGATTTCGCTTGTGTGACAAACTAGTGAAAATGATATTTCGCCGGTATTGGAATTATCGTACATCCCCATAATTATCGTACGGGTTGACAATCATGAGTACAAACATTCAAATTATCGTATGCCCCCACAATTATCGTACTGGTTGGCAACCATGAGTACAAACATTCAAATTATCGTATGCCCCCACAATTATCGTACGAGTTGGCAACCTAAGTACAAACATTCAAATTGTCGTACGCCCCCACAATTATCGTACGAGTTGGCAACCCTGTACGACAGTGAGGCATGGGCAATGAGACCAAAAGATTAAAACAGGATATCAACAAATAAAATGAGTTTCGTGCGATCAACCGCTGGCTACACACGATGAGACCATAAACGCAATGAAGATGCACTAAAGAAGTTATAAGTTGTCTTGTAATACAATATAGGCAACAATATCAGAACAACTGGGAGAAGCACGTGTACCGAAATGTACTCTAGGATTCCTAAAGCTATGCTTAATTACCACCCAAAAGGAAAACGTCGTTTGGGTCGCTCTAGGACACGATGCTTGGAAAATCCAGCTTTGAGCCCATTACAGGCTCTTGTCCGAAAACCTGAATGGAGGAAGAAGTGAATTTTAATCACTTCCTTCAAAATGGTAAATGCAGTAAGGATCAAATTAGCTTCCACTAAATTTGAGCTGAAAACTAAACTGTAGTCAAGCTTCTCTCTTTGCTACTTAACGATAATTACAATAATTATTACAATCGAATGATTTTTCACGATATGTTAGGTGAATCAGAATATAAACATTATGTTACATTCCAAATTTACAGATTCCTTAAATACTTACCTATAACCACAAGAAAACATAACTGGCATCTGACTGGCCGAATTAACAGAGAGAATAGTCATTGACGTTAACTTAGAATCCAAAGTTCTCACCTGAATATAAAAGACGGTGTGCTTCAATGCCCCCAACAATTAAATACGTTTATTGGTCAAAAAGTGGCCCGGAAAAAGAAAGGAAAGACGAGTAATCCACGCACAGCACACTATTTAAATCAATTATGGAAGGCGAAAATAAGAGTAAGGAAAAGCTAATCATTTAGATTTTAGGCAATAGAATAAAATTTACCAGTACACATCTGTACTACACTATAACACAGAATGGCAGGAAGAACGTATGTTCCATACAATGTTTCTTAAAATTGCGACGTATAGGGCGTTATCAAAATAACTTACACTTGAGACATAAAATAATTCTGCAGAAAGTATTGGAGTTAAAACTGAAATTTGGAATCTTTTATTCCTGGACATAAGAAAGAAATGGTGTAAATCCAACAAAGACTTTCAATTTTTCAATTCTTACAGATATGTCTCCTTAAAATGCACCGGAAACCTAATATGCCTGCAAGTAACATGACTCCAACTGCACACAAACCTTAAACGCCGTTTAATACCAATGAATGCAGCTGAGTAGTGCCCTGTTCCACGGACAGGACGTCTCTGTTGGATCGACTTAATGCTTGCCAGCGAAAGGGCAACTCCCCCTTACCATATTTAGTGAGAAGATTAATCCCTCGAGGCAAATCAGAAAGATGAATGAAGTGAGCTATTCGCCCTGCAGAGAGTGTTAACCCGTTTTCTGCCTGTTTACCATTTGATGATTTCACTTTTTACTGCATTGATGTTGGTAGCTATGTTGACGTGGTGTTAACAATTGTCATCAGGTTAATCACCGAGATAACAGTTACTTAACCTTTTATTAGCACCGGGCGGGATGGCTCACGCAATTACATCTGTGGCCCACATTCGGGAGGTCGCGGTTTCGATCCCCGTGGCCGCGCACTCTGACAAGGGTTTCCTCATGTCACTTAGGCGAATACTCGGGTGCATTATTTCATACCCCGGTTTCTTTCCATCATTCCTCTTCATTCCATTTCCTTATCTTTCAGATGTACTTTCAGGCGTGTAGTGTTGGCAGTGCCGGGCAGATGCTGAGGATGATTGGGCATGGAAGCTGCAGTTCTCGGCGCTAGGTGGCGTTTGACCGGCCTTGTCCTCCGCCGGGGAGGGACGCTCAGTGAGCGGTGTAATGGCCGCTTGGCAGGGCCTGGCGCCGGGATGAAGAGATCTCAGCACTTGTTAGGGACCTCCGCATGTCTCTTTGGCCTGTGTGGTGCCTTCGGTTCCCTCATTTCATCCCTACTTCCTGGACGCTGATAGCCAGAATAGATCTGTGTAGGTCGACGTGAACGAGGTGTCCCTCTCTGTGTCTGTACCCTTTAACCTTTAATATTTTATTGGCGGTTTAAATGCTACAAACAAATAACTTGAAAATTATAGGTAACATAGCGCACAAAACTGGTCTTTTTACTTCCACTACTACGTACCTATAGTAAGTAGTAGTATTTCACCCAAAAATTAGATGTCGAAATTTCGCCGGAAAAATGTTTTGAGCAACCTGAAAAAAAAAAAAAAAAAAAAAAAAAAAGAAGAAGAAGTTCCGTGTAGGTATATGAGTGTCTGCGTGTCTGTCACTCACTCAAGCATGCAAAGTCGGTTAAAAACTAAAGTTGGTATTTAAGTCTTCCAAGGATGCGACACGAAGATTTGGAAGAAAATTCCTCCACCCTAAACAACCCTTTACATGGAAAAATTTTCGAAAATTTATATTTTCTTGAAAATGGCTCTAACTATTTTGATTAAAATGTCATATGTTATAGATATTTTTGACATATGAAAATATATATCTTGAACTTTTTGGCTATAGTCTATGAATTCCTATTTGGATGATTTTTGCATAACTGGAAAACCGTAAGAGAGAAAAAAAATCTTACTATACAAAAATGTAGATCTTACTAAAACACACAATTTATGTCTAAATAAACTTTTTTGGTAGTGTGAACCATTTCGGGATATTCCTCTTTAAAGTTCTGGAGAACTTACACTTCTGTCAAATGGAACATCGCTATTCATCTTTGTATATGTTAGCCGTGCAAACAGAACGGAATTTGAAAGCTTTGTAGGATCTGACTGAACTACAAGCTACTTCCATGACACGCATTATTGCCTGTGTGTTATAGCTCCGTAATTATTAGTTCATTTTAGTATTTTGCTTACTAATTGAAGTGGTCCAGCGATATCTAGTTATTATTTGAAGGTTTGTGCATCTAAAAGACCATAATTTGAAGGTAAACTACTGCGTCTCACAAGATGGAGACATCTGAGTACAGGAGTCTTCAAACACAAGGTAACCCAATGAAAACTAACGTTAATACCAATGTACAGCCAAGTTAGGCATCTGTGACTCACATTCTACCCCTAGCAAAGAGCAATCTATGCTCGTAATGACTTACCTTTAAAAGATTAGATCCTTGCTGTTGGCAAATTAATGTTACCAGCTAACCTCCAATTTGCGTCACGCATTTCCAGCAACCGAATATGCAATTTTTAATAACAAGAAAACAGCTGAAGAACTAATTAACAAATCAAGGATACTACTCCTGATTTACGCCCACTAATTACGAAAACAAATGTATAATACTCTCTGATGGTTCTCCAGTAATACCTAACCAAGTAATCGGCCCGGGTTCGATCCCAGGGACCCGCATGTGGTATTCGTGGTGGACGAAGCGGCGTCAGGGCGGGTTTTCTCCGGGTGCTCCGGTTTCCCCCGCCATCCCATTCCACCGGTGCTCCATCTTCATTCCATGTATCATCAGTGTCACCGCCTGCAGTGCCGTAGTAGTAAAAGCGGGCGTTAAACACTACAAACACATAACCAAGTAATCTTATATACTTAAACGAGCAATTCTTGTGTGTGTGGGTGTGTGTGTGTGTGTGTGTGTGTGTGTGTGTGTGTGTGTGTGTGTGTGTGTGTGTGTGTGTGTGTGTATGCTTTTTAAGTTCATCTATATAGGTGTAATTCCCGAAAAAAACGCGATTTTACATAAAAAATAACATTTTTTATTCCCGCTTCTACAGTGCAATTCTTATATACATATTCCCGGTATTTCAGAAACGGCTCTAAAGATTTGGCTAAATTTTTGTATACATGCATATTATATTCACAGTGTTTTCTCTACTCACTTTTAAGTAACACATTCACATCTCTTTCTCTACACACTCTTCTATAAACAATTTTCCATAAAAACATGATTTACACACACACACACACACACACACACACACACAAAAAAAAAAAAAAAAAAAAAAACATGTTTATCCCCAGTTGTAAAATAAGTCATACGTTCTATATGTTTGCAATAGAAATGCTATTACATTCACACTGTTTTCTCCTCTCACTTTTAGGTAGCACATTCACATCTATTTCTCTACGCACTCTTCTACCAATAAGTCATAAAATTTTCGGTATGTTCGAAATAGAGATTCTGTATATTACATTCACAGTGGTTTCTCTACTTAAGTACTTTTAGGTAACACATTCACATATCTTTCTCTACTCTCTCTACTATAAACAAGTTTCCATAAAAAACACGATTTTACACCAAAAATCATTTTCATCCCCATTTTTAAAATAAGTCATACCATGTTCTGTATGTTTGAAATAGAAATGCTATTACATTCACACTGTTCTCTCCTCTCACTTTTAGGTAATATATTCATATCCCTTTCTCTGCTCACTCTTCTACAAATAAGTCATACAATTTTCTGCATGTTTGAAATAGAAATGCTGCATATTACATTCACAGTGGTTTCTCTATTTACGTACCTTTAGGTAACACATTCACATCTCTTTCTCTACTCACTCTTCTATAAACAATTTTCCATAAAAAACATGATTTTACACCAAAAATTATTTTTATCCCCAGTTTTAAAATAAGTCATACCATGTTCAGTATGTTTGAAATAGAAATGCTGCATATTACATTCAGGGTGTTTTCTCTATTTAAGTACTTATAACACATTCACATCTCTTTCTCTACACACTCTTCTATAACAATTTTCCATAAAAACATGATTTTACACACACACACACACAAAAAGAAAAAAAAAAAATTATCCCCAGTTGTAAAATAAGTCATATCATGTTCTATATGTTTGAAATAGAAATGCTATTACATTCACACTGTTTTCTCCTCTCACTTTTAGGTAGCACATTCACATCTCTTTCTCAACGCACTGAATTTTCTGTATGTTTGAAATAGAGATGCTGCATATTACATTCACAGTGGTTTCTCTACTTAAGTACTTTTAGATAACATTTACATCTTTCTCTACTCACTCTACTATGAACAAATTTCCATAAAAAACATGATTTTACACCAAAAATCATTTTTATCCCCACTTTTAAAATAAGTCATACCGTGTTCTGTATGTTTGAAATAGAAATGCTATTACACTCACAGTGGTTCCTCTACTTAAGTACTTTTAGGTAACACATTTACATCTCTTTCTCCACTCACTCTTCTATAAACAGTTTTCCATAAAAAACATGATTTTACACCAAAAATTATTTTTATCCCCACTTTTAAATTAGTGTTTTCTCTACTTAAGTACTTTTAGATGGCACATTCACATCTCTTTCTCTACTCACTTTTCTATGAACAATTTTCCATAAAAACGTGATTTTACACCAAAAAAAGCATTTTTATCCTCGCTTTTAAAATAAGTCATACTATGTTCCGTATGTTTGAAACAGAAATGCTTTTACATTCACAGAGTTTTCTCCTCTTACTTTTAGGTAACACATTCACATCTCTTTCTCTACTCACTCTTCTACAAATAGGTCATACAATTTTCTGTATGTTTGAAATAGAAGTGCTGCATATTACATTCACAGTGGATATATATACACATTGGATGTTTTGTATATATAACTGTTAATCTCTAAAACCACTTAATCGATCACCGCAAAATTCGGCACGTATATGTATTTTTTCATGGAGAAAGTTTTTATGGTAACAATTTTACTACACAATATATTAATTTCAAATGGGTTTCTACTTGCTTTTTTTTACGTAGCACATTCATGTACCCTCTGTTTGCCCTTCAACATACAACTCATATAATTTTCTATGATTGAAAAATAAATGCAACGTATTACATTCACACGATTTCCTCTACTAATTCTTCCTTTACGAGACATGATCAGTCTTCTTTCGCTACTCGCCCTTCAACATAGAATTCATACAATTTGCTATATGTTTGAAAAGAAATACAATGTATTACATTCATACTATTTTCTCTATTCACTTTTGTTTTACGTAACAATTCACATGTTATTCCTATCGTTTATCAACTTCATACATACCAACGCCTATACATAGCGTATGTTGAAGAGTGAGTGAACTCCAAAGCCTGTTGACCGATCACTATGAAAATTGACATATCTAAGTGTTTTCACGTCGAAGGTTTTTATAGAATCCATTTTACCACGCAACGTATTACGTTCACATGGTTTTCTCTATTCTGTTTGCTTTTACCTAACATACTACTCCTTCTTCTACAAACAGTCCATACATTTTTGCATACATTTGAAATATAAGTGCAACGTATAACATTCATATGGTTTTTCTACTCATTTTTCTTTAGTAAAACACAATCACATTTCTTTTATTACTCGCGCTTCCACGAACACTTACGAACAATTCATACAATTTTCTATGTGATTGGAACAGAAATGCGCAATACATTCGCATGACTTTATCAACCAGCTTTTTTTTCTGTAGTCTTTATTCTACAACAGTGCTTTTGGTCAGTGTCGCTCCAATGTTTTAATAAAAAATAAAGAAATAGTTAAAAAAGTAAAGTAGTTACATTTGGTGTCAGGAGTGCGACGAAAAGCACGATATGGAACAATTAATGAAACAAATGTTAGCCAAGATAGACATAATGGGGAATTAAATGAATTCCGGAATGCGGCAGAGGAAACAAATATGAAAACCGAATTGGAAAAATGTAAACTACGGAATAGAAAATATGGGAACAAAAATGGACAAAATGGAAGCCAAATTGAAAATGTGAACTCCGAAACGGAAAGGATGAAGGCGGAAATATCCAATATGAAGATAGATATATCGGAGAATACTAAGGAGCGACTGGCCGGGGTTAAGGAAGCCATGGAAGATCTCTACAGAAATATGAAGGACCTTGGCCAACACGTTAACGCCCTGAAGTCAATTGCAGCACCACAGAACTGAACTCCATTAAGGGGAAGAAAAAAAAAAACGCTCGACGAAAACCTCAAACTAGGTGGATATCTATGGGGGAGGCCTGCGTTCAGCACTAGACGTTTTTCAGCTGAAATGATGGTGTTTATGAAATATTTGTATGTATTTCTATATCTATTATATCTCGGAAATGACTCTTAAGAATTGCGGTAAAAATTATTATTTAGTTAATGCTTTGCCTTTCAGGTTTATCTAAGTATCATCACCCAAAAAAAAAAAAAAAAAAAAAAAAAAAAAAAAAAAAAAAAAAATAGAAAATAAGGAAAAAAAAAAATTAAAAAGAGAATTTCACAAAAACAGAGGTGAAAAACGCCGAGCGAAGCTCGGTCGCCCAGGTACTTGCAGATAAACTGAGATCGGTGTCAAAATTATGACGTCAATCACACGCATACGTGCAGGAATTTCAGAACCTGGATTCTCGCATGTTTTAAGCTTTAGAAGGTAGTTGTATGTATCGTCTAAAGATCTCGAAAACTTGCCTGATAGTATTCAGGTCAGTTATGGGGGCACCAATTACTGGGTGTACATTTCATCTCATAATCCAACGTGCTTTATTTGTAAGCAAGAGGGCCACCTTGCTAAGCAGTGTAAATTACCAACAGAAGTCACTAAGGTAGAAAACTTCAACAGGGACATTCTGCAGAGGATTTTTACCTACTCAAAAAGTCTGGGGCTATCCTTGATGATGCACTGTTGCCAGAAATCAATGAAGTGCATGTTATGGATAGCGCTCCGTTAGAACACACACGCCCACCTCTCAACACCACCCCCACGATGGAGGTAGAACAATCTCCAGTCGCACTAAGCGGCCTCTTTCAACCACGAGCAGCAGCGCGAATAACCTACCCAATGATATACCATCAGAACGCAACGAATCGTTTTCTGAAAATGAACAACCTCCTAACAGTCGTAAACGTTTATCCAAAAATCCCAAGACCAATGGCCGCACAATATCAGTAAAAGAATCAATGACACCTGTTAAACAAATAATGGAGGAAAAACCCGAAGACTATGAGCTTAGTTTCATAGAACTAGGAAGCCTATTTGAAAACACAATGGGCAAGTCTGATATCCTTCCTATCGTCTATAAGTAAACAAACAATCTTGAGAGTCTTGTTCGTACCATGAGAAAGCTGTACCCCTTTTATAAAGAACGAAGCATCAAAGGTAGAAGCTCTAGACTAGAAACCAAACTCCTTGCTGCTTTAGACAGCAGTAAAGGTGGTGTTAGAAACTTAAAACAGTCTGTTCTAAACTGCACCTACACAAATATAATAAAATGGCTAAGTCTGTTTTGCAGTGGAATATTAATGGCTTTAGGACCCAATGTAAATATTTAAAAATCCTTCTACAAGAACATAATCCCGACATTATGTGTTTACCAGAGACAAATTTTCGTGAAAACCATGTAACACAGCTGCAAGGTTACCAAGCATTCTGCAAAAATAGATACGTAGCTCGCCATGCTAGTGGTGGAGTTGCAAGATACACTTTAAGTAACATATACACTAAACAAATTTTGCATAAAACAGCATTTGAAGCTGTAGCAATATCAATAACTCTTGCTCTCCACACGATCTGCATCTGCAATTTCTACTTGCCTAACACTATGGGATACACTTTCAAATCATAAGAACGATAATTCTGCAATTACCCCAATCATTCATCTTAATAGAAGACTTCAACAGTCACAATACTCTTTGAGAATGCAAAACTACTAATCAACGATTGCGAATGATGGAAAGCTTACCAGACAACCTTGACTTGGTAATACTCAATTCACCCGAACCAACTCATTACGTTTTTACACATGGATCCTTACGTAACATAGACATATTTGTAACATATGTGTTCAGCTGAAATCGCACACTTATTTAACTGGACAGTGAATTCTGAGCCGTACGGAAGCGATCATTTTCCTATTATGATAAACACAGGTAGCTCACATAAATATACTGTGCCAGTTGTAAAATGGAACCTCAAGCGTGCTGATTGGCAGAAATTTAGTTCCAATATAAATGAAGATCTTAATCTGTTACACAAACCCTACATATTTCAAAATACACCAATCGTTGCCATTGTAACAAACTTTACTAAATTCATAGAAAATGCAGCAAAATGCAGCATTCCTAAAATAACCAATGGTGCAATGTACCAATGGTGCAATGAAGCCTCTAAGCTATCCATTAAACGGAATAATAAAGCTTATAAGAAATACTCTAGGCATCCCACATTAGAGAACAAAATTGAATTCAAAAAGTTGCGAGCATGCGCACGAAAAACTATCAAACAAAGCAAGAAAGATACTTGGTTAGCTTACGTTTCATCCCTAAACAACAAAAGACCACAAAAAGGTTTGCTATAAGGGTGCTCAACTTCGAGGTCATCAGCGTCCTTAAAAAATTCATGGCAATAGCCAGATATAAATTTGAATAAAAAATAAAATTACTAACAACGAAGAAAATATGCACATAAACGTAAAGAGCAGTGGAAATAGCCAGATATGAAACAAGGTGATAAATATGTCAAAAAGCATAAAAAGAGATATCTGAAATTTTAAATCCTCAAATTGATACTACCCTCCGCTAAAAGCTTAAAAACTATCAACCGCTGCTTTGTCATCCGCCAAGACCTCTGCAAGTCTGACAGGCAGCTGCAGAGTATCTCGAATGCAAAGCTAATTACCGCGGAGAGTTGACCACTCTTCGTGCCAGCACGACAGCACCGCTCTCCGCACTTCACGCCTAAAATGTTCCGAAGTAACTCGTGAGATGGTAATACTGGGTTCTGTAGTTGCCGTTTTTGCTGCTAAATCCACCATTTCATTCCCCGGCAAACCTACATGGCCAGAAGCGTGTAAAACATGGCGGGCATCCTGGATATGTTGTACAATAGGGTGGGGGTTGTAAAGCTCACTAAGGCTCTCAAGTGCACTAAGGGAATCGCTCAAAATCAGGCAGTCACCTAATTTACGACAGCGCACATACAAAACGACTCGGTAAATTGCATACAACTTTGCAGTAAAAATGGAAGTGCTATTTGGTAAACCAAGTGTATATGGTTCGCTTCCATAAATATAAGCACATCCAACACCGTTGGTGCTCTTTGACCCATCGGTATAAATACGAGTACATCGACGGCCAGCATAGCCTGACAAAAATTTTAAAGCACACGTGCGGATACTTGAAATAGGCATCGTGCACTTCGGGTGTACGGTTATCCCAAGATCCACATGGCGCGTGCCAGATAGCCAAGGGGGGTAAAGCGTCTCGCCCTTGGCGAATATCCTAGGCAGTTCCATTTCAAGCTTCGCTAGAAGTTCCTAGAAACGAAACCCCGCAGGCTTGGAATGAAGGTTGCTATTCCTATACCGTTCTCTTAGCGTGATGGCGAAAAAAGAAGCGACGTTGGGTGCTAGGCATACATCTAAGCGCACAGCCACAATTTGCCAAGAGAATCTCACGCCGATATTGCAGAGGAGGTTCTGCGGACTCGACGCAAAGGCTCACCATTGGGCTTGTTGAAAAAGCTCCTATTGCCATGCGGATGCCCCTATTGTGGAACGCGTCTAATCTTCTCAGCACAATTGGTCGTGCTGACGAATAAACAACACACCCATAGTCTAGTTTGGATCGGATCAATGCGCGATACATACGCAAGAAAACTGTCCAATCCGCTCCCCACGACTTGCCATTTAGTACTCGCATGATATTTAGGGAACGGTCACATCGTGCTCTTAGCTGTGCAATATGCGACCACCAACTAAGCTTCCTGTCCAAGATCAAACCCAGGAAGCGCGTCTGATCTGCCAAGGGAAGTAAATCTGGACCGAAACGGAGCGAAGGTGGTAAGCGTCTCCTACGGAGCCAGAAATTAACGCAGATTGACTTCTCAGTTGAAAAACGAAAGCCGTTTTTGAGCTCCCTTCTCTAAGGTTGTCCAAACATTGCTGCAGGCGCCGTTGTAAGAACGCCGTGTGCCGAGAAGTGCAATAGACAGCGAAGTCGTCTACGAATAGGCATGACAAAACTACAGGTGGAACACATTTCCAGATGGAGTTAATTGCTACAGCAAGGAGTGTAACACTTAGTACCGAACCCTGAGATACTCCCTCTTCCTGAACAAAATAATTAGAGAAAACCGAGCCAACTCTTACTCGGAAAAAGCGGTCCTTCACAAACTCCTGAATGAACAGTGGTAGGCGTACACGTATGTTTCAGGCATACAGGGAACGTAGAATCCCTGCTCGCCAGCACATATCATAAGCCTTCTCGAGATCGAAAAGTATGCCAACGGTTTGAGAGTTCTTCATAAATCCGTCCATTATCTGTGTCGATATTGACACAAGATGGTCTACAGTTGAACGGCGTCGTCGAAAGCCCCACTGGATGTCAGTAGGTTACGACTTTCTAACAACCATACCAATGGTCCATTGATCATGCGTTCCATCACCTTGCAAACGCAACTGGTGAGGGAGATAGGACAATAGCTGGAAGGAAAGATGACGGTCCTTTTCAGCCTTCATGATGGGAATAACGGTGGCCTCCCACCAATTTTCTGGGAGTATACTGTCAACCCAAACACGGTTATAGACCTCGAGCAGGAATGCCTTACCTTTATGTAGCATTTTTACATGAATACCGTCCGGTCCTGCTGCTGATATTCGCGAAGGTCTAAGAGAATGTTCTAGCTCCGCCATGGTGAAAAGGATATTGTAATCTTCCACGTTTCTGGAACGAAACACGAAGCCTTGAAGTTCCACCTGAGTTTTAATTGTAAGGAACCCAGGAAAGTAGTTTTCCGAGCTAAACACTTCCAAACGCGTTGGCCACTTCAAATGAATCTACAACAGTTCCTGTGGCTGTTTTCAGTCCCGCAATTGGTATATGTGTCGATGGACCTGCAACACACCTTATCCTATCCTACACAACCTTGGAAGGTGTCGGTTAAATGAAGCTACATATTTCCTCCATGATGGCGTTTTGCTATCCTTAATGACTTGTCTTGACCTGGCGCGCAATTTTCTTGTATTGGATTAGGTTATCCAACGTAGGGTGACATTGGAAAACCCTAAGAACACGCCTTCGAGCACGAATGGCATTCCGGCATTCTTTCATCCACCAGGGTACAGGAAATCGACCGGGGTGTGAAGTCAACAGCGGAATTGATTGTTCAGCAGCAGAATCGTCTCCGCGAGATACTGCGCCAAATCATTCACTGGTTCGTGCTCGTTGTACGTAAAGGGAGCAAACAGGGTGTAAAGGTTCCAGTTGGCATGGTCCAAACGCCATCTGAGCATACGTGTGGGACATGTATCTTGCGTTAAGAGACTAATAAGACATGGAAAATGGTCACTAGAGTGTAAGTCAGAGATGACATTCCATTTTAAGGAGACTGCCAACTAAGGTGAACAAACTGCAAGATCAAGCTGTGAAAAGCCATTGAAAGGTTCAGAAAGAAATGCAGGCTCTGCAGTGTTGAGGAGAGCTAGGTTGTAACTGTCCAGGAAATCAGTGCTTCTCGTACAAGTGCGACTTGAACCCCAAAGTGGGTGATGCGCATTGAAGTCTCTCACCAAGAGAAACGGTGTTGGTAACCGGGAAACTAGTTCTTCTAAATCAATAGGGGAGAAGACAAGTGAGGGAGGTAAATAAATGTTACAAATGATAAACTGAATGGTTCGCAGCAGAATCTTTATGGCGACTGATTGTATATCCGACTTTAAGGGTATAGTTTTCATATATACATCATCTCTGACAAGCGTCTTGGGTTAAGCATCATAAATAACGTGCCCATTTTTGCCATTGTTGTAGACTGACAATTTGGACGGTTACCTTGTAGAAGTGTTCTTTTCCTTTACGGCCTTGGTAGGAGACGTAGATTTACCTGTAGATGTTGAACGCTTTGGAACTGTTCTTGTTACGACAATTGTTTCTTAAATTGTGGCCCCGATTTGATCGCTGGTTTGTGTAGGGATTTCCCGGATTTCCTGCTTCAGTACCGGCCTAGCTGCAACTGGGCTATAGCTACCGGACTTTGCAAGAGGGTGCTGGAGTATTCGAGCTTCTGAAAAGGACACCTCTTTGACTCGGATTTCTTGGATCGCCCTTTGCTCCATAAAACGGGGGCATTCTCGGGAACCAACTGGATTTTCCCCACTGCGGTTCACACAACTGGGAAGCAATGAAAGTAGAGCGTTGTGAATGACGCCTCCACAGTTGACGCTGTTAGCTGCTGTATTGCACAGTTCGCTTGTGTGTCCAAAGTGGTTACACTTAAAGCACCCGATGGGGTTTGGGATGTATGGCCTTACTTCTATAGTTTCATATCCTGCCTTAATCCTTTGAGGGAGATCTACCAGATCAAAGGTCAGAAACAGGGTATGAGTAGGCTTCAATTCACCTTTGCGATGAACCAGATAAACACAGGTAACACCTTGTTCTTGTAGGTTTTCCTTATTCTCCTCAACGCTTAATCCGCCTAATGCGCGAGTATTAACCACACCGCTTGACGAGTTCAATGTTTTGTGAAGGTCAACACGTACTGAACAGCTAGCTAACATGTTTGCTTTTTGTATCTTATCTGCCTGGTCTGCTGAATGGGCTTCAACGGGGAGCGTGCTATTACGAGATCTAGTGCATGACTTCACTGGACCAGCTATCTTATCCAGACCCTTCTGGATTACAAATAGGCTCACCGATAAAAACTTTTTGCCTTCCTGAGTTCTAGAAATAACCAAGTAGCGAGGACCACAACACTCGACTACTTCCTTTACTCTAACTTTGCTGTTTTTGTTGTTTTGAGTTTTTGAACTCATGGCGATGATATCCTCCACCATTGCAAATGTCTCCGATGGCATGCTCACATCCTGGGCGCCACCCCGGCTTAGATGAGAGTCCTGGCCTGGACCTTGGTCACCCTAGGGTTTAACCTTCCAGTATATAGACAGAGGGAACCAATCGCCTTGAAGAGTGCATCACCCGTTAGAGGAACCCAATCGAGAGTATGGCTCGGGGCCCCGGGTACGCCAAACCCATACCTACCGTCTCCCCCGTGGGAGACTGTGATTTCTGAGTTCTTTTCTTCTAGATGAGTCGTCGACCAAGAGTACCGAGCTTCATCTACCCGTTTTGGAATATTATTTGCTTCCCGTCGCCTCTTGCCCCTACCAGCTAGTCAAAAATGACTCACTTAGTAGACCGTCTGGATCATTGAGTACTGAGCTCCTCCACCACGTCAAGGCGACATTCCCCCGGAGGAGCACAAAAATCCACAGTAAGACCAGTTGAACAAAATAAAGAAAATCAAGATCTCCAGAGACGTACCTCCCATAAGCGACGCACAAGTAATAGCAGACACTTTTGCCGAGAAGTTTGCCGCCATATCTAGTGATTTTAATTACGATCCTGATTTTCTGGAAATTAAAAATGAGGCTCCGGAACTATATCTCAACAAAGCAGTAGTAACTAATCAAGCGTACACTGACAAGATCACTCTGAGGAAAGTGCAGAATGCTCTTCAATCCTGCAGAAACTCTAGCCCAGGACCTGATAATATTCCCTACGAGTTTTTGAAACAACTTCCAGAAAGTTGTTTAAATTATTTAAATTAATTGCTCGCTATCTACAACAGAATATGGGAAAGTAACACATTTCCTGACCATTGGCACACTGCTATTGCTATCCCTAAACCTAAACCAGGCAAGGGCCACTATTTACCAGAAAACTGTAGACCAGCATCCCTAAAATGCGCCATGTGCAAAATGCTGGTAAAGTAATTAACTATCGCCTCTGTGGGAGCCCGCTCAAAGTGGATTGAAGCGCTGTCATTCGACTATGGATAGTCTAATAGCGCTAGAATCAGATATAACTGACACATTGATACAGAAGCAACACATTAGTGTTATCACTTTTGATCTCGAAAAGGCGTATGATATGGTATGGAGATACAATTCATCCTGAAGATGGGAGAGATGTACACTCCCGAAACGTTGATGTCTTTTCATCACTACACCTGGCTCGAAGCCCGAGAGCATCTTGAATATAAATGTAGTTACAGTCTTACTACGCAACAACGTACCTGGCAACTTGATACACTTCATCAACAACTTCCTCCTTAAAAGACAAATTCAGGTACGAGCGAATTTCGCTTTATGAAAGAAGATCAGTCTTTGCAAAACCAAAAATATTATGTTCTGTAGGAAAAAGTCCAACTTTTCAGCTGCAGTTCTAACAATGGGTGGTATGGCAATCGCTCACGAGGAGACTGTAAAAATTTTAGGAATGATCCTCAATTACATGGATGCCGCACCTAAAACTTGTACGCTATGAGTGCGGTAGAAGACTAAATATTCTTCAATTCGCAATAAAGCCTTGTCCTATATTAATGAGCTAGATACAGAGACGCACTTTCTCTTTCTGATTCCAGAGGTGCTCTTTTAGCCATTTAAGACCTTTCAATAACTCACTCTCTCATTCATGAAATACATCAGCTCCTTCATTGCATCTTCTTGAAGAAAAGAACCATAGTATAATCTGGATTCCGTCACACACAAACCTTCATGGAAATGATTTAGCCGACAAAGCAGCCAAAGAAGCAACAAATCTCACAAGTATAAATCCCAACATCAAAATTCCATTTCAAGACATCAACATTCACATTAAAATAACTTTCTGTGACTCATGGAAAAGTTCTTGGATCACATCTCCAAAACGTAAACTTCATGACGACAGAAATAATTCTACAGTACCATTTTCAGTCAAGTTTCTAAGTCACCGAGACCAGGTACTCATTACAAGAATCCTAATAAGACACGCACTCCTATGTCGTGTCTAAGGAACAACCACCACAATGTACAACCTGCAACACAAGGAACACTATTCAACACATACTCGAAAACTGCCAGCAAAATGATCTTTACAGAAAGAAACTCAAGATTCCAGGCAACCTACACCTGTCAACGAAAGATTCAATCGAATGCAGCAGATTAATTTAGTGTGTTAAATGTATAAAACTATAACATGAAAAAATACTGTAACGTTTGCTCCGTTCTCATGCATTATTTTTAACATCTGCTAAAATGTATTAGTTTCAGAATGCTAATTTAAGACAACTATGTATGTATATAATAATTGTGTCATTTAATTAGATTCTGCAAGTTGTAGTAAACATTTGTAAACCAGTTGTAAAAGTCACTACAAGTTGCTACCTGAGAATTTAGGCGACTTAAATACGTTAAAAAATAAAAGATTTGACTGTCGCTCAAAGCCTACTGTATTCTCATATTCTCCTTGTACCTACAAGGAAATAAGCAATAAGATAGTTTCTATAATATTTATCTCAAGTGACACGAGGAAGATAAAGGAATAAGAGTGTGTAAGTACAAGAGTTGAGAAAGTAATGTGAGTCATGTCATCGTGTTTATCTGAAGTAACACGAAGAAGATATAGGAATAAGAGTTTGTAACTACAAGAGTTGAGAAAGGCATGTAAGTGCAACACATCACATTTTGTACAGTAGGGATAGTAATTTGAAAGTATGTAATATCCGACAATAATCCGAATGCAGAATAATATATTGCCTTATACTGTAAGAGAAAAACGTAGTCCAGCTATTTCTGAAGCATAAGCTTTTTTGTTCACTTGAAGTCCGGAAGTGTGACCATACTGAGATATGTATCATAATTCCGTTTCTCTTTTCTCTTTCGTTGTATTAAAGAAGTTGGCACTGGCAGCTATCCATTGAAGCATGGTGCTATTCTTCCAGGAAAACTGCTTTTCCGTTTTTCTCAGCTTCCTTTTGTACTCACAACGGTCTCGGCATTTAAAATGAGCCAAAAGTATTTCTGACTGGTCAGCATTCGCTATTCGTGCTTCCGTGACTGCGTATGCAATACATGTTTAGAATTGTGTCTTATACAGTCATTCTACAGGATGAAAGGTGTTGAGTGCTTTGTTATGTTTAGATTCCTCTGTTGCATACGGCATACTACTTTACTACAGTAAGCAATTAGATTTAAGAAGAGTCTATAAAATCATAACACAGTTTTTGTTTTATTGAATAATGTATGCTTAAAAATAGGAAAGTTGTAATACTGTAACAAATGGCAAAAGTCCACTTACATTTCTGACACCTTATTTTTCTTCTAAATCTGAATCACAAAAACAAAGTTTTCTGTGATAACACGGTCTACATTTCCTCGTGCTGTTTACACGTACACACTTTCCTGCCTTTCAGTTCTCTCTGTCTAACAAACTGCTGGCTACGACAACTGTGCTCTCTCTCACTCTCACTCTCTCTCTCTCTCTCTCTCTCTCTCTCACACACACACACTGCTAACAGTTGTCTCGTTCAACACCTACGATTCCATAAAAAACCACTCTTAATATCTCAAAAAAACTGGGCGTCTCTCGTCGTCCCGCCAGCACTTATAGACGAAAATGACGTAGTATGGATGTTTCTGAACATTCATCTTTTTCTCGATGCTTCCACTGACAAGCCGGCAGTCGGAGCTTCCGGAACGTTCTTGAAACTCTTTGCTCTGCCGCGCTCATTGTTGGGTGTTTAGTGTCCGCAATGGGTAGAGGAAGCTTCACCTTGGCTCACCTTTTAAACACACAGCTGCGAAGTGGTGTGAGGTAGCTTGATCTTGAGACGTTGAGACGTGCATTCGCGGCCGGCATTACAACATTTAGAAATGCAGGCTGCGTTAGAATCACTGTATTTCTTTGATTGGGAAGCAATTATTTGTAGTCAGCATTTACTGCTTGGCTAACATTTCAGAACGGGAATACGAGGTTATTGAGTTTAGAAAAATCTGATGTGTTTCACTCATGTGACTTTCTCTACTCACTATTACACAACATATTCTTACAAACTCTTATTCTTCAATCTACTTCATATCATTCGAGAAGAGGTTTTACTATATTCGTTTTAAGTACAATGGGAATAGTGAATCAGTACGTTTTAAGCATGGTCAAATCCCTTAAGAACTGGTCACTATGTGATAATTTTGAAATTCTGTCCTCTTTGTGGGACCAGGAGAATAAAAAGGAAAAGAAAAATAACGAATAACGAATATTCATTTGAGAAAAGTATAGATTTTGAAAAATTCAAATCAATAAGAAGGAATATCTCGGAAATGTTTAGCTCTACAAAAAAGAAACAGTATTTGTTATAAGTTGTGTTTTTTAACGATACCCACATTTTTGGTGTCATTTAACTTGCGTTAAGATACTTGAAAATATACGATATACATACACGCCATAACAGGAGTCTGCAAGATGAAGGCTCTTGGTTGCACGATGCCTTTTTTGGAAAATCAAAACAACTAAGATCGGGGGATTATATTCGACAACTGAGAAAACTTCTAATTGCTAATGAATAGCTTGCGTATTTGTTAGATAGATCTTTATGACAATAACTGCATATATATTTATAGTTTGGGGTGGGACCGGGTATTAGTGGTAAGCTCCACCTTGTGGCGCTGTTTAGAACGGGTTTTTTTGAATATGATTGCAGTTTACACCAATGCAAGTTGTGATTCTACCTTCTGTCTCCCGGTTGCCTCGGTATAGACTCTGCGGTTGTAAGAAAATTCCCATTTTCCTTAGGGGGATGACGATGTATGGTGACTAAGTGAGTATATTTTCCGTGAAATAATACTTGAAAACAAATTAACCCTTAAACCTCTATTTTGCGTGACTCTTCACGATAATTCTTTCACTGATTCACAAATTATATTTGATGTTTAACTTCACAATCTTTAGTTATTCGTGTCTTCTCTGCCGAGAAAGTCCTTTTTCAGAGTCCTTAGCGACATACCCTTTTGCGATCGCTATTCTGTTGCGAATACACATTGAGTTTTTGTTTAAGAACGCGTCTCATTCTATTCTTGACTTTGCAAATATATTTTTAATTTATGTAAACTGACATACATAACTAAATAATTGGAGTTCAGATGATAGCTGATCATACTTAGAAGAAGCATGCAAAAGTGTGATTCTTAATCGCAAGTGGTTTTAGAGAAAAAGGTACATGAATTCACATGTTTTAAGAATCAATTTTATTATTTTTCTGTTGGATGAAATAACTCAACCATACAAGCTATTAAGGTAAATAACCTTCAACTTCCCTGTTCTACCTCTATCGTAGCGTCAGGCGTTTACCTTGGATCTCCCGAGGCTTACATTTTCCTTTTGAATCTGACTTTACTTAAGTTGGAGGATTAGTCAAACGCGTAAGGTCCCTTTTCTATCCCCAGGGTACTCGGGTAGATCCTCAGTTCTTGAGGTAAGGATTAGGCATTTCCTCCCAACCCCGAAAGGTTTGAGTTTTCCCGCCAATACCCGGCTGGCTGTTTGTAGTGGTTTCCCACTGGGCGATGGAGTCGCCACTTGCCTACGCCGTTACCAGTACAAATAACCACTTGAGATAATTGTTATAGTTCATAGAATAGTTGAAAAAAGTTTCAGGAAAAACTATTGACAACTTTAAAAGAAATGTGACTTGACTCAGGTGTTATTTCTGTATCTGAAGGCTAGCTTCAGAGAAATAAAGTGACATGAAAAGTAACTGGACCTGTTTGTCACGGCATTTTAAATTATTATTGAACAACGAAAGTATTGCTACAACTATTGTTTCATATTTTTTCAAACATTACATGGAAGAATTCAAGCAGAAAACTTACAGCAACCTGGACAGTCAACAGTTGAGGACTGAAATCTTGATGATGTCACTTGCGTGTGACCCAGTAGCAGACAGCGTAACGTGCTTTTGGGAATTGAGTGAATCCACATGTGATGGCATTTTGCAAATATTGGATTACTTCTATGTAAACTACATTTCAGGTCGCAGGGCAGAGGGTAGAACCCTGTTATCGACTTGAGTAGTTGAACCAATATAATGCTACATTGGAGAATGAACACCGCACCAAGGATGTCGTAACAGATTCCAGTTGGTGCTGCGTAAACATCATGGACATTTTTACATTGCATTGACAGAGCTTTAAAGGAAGATACAGTAACAATGGCACGGGAATTTCGTATGCCCGTACAGGCAACCCGAGGAAGAAGTGGTTGACCCAGTAAAAATAATTAAATTAATAGTGGAGAACTTGAATATTTTTTAAACTGGAAATGGACATTCGTATTCCTTAATTTCTATCTTCCTTTTGAATTTTGTAAGTTGTATTTTCTATTTCCAAACAATCGGACACAACTTTATATTTTCGTAGTTTTGCTATTTACATAAAGTTAGTGACTTTCCGACCGCCTCCGTAGCGCAGTAGCTAGCGCGCTTGATTCTGGCACGGAGGATCCGGGTTCGATCCCCGGTACCAGCATGGGGATTTTATCCCCTCTGGGAGGTCTGGCACGGGGTGCACTCAGCCTCGTTAGCTCCCGGAGGACCAATTGAGGAGCTACTTGATGGAGAAGTAGCGGCTCCAGATCTCGAAGACCGCATAACTGGCCGGGAGGGCTCGGGGCGCTGACCACGTCCCACCCTCCAGTACTGCACCTCACCAATGACGCCTGTAGTGGGCAGAGGTGGGGGACGCAGCGGCTGTGCGGTAGGCCTTGGCCCCTTGTGGGCTCTCGCGCCGGGGTTTAGTGACTTTCCAGAATTTAAATAAATATGTATTCGCTGGCATTGCCATCTTCACTAAGTGCCTAGATTTGGTGCTTTGTGACGTGGGTTCGAGTCTCACGGACATGACATTTGTGTATTTGTAACCTTTGTACATGTGTGTGAGTAAATACGGAAAAACAAGGAAAACAATAAATAAGTATGAATAAAAAATATGATGTTTTACACTCACATGACTTTCCCCACTCTTGTACTAACTATTCTTACAAACTAGGAGTTATTTCCGGGCTGTTATGCCGTGGTCTGCTGGAGTTGAAGAACCCAGACGTTTCGTCCACATCTGCGGCGGACATCTTCAGTGGCGCGGTCGTAATCTCCTCGGAGAAGTTAGCGTAGCGTCTGAGTTCTTCAACTCCAGCAGACCACGGCATAACAGCCCGGAAATAACTCCTAGTTATACTGACTCCGGCCGTGAAAGCCTTCGCTCTCTCATATTCTTACAAAGTTTTATTCCTATATGTTCTTCGTGTTAGTTGAGATAAACATTTGCAGAAATTGTTTTATTGCTTATTTCCTTGTAGGTACAAGGGAAATATGGGAATACAGTGGGCGATAATGAAATCTTCAAAAAGCCTTCAAATCCGTTCTCTTTGCACGGTTAACATATAAAAAATTGAATAACAACGTCCACTTGACAGAAGTGTAAGTCCTCCAAAACTCACACAAATAACAAGGCATATCTCCGAAATGGTTCACTATAAAAATTATTCAGACATAAATTGTGTGTTTTAGCAACGTCTACATTTTTTGTACAGTAAGATTTTGCCTATCTCTTACGGTTTACGAGTTATTCAAAAGTCATCCAGAGCAAACAGGACTACATAGGCTATAGCCACAAAATTCCAAATAAACATTTCATTTGCCATATCTTAAACACGTTGCATTTTACTCAAAATCGTTAGAGCTATTTTCGAGAAAAAGAAAAGTTTCGAAAAATTTTCCACATGTAGGGTAGTTTAGGGTAGAGCAATTTTCTTCAAAACCTCCGTGTCGCATCCTTAAAAGACGGTAAACTTAAATACCCGCATATCTACCACTCTCCATGAGTCAGCCATACTCGCCACTGAAGGAGACGAGTTGGAACCTGAACAGCAGGGGATGGACGGCTGGTGGAGTGAGACAAACACGTGTTTCACGGGAGTGGCCCAGTTGAGCCGAGTTTGCACAATACCTGCATTATATCAAAGAAAAATTAAATCAAATGTAAGTTAAATTGCTTCACTCTCCACTTTTAATTCTGAGATTACTTAAAATGAGGATTTAATGTTTCTTACGATACTTAAATGTAATTCAACTTGGAAGCAAGATACTACATAGTATATTTTACTATAGTTTAGAGATAACTTACAATATACCTAACGTCACTACCCTGAAACGCTATTAATAGTGACGAAATCTGTAAACCAAGTGGGATGGCATGGGCACTCGGAAGGTCCTGAGTTAGGATCCCATGTATCGACCAATCTGACTGAAGTTTTTATGGTTCCCCTCTGTCGAGGTAATTACTGGATTGGATATTGCATACCACGATATAGAGCTCTACGTAAGCCCAAAACAATAGCGCAACAGCCCATGAAGGGCCAAGGCTTACCGCCCAGCCGTTGCGTCCTCAACCTCTGCCCACTACAGGCGCCATTGGTGGGGTGCAGTACTGGAGGGTGGGATGTGATCAGCGCCCCGAGACCTCCCGGCCAGTTATATGGCCTTCTCGACCTGGGGCCGTTACTTCTCCATCAAGTAACTCCTTAATTGGTACCCCCGGGACCTAATGAGGCTGAGTGCACCCCGTGCCAGACCTCCCAGAGATAAAATCCCCATGCTGGTGCCGGGGATTGAACCCGGTTCCTCCGTGCAAGAGGCAACCGCGCTACCAACTGCGCTACGGAGGCGGTCAAAATAGATAGTAAAATTGAATAGCAAAAGTGAAAATAGACGGCAATAGCGGATGCAGTGCCATCTATCCACAGATAACGAAAACAGATAGACTGGATGGCACCTTAATGCCGTCTGTTCATTATAGAGGCGGAGCTACAGTTATCCTGCACTGATCTCTCAGCGTACACGTGACGAAGCATGTATGATACGAGCAAAGATGACACCTTGAAGGCTCCACACATGAATATAGGTTATCTCCTAACATATCTGCCGCGATAAGACACGCAGTTAAAGATATATAAAATAAATAGGGAGGGGAAAAGCATCTGTGAGTTAAGGTAGCAGTAGTAGATACGGATACACTCTGAAATAAGCTTATTTTGGAGTAAAGAAAACAACTATGTCTCCTGTGACCTCAAGACTGCAATTCTCCTTCATAAATTAAGCTTTAGTTATGAATTATTGAGGTATTAACAAATCAACATGTTACCTTAAGACACACACACGCAATGTGACATCAGTAGGCCTCGGTTATTTATCGTAGAATAGGCGCCAACCGACCGACTGACCGGTTGTAAAGGTAAGTGCTCTCACCCAGCGTAAACATAGAAAACACCACCGAGAGAAAACGTGTTTGCTCTGGAACCATTTCTCTTCCCGCCTCTAGAACATTCTAGAACTTTATGGAGAATTCCAACGGGCAATTAGTAAGTTCGCGAGAGAGTGGTGCGTTCCTGATGGGGCAGAACTGTTTTCCATTAAAACTATTTCCTTCCTGGCCATCTAGTCCTTCAATCTCCTCAGATCCAATACAGGTTCCGACGAAGAGGAGTATTTGACAGCACCCTGCTACGAATGTGATTATTAGATAAATTTTAGTTTGTGTAAGCGTTTGCAAATATAAATAAATGCGATTCTAGTTGCTCTCCAGGCTAGGTGGAGGAATATAGCCAAAATCTATACTCGTTCGAAACATGTTCCAAAGGAGAGGTAAAGTAGGTCAAGCCTTTTCCGCAACAATGCAGGAAAACTGCCGTCCCACTTGGCGAGTTACAAGCGTTGGATGCATTTAGTGCCTAATTAAGACTGTAGTTTGCTTAAAATTACAAACGATTTCACACCATTCATTTTTGACTTATTACCAGGCTGTATGCCATGACTTTGATTGAAAGCAAAATCCTCTCCCAGGCCTCTGAAGTCGGTTAAATGCGCTTTGCAAATAGAGAGAGAGAGAGAGAGAGAGAGAGAGAGAGAGAGAGAGAGAGAGACAGCAAGAGGGAGTTTCTGTCTCTTTTTTGGACCTCAGAAGTTAAATTTCACAGACTTTAGCATCTCGAACAACGAAATCCTTTGTACTTATGCCCTTTACGGAGTGCCCTCCGGGAGGGAGGGGTGAGGTGAAGGCTGGTCGGACCTAAGGAGAGGCAACAGCAGAGGGCAGGGTCCCTAAGGACGAGATGTGAACTCCCCGATGATGGCTCGTAAACGAGCTCCCCTCCTTGCTGCAGGCTCACAGGTACTCTGGGAGGCCCTTGCCTACGAAATCTCCCCCGATCCGTAGGATGAGAATTTATAGAGAGTAGGCGCCTGCTATGCACGCCGAAACTCCGAAACCGAGTAGATGAAGGGTGGAGTGAAATAGAAATGACGTGAAACAGTGGGATAGGAAATCTGGCGGAAGTAATTTTATTGTTCTTTCTATAATTCACCTAGCGACGCAGAAAAAACCGCCCAAAAAACTCATGGGTCAGGAAGTTCGGTCACGGGAATCGAACATAAAACCTCCCGAATGCGAGCTTTACACATTAGGAAGTGTGTAGAAACCATATAAAATGGTAATATGCCCTATGGAACCCTTCAACATATGAGAGGAGTTTAAAAATATTAGCCTGCAATAATTGCGTATTTTGTTTATGATGCTGGTTACAATTTCTCGAAAAGCTCATCTCTCCCTCCGTGAAGATTTAATACCGTTCCCAATATCTCCGTCTTTAATGAATCTGCCGCTGGTTGCCATAGTGATATATTTTTCTCAAGGAATTCGTGGATGGGTGTGAGAATAAACAAACAGTTAAGTTTAATGTAGGCTAATAACTGAGCTATTTGATGCAGTTTACCGACTGTTTGAGTATGTTGAATGAACTGCTTCTGATTCTCAGTAGTGGAAAATGTAACTGTTGAAGTGTTAGTATATATTGTATCTTCCGAAGTATTATACATTTACAGCTTAAAATAACTGTTTTAGTAATAATAATGAGAAGTTTAAGTTGCCGCGAGTCACTGAAATGCTAAGCGGAGAATCTTCGTGTAGCTACCGCAAAGTCTGGATAAATCCAGCGCACTCCTTAGGCGCTACTGATGCCGATAGTCAACAACAGATACGAAAGAAAAGGACACGGACTTTTTAAACACAATCTCTTCTACTTACGTAAGTCCCACATAGTTCATGACTACCCCATCAGAATTTCTACATCTTATGTTGCTAAATTTAAATTTCTTATTCGTGTTTGGAACACAATTTTCTCTTTGATCTGCAAATAACTATTTTCTCTTTGTAATGTACCTGGATATTTGCAATGCTGCGGTTTCTGAACGTATTGACTTCTTAGTATCCGAATCTTGACTAATACATTTATTGGTGGCTGATTCCGTTGGAATGCCTATTGTCTTACCTATACTGCACTAGAACTAATTTCTTTTCCTCATCTAGTAATTCTCATTGCTGATTACTCCTTATTATACGACAAAATTGTAACTCATTTTATTGCATTATTCATTAATTTTAACACATGAACATTATTTATATCTCTCGCTGTCAGATCTAAGTATTAATCCTAGAAGTCAATAATTCCTGCATAAGCTTGGTGTATTTCAATACTTATGCTTTTATAAACGAACGTAAACAATACTTTCATTTTGTTCAGTTTTCACTCTCAAATTACTGAAGTGATCTGGTTCAAATTCTCGCGGTTACTTTACCTTGTTTGCCACATAATGAAATACCCACCTTGCGGCCTTTTCTTCCCGGATCTTCGGCCGCTGAGGAGTCGAATACAAGAAGTGTTTAAACTCGCGGAAGCAGCACTCAGTATAAATTTCCACACAACATTCTAGAATGTTCTGGAGGTACGGGAAGAACGAAACGTTGCGGACAATTCTGGTTATCTGTCGATAGCACTTACTGTGTTTACCCTGGACGATAGCGCTACCGCGTCTACTTATCTTTCCACCTGATCGGTGCCTAACTACCGATAAACTTGAGCCATTGTCACTACGGCAGAATGTCTACGACGGCGTTCTTAGGAGTTACTCTTTACACTTCCTTTACTGTGGGCTGCTGTTCACACGGATGAGCAAGTTCTGCTTCTTCTAAATCTCTTTTTGTAACGATAATGGCGATGCAGACTATACCAACAGCGCCTGGCATTCTTGTAGATCTAAGCATCCATTCAAGAAAATGCCGGGTTCAGATACTTCCTGTAGATTAGTGCAGTGATATCTATGTGCTAACTGTGAGAAACAATTGGATTATTTAATGGTGAAAGTATTATCAAAATCGGTTGAGTGCTTTATGATATACCTTACACATACACACACAAATGTTCTCTCGTTAGACATAATATTACGTAATATCGATGTGGTACAACATACTTAGGTTTCGCAATATGGAAGGCAGTGTGAGTTGGTGCATGTGATCTATAGCCCCATAGTCTAGACATGTTCTTACAGTAGTGTTAAAAGGAAATGTTGGAGCTCTCTGATACTTCTTTCTCAACAGGAGAACCAAATAGGAAGGTGAACTAAGCGGCTTTGATATGTATTAGATTCCTTACCGGGAAACGGAGCAAACTGGTGAGAGCTTCTGATTAATAATGTACAAGATGGAGAAACCGCAGAATTTGCTGCTACAGGTAAAATCAAACCAAGGAGGGTCTCTTACAAATATCTCCTTACTTTGGCTTCCAAAATATAACATTATGGGGTTGTGTAAATGAAAGAGTAGGCTAGTACTGGTTGTTTGTCCTCAGCGTAAAACATAACCTAGAAAAGTAGTTTCGATTAATATAAATAAAATATGCCTAACATGTAACAGATTAATATAAGGATAATTTTTTTTTGATTTCATGGAATAATAAAGCAGTTTATTTATAAGTGGCCTTTTCCCAATATTCTTTCACTTTTACAATCAAGAAAACATATAATGCTTTAAAGAAAGGGTGTTAACAGTTAGTTTAACTTTCTTCTGTCTGGCCTTGTAAGAACTATTTTATTTCACATGGCTATTAACGTTTTCTAATCCGTATAATTGTGAAACATTTATCAATTGTTATTTTTTACCAAAAAAAAAATAAAAAAAAAAAAAAAAAAAAAAGTAAATAAATAAATAGAACCTTTCCGCGATTTTTCTGAAGACAGGTATCTGGTAATCATAACTAATTGAAAATATGCTCCAAACTAGGGTATATTATTTATTTTGAAGGGCGTTTAAGACTATAAATGTATGATTTAACTAAATGCAGGGTAAAGAAAATAATCCGGTTCTTGCAGGTTTAAATTTAATTTATTACCGTAGATTGAAGCTTCAGTTAGTCGGTAAAGTCGCATCTTTGAAGTCCTCCGTGGGCTAGGCATCTGGTTCCAGCCTCTGGTTCCCGAGTTTGCGTGTTCAAACCCGGCGGAGGACCATGCGTTTATTATTTTAGGTTCTAAAAATCTGTAGCTTTCTTCGAAAAGGAAGTAAAGTTGCGTTCTAGATTTACGACGCATAAAAGTTCCTCAAGCCTGATAAAAAATCCTCTGAACAAAATTAATTGGTCTTTCATGGTCAAAATAGAATGGGATACCCATTAAGAACCACAGTTGTTAAAGAGCGTCCAGCATTTTTGAAAGCACCTATGAGTATGTACATAGAATTGAAACTTGTGGAAAGAAACTGAGGAATGAGCGTTTGTTGTGGTGCATTTGCCTCATTTTAGTAGTAATAATAACAATAATAACAAAGGACTTCACCCTCAGTCATTATTCAACAGATTTCTTGGCTAAAGAAGCATCTGCTGTTTCTCCTTCGTGGTCCTAGCCCCTGTTTGTAAATTTTCCTAGGCTTCTATGTTTAAGTGTGCACTCGTCATTATCCAAGAAGAACCACATGCCCTGCCTGATTTCTGTATATTTTCTAGGTCTCTGTATCCCAGTGCATTGCTCATTATCCAAGAGCAATGCAATGTAAGCCAGATTTAGTTTTGTAGGTCTCCGTAAGTGTCTATATTCGAGCGTGCAGTTCTTCCTATGTGACAGATATATTGTGTTCCCACCTCAGGCCCTTTATATATACAGGGTGTCCCAAGAACACCGACAACGCTTAGTGTGTTGTAAGGGAGAGCAAACTGTTCGGTTTTCAAAAAGCAACGGATGACCGAAAATACACGGTTTGAACGCTGTAGCGAATCGAAGTGTGAGATGGGTGTGTGTTCACATTTCGTCAATAAACCAACATCGAGCTGTCTACATTACAAACGGGCTCCGAACTGTGTACCTCCTACGTGCTCTATCGGCGATGGTGAACCTCATGCACATGACGCAATACGTGGGTTTGTCTTTGAAGATTTTCAATCGTTCCGAGGACTCGTGCAATAAGGTCCTCCGCTAAAGTTACAGGGGTGCCAAACACCATACTCTTCATAAAACTCTACAGAAAATAGTCGAGAGACGCAGATCTGCCAACTGTCCTGGCCATGGAACTAGTCCCCCTCTACCAACCCATCGATTTCGATATGCGGTGTTGAGATGATTTCGCACATTTACACCAAACTGTGCTAGAGTTAATGTCGGGCATTTCCGCAGCTGTATACTGGTACGCACTGCTTAATTTAGCAAAATGTATGCCGTCATAATACGTCATTTTAATGCTGGGATTGTGTAAATGGAAGAATACACAGTTTCGTTTTATAGCAATGCTATGCATTTATTGTAATGTCGTAATGTCGTATTATTTAAGTCTATAAATGAAGCTAAAATTTGTTAGCAGTTAAGATTTCACCGTTAAGACCAATTTAATGAAGTCGTTTTGCTATGGTATATCTTACTATCTTTACTACGTATAGAAAGTAGAGGAAGTATTGTATTCCATCCAAAAATTCGATGTCCAGATTTCACCGGAAATATGTCCTTTGAGGCCCCCTAAATCCCTAAAAAGGCATTTTTAGAAAAAGGTTCGCGCGCGCATGTGTGTGCTTGCTTGTTTGTGTGTGTGTGTGTGTGTGTGTGTGTGTGTGTGTGTGTGTGTGTGTGTGTGTGTGTGTCAGACCGTGGACAGCATAATATAATAACGAATAGTTTATTAAAAACCAAAAATGGTATTTAAGTTTAACATCTTTTAGAGATGCGACACGAAGACTTTTAAGAAAATTCCTATACCCTAAACTACCCTTTACATGGAAAAGTTTTACAAAATTATGATTTTCGGGAGAATAGCTCTATTTTGATTAAAATATCATATGTTTCAGACGTTTTTATGGCAAACGAAATGTATATTTTGAATTTTCTGGCCATAGCCTATAGCTATTTACTCTGGAGGACTTACGCATAGCTGGTAAACCGTAAGAGATAGACCGAATCTTACTGTGTAAAACATGTAGATATTGCTAAAACACGCAATTTATGTTCAAATATTTTTATTTTTTTGAAGAGTGAACCGTTTTGGAGAAGTTCCTTGCTATTTATGCGAGTTATGGAATACTTAAGCTTTCGTCAAATGAAAGGTCGTTATTCATTTTTTGTATTTTAGCCGTGCAAAGAGAATGGAATCTCAAAGCTTTAAAGTATTTGACTATCGCTCAAAGCTTACTGTATTCTAATATTCCTCTTGGATCTACAAGGAAATAAGCAATAAGATAATTTATACAAATGTTTATCTCAACTAACACGAAGAAGATGTAGGAATAAGAGTTAGTTCAAGAGTAGAAAAAGCGATGTGAGTGCAACACAACAGATTTTTTTTTTATTTGTACTCTCATTTCTATTTTTGTCTTATAAAAGTGAAGGGTACAATAATACTGCTAATTATGCTTTGTATGTTCCGTTCTTTGTTCTGAATTCCTGTTAGTATAACAATATTTCTTTCAGCGTAAGAGACAGTTGCTCATCACATATTGTATTTTGTGTTCTTCAATTTCGGCAAGGGGGTTCTTGTGTCAGATGAAGAGGCAGAGTACATCTATCCGTAAAATCAATATCACTCCGGCAGTGAACCAGTGGACCCAAGACCTCTGTAAGTCAGGGCGCTTTGCTTTCGATTTCCTTCTCCCTTTCTTTAATTAAAGCACCGCATTTTTATCATAATAGTTTGTTTGCCAGCATTTCGCATTACAGTCGTATTACATGGCCACTTATTTGGTGGTTTGGTTAAACCAAACCAAGAATTCAACTGCAGGCGCCGTTTCATAAATTTGTGGTCAGTTAAACCACATTTTGATGGTGTTGGTATACCTGAAGACCGAGAAAAGAAGACGATCGTAGACTCACCAGAGCTAAAATGCTGTTTGTAAATGTGCTAGCTAAGAACACACAATATATTATTGAGGTAATGGCCATTTACGATTAAAATGAAGGGTAATGTTTAATTAAAGTGCTAGGCAACCATTCACAAATAAAATAATAACTTTTGTAGTAACAAGTTTAATCGCCAATCTTATGTTCATTCTTACGCAAGAAAATACTGTTCGTAGCTTCCAAACAAGGTTAATGCTCTGAAATAATGGAATATTGAATGAAAAATAAGTGTAACAATTTCCTTAATTAAGTGTAACACTTAGCGTTAAATTAGCTCAGTCATTCACAACGAAAAATAAGCTTTGTAGTAATGAAGCTCGTAGCAATTGTTATGAATATACACGGTCTCCCCGCCTCCCCCCACCCAAAAAAAAAAAAAAAAAAAAAACAAACAAACAAAAACAATGCAATATGTGCGTCGGACGGCAAACAGATCGGTAGGAACTCCTGTCCGGAAATGCACGGTTTGGACGCTGTAGCGCATCTAAGTGTGAGATGTGTGCACGTTCACATTTCGCCAATAAACACAACATGAATCTGTTACGAACGAGCATCGAACTGTGTACCTCCTACTATGTCATTGGAGAGCCTATATCGGTGGTGCCCATGACCCAATACGTGCGGTTGTCTTGGAAGATTTTCAATTTCTCCTTGGACTCAAGCCATAGGGTCCTTGTTGACGTTACAGGAGTGCCATAAACCATACTCTTCATATAACTCCACAGAAAATAGTCGAGAAGTGTCAGATCTGGCGACCGTGCTGGCCTTCCTCTACCAATCCATCAATTTAGATATGCGACGTTGAGGTGATTCCCCACATTTACATAAAAGTGTGCTAGAGCTCAAGTCAGCTATTTGAGCAGCTGTGTACTGGTACGTGTCGTACTACTGTAAAAAACGTTACTGTACTGGAAACTATGCAAGTAACGCAGTAGGATGCACACCAAGGACTTTATGGAGGAATGTAGCGCATGCGCAGAAATGTTATTATGCTCAGGTCATTCATCCCAGTACACAGAGGGCTAAAAGGTTGCATACTTTCCGTATTAAGATACCAAAACGAATGTTAACAAATTGTTAGAACCGTTCGCTCTCAAACTAAAAATAGAACATATTCTGATAGGTATAACAAAGGAGGTTAGGCGACAGGCAATTTTATTAATATATATAGTATCCACTAGCCCAAATAATGTGAGGTCATTGACCTTGAAAAAAGCATTCGAACTCAGTTCCGATACAGCATTCAGTTCCGCCCACTCTGTGCCTTAGCTTCTGTGGTATGCTTACTTAAAAGGTGCTACACAATATTCATTTCCATCAGGCGGTTCAAAGTCACGTCTCTTCAGCCGCATCCTTGCTCTTCTACGCAAGCACACACAACTGATATGCACATGTGCGCGGGTATAAATGAGCTACCTACCAACAGTAAAAACTTTGTCGGCTTTGTACACAGTGTATTATAATACTTTAATGCCCTTAACTTTTCACGTTTGAATATATTTATACGTGATCCTAGAGATCTATTCACCAAAATAATTATATCTCTTTTAAAAGAAAAAAAAATCTGATGTTTTGCACTCACATGGCTTTCTCTGCTCTTGTACTAAACATTCTTACAAAGTGTTACTGCTGTGTCCTTTTCGTGCTAGTTGAGATAAACATTTGCAGAAATTATCTTTGCAGTAGGCTTACATCGATAGTCAAATTCTTTAAAGCTTTCAAATTCCATTCTCTTTGCATGGCTAAGATATAAAAAATGGATCATGATCTTCCATTTGACGAAAGTTTATTTTCCAAAACTCACACAACTAACAAGGAATATGTCCGACATAGTTCACTCTACAAAAAAATTATTTGGTCATAAATTGTGTTTTTTTTATTGTAAGATTTTATGTATCTCTTGCGGCTTACGAGTTGTTCAAAAGTCATCCAGAGTAAACAGGACTCCATGAGTTTTAGCCAGGAAAGTCAAAAGATGCATTTCATTTGTCATCAAAATATCTTAAACATGTCGTTTTAATCAAAATTGCTAGAGCCCTTTTCGAAAAAATAAAAATTCTCGAAAAAGTTTTCACGTAAAGGGCACATTAGGGTGGGGCTATTTTCTTCAAAATCTTCGTGTCGCTTCCTTGAAAGACATTAAACTTAGATGCCAACTTTGCTTTTTAACCGACTTTTCGTTTTTGAATTATGCTGTCCACAGACTGACAGAGAGACACACCCACTCACAAGGACCTTTTTCTAAAACTGCCTTTTTTTGGATTCAGGGGGTGTTTTGGGGTGGACTACAATAGTACTCGCCGAACAGAAATTCTACAGAGGGTGGATCATTGTCATCTTCACTGTAGTCTACGTCACTAGAACTGGAATTATCATCATTATCTTCACGTAGATTTATGTAATATTCTGAATACGTTCCTCTCGTAATCCTTCCTTCACAAAATCTTCCTCTTTCAGCTGGTCTACATGGGGAAGACATTTGTGCCAATCTTTAATTACTTCCTCCTGTAATTTTCTTACGTATTTAATTTTGAACGTAGAATTCCTGTATGCTACTTCACTTTTTATTTGAGCTGATATGAGCTCAATAGGGTTATACTGAGGGAGCCACATTATTTATTTCTGCAGCAAGCTCATACCTTCTATACTTGCTGCTGTGTTGCCTAACAATGCAAAGCAATTCGTCTACTCTGTGTACAGGATCATGATTAAGTTCTTGCTTTGAAGCCACGCCAAAATTTTAGCTTTCTTGGAATTTGTGTTAGAGATTTTCTCTTTAAGCATAAAGCAATGCTTATCATTGTCCATAACTATTACACATCCTTCCTTCAAGCTTCGTAGTAGATCGTTAAACCATTCCCTAAACACTACATTGTTCATCTCTTGATGATAGCCAGCGCCACTTTTTGACTGCACTGTCGTCTAATTCCACTCCAATTCTACGTCATTGTGTATGACTAAACACAAGCACTAAACTCATTGCACATGCGCTATTATCGCATTATCTACAGGAGGGAGAATTGCTATGCTGGAAGAGGGGAAAAGGTATAGGAGTGGGAATGACCAAGTGAGGTGCGGTGAGCACAAGAAATGGCCTTGAGCCGCCTGTTTGGGGAAAAAAAAAAAAAAAAAAAAAAAAAAAAAAAAAAAAAAAAAAAAAAAAAAAAAAAAACTATAACCAACCTGAAAGTACACTACTCTTAATAAGTAAAATTATAAGTCCACAAATTAAGTAAATATTGATGCAATATTCTCTATTACACTGTCCTAATCACCAGTACAAATATATGCACTTATACCCGTAACAGTCTTATTATTTATGTGATATTTACATTTATTGTGCTCCCAAGGGTGTCATCTTAAGAAATAACCGATTTATTCATGATTTGTCTCTGTGCAACATTTTACTGTTAACACATACCTGTTGAAAGTATACAATTTATTCAGTTTCCTCCTTTTTTGTCTTGTTATTATTGTATTTGCATTTATTGCAAATTGTTGTTTTACCTCTGTGTACTAGGGATATAGTTATACGCAGTATAGAATACTAACGAAAAGAATAGTTTTAACAATTAAAACACAACAATAAATTACACAATTGAATTGAAATTTAAATTAACATATTAAACCTTTTTAACATACACATTAATATAGGTCTGAAGTCCTGAATAAGTGTTAAGATATTTAACAAACATTTTGGCACAGCATATACCACTAAAACTTTCATCAGTAGTGTCTTACATTCTTTGTTTTAGTGAACATTCGATTCATATCTTTTGGAACAAAAAATTGAGTAGTCCAATAAAAGAGAGTCCACAGAGCAGAACACGTGCTTCACATATACAAATATAACCTTTCCGAACAGCAACATTATTTATATTTTACACCAAGTCCCTTAAAATTGTAAAAACATCACAGTTCAATTATTTAAGTGTAGAATTAACATTGTTGTATACACTTTTATATTATTACTGCCAACATTCCAACAATCAATCATTCATCCTCTATCTTCTTAAGAGGAGCATAGAACATTCACAAAGTGCTTCCATCAGACCGTATTTGTAGCCAACTTCTTTACTTCTCCCCATGTTTTCCCTTCTTTATTAATTTCTTCAGGTACTGTTCTCTTCCATACAGTTTTTGGTCTTCCTCTTCCTCTTCTACCTTGAGGATTCCAGTCCAGAGCCATTCTTTCTACTACTTTGTCTTCTTTTTTATTGTATATCATATCCAATTCCACTTTCGTATTTTGATTTTATTATAATTTCTTTTTGGTTTATCTTCCATAATTCTAGATCTGAAATTATATCTTGCCATCTGATTTTTAGTATTCTTCGTAGACATTTATTAACACATGTTTGTAATTATTTATTTTGCATAATTTCGCTTGTTTTCCATGTTTCACGACCATACAATAATAAACATTCCATGATGACTATTAAATAAACAAATAACAAATTTAATTTAATTAGTCATATTTGATTGATACAAGTTTTTTTTACATCATTTTATTGATAGTGTGTTCATAACCTCAAAGCAAATTAAATAAATATATTAATATTTATTGAGTATGTTGTATCCTTGTGCTTACAACTGTTCAAAATCAATAATCATAACAAACGCACAAATAATATTAAGTAATTCTACTTATAGCATTATAATCATTATCAGGCCAATGATCAACTGTTTGGTGCTCGCTACCACAAACACATAATGGGTTCTCATATCTTTAATCTTCAAAAATATTATCTGAGGTTCCCGTGTACAGCTAACGCCGTTGTTAAGCTTATTGTAATTGAATTGCTGATCTTCATTCTGTCGTAGGAATCTCTTGTTAATAGCTTTTTTCGTTTATGTCTGACCATAACTGTTGCATTTTTCCATACTTTTCCTCCTTTCTGTTTCTATTATTTTGCGTTTGGACATGTTCCTGCAGAGCGAGCAGGGCGGCGCCGTGGCCGAGCGGTTAGCGCGCTCGCCTACCACCTAGGCGGCCCGGGTTCGATCCCAGGGATCCGCATGTGGTATTCGTGGTGGACGAAGCGGCGTCAGGGCGAGTTTTCTCCGGGTCCTCCGGTTTCAACCGCCATCTCATTCCACCGGTGCTCCATCTTCATTCCATGTATCATCAGTGTCACCGCCTGCGGTGCCGTAGTAGTAAAAGCGGGCGTTAAACACAACACAACAGAGCGAGCAGCCTCAACTCAAGGAAAAACGGTCAACGGAAGGATCAACATGTCCCTTGGGCGTCGTTTTACTGTAGTTTCTTCGAGTACAGCAGTGGTGGACGCGTGTAACTAGCATGCGGTGTCTGTGAATTACAGGAATGAGAACTTCTCAAAGTGTGGCAACTTTATCTATCCCAATTCCATATATTTTTCTGTGTGCTTAGGAAGGGCGGTATCTGTTAATAGACATGCGTGGTACAGCGCTGAATACGGTGGTTACAAAAGGGGAAAAAAAGAAAGAAAGCGGAAAATCAAAAATGTTCTTTAGAATTCTAATTTAGTACTAGTTCATTTTGGCGTATATCTTTATTTTGGGCATCATTAAATTTTCTAGGGAAAATTCGAGTAATTTTAATCGGAAGTAAGAAAAGAAATAACAACAGAGATGACTCTATGACTCAATGACAACTGGCGGAGGGGAAGTTACACCTCGACGGAAAGGCGATCTTTTGTGCCTATGTCCCTAACGGGGCACCTCCCGAGAGGATGGATAGGGTGAATGGATCCTAAGGGCGGCCGAAACGTTCCCACGACAGAGCAGGTGGCAGGTTTCCTACTTTTTCCCAGTTAGAAGCACACCAACGGAGGCTGACTTAGCCCGGTTCCTCTCCCATCCTTGGGGTTCGTACTCCCAAGAGGGGCGTAGAACTCGGAAACCGGCTCCCCTTCTCCCCTTCTCCGCTCCCATGGGGGGGGGGGGAGGGGAACTAATAGGCTCACCTTCCAATCCAGGGGATAAGATTTTCAGAGCGCATTCTTTCCCGCTGCCCTGCTGCTGCCGTGACGCATGCCGACGCTTCCAACCCTCAAAGAAACCTAAGGGGATGAAGAGTGAAATGAAATGATTAATGAAACAAAATGAAGGGACAGGCAATTTGGAGGATATGGTGATCCTTCCCTGCATTCGCCTGGCGACCCGACAAAACTACAAAACTACAAAAAAAAAAAAAAAAAAAAAAAAAAAGGAAGTCACAGGGATTGAACTCGCAACCTCCCGAAAGCAGGCCACAGACGTTATCGTTTAAGTCAGGCAACTTGGTAAGAGAGATATATTTTGTTTTGGAAATAATCGCAGCTAAAATATTCGGAAAAACAGCCTATTTTTTTTTTTTTTTTTTTTTTTTAAATAAATATAACGTAGCTGTCAATTGCGAGAATCATTTCAGCTCTGCCGCTCTGCAGGAATTTCGTCCCGCAGGATTTATTTTACATGCCAATAAAAGCCATAGACCTGAGCTGGTTTTGGTTTTGAATCCGTGACTTTGGGATTATTAGGCCAACGTCGAACCAACTGAGCCACTGAGATCGACAAAATAGAGCAGCTTGAGTCAAATTCTATCAATTAAAAAAAAGAATGCAGCAAGTGCGACGTAATACTTCTGTAATGAAATAAATTATTATTTTCTGTAAGTTCATTTTAATTTAGTAGGAAATGTGTAGGTATGTTGCAGTTATTGCTAAGTTAGCGTGAAAGAAGACGCCGCGCATAGCGAGCGAGCGAGTGCTATCTCCCAGGCAGTGATTGATGAGGCCGTACAGACTGCACGCCGGGTGATAAACTTGATATATACTACAGCCTCCCACAGTTGGTATGCGTGTAACACGCACACCACGCTTACTCATACATACGTACGTACGTATCCTCTCCACCAAGAATCACAGCCAGTTAATTGCTTTAGAGATAATCAGTGAAAGGAATAATGAGCAAGCAGACGAATGCATAAATGAAAGGAACACTAACAGATTAGCAGAAAGTGCATTTGAACCAACCGTTCATTTATATGGAAGAAACGTGTTTGTGCTTAAAACGATAAGAACATATCATAGTTTCTCCTTTATATTACACTTTACATATTTAAATGACAACTATTTTTACTTTCTCTACTGCTGCATTCCACCCAAAAATTCGATACCGAGGTTTCACCATGTTGGGATCCACTGAATCTAAAACAAGCATTTTTTTTAGAGAAATATCCCTATGTGTGTATCCATGTGTGTTGCACTCACATGAGTTTCTCTACTGTTGTACTAACTATTCTTACAAACTCTTATTCCTATATCTTTATGTAAGTGGAGGTAAACGTTTGCCGAAATTATCTTACTGCAGATTTTCTTACAGATCCAAGGGGAACATGGGAATACAGTACACTTTGAGCGATACTCAAATGTTTTATCGCTTTGTTGTTGTAGTGTTTAACGCCCGCTTTTACTACTACGGCACCGCAGGCGGTGACATTGATGACACATGGAATGAAGATGGAGCACCGGTGGAATGAGATGGCGGGGAAAACCGGAGCACCCGCCCTGACGCCGCTTCGTCCACCACGAATACCACATGCTGGGATCGAACCCGGGCCGCCTAGGTCGTAGGCGAGCGCGCTAACCCTCGGCCTTGATCGCTTTGAAATTCCATTCTCTTTGCATGACCAAACAAAGAAATAGCTGAATAACGATCGTCCATTTCAGAAAAATAAGTACTGCAAAACTCTCACAAATGACAAGGAATATCGCCGAAATGGTTCACTCTATTAAAAATTCATATAGACAATCTGTTTTAACGAGATCTACATTTTTTGTAGAGTAAGATTTGGTCTATCTCTTAAGGTTTCCCAGTTATGCAAAAGTCATCAAGAGTAAACAGGATTGCATGGGTTATAGCCAGAAAATTATATATATAATTTCCTTTGTTATAAGAATAGATTAAACATATGACATTTTGGTCCAAATCGTTGGAGCTATTTTTGAGAAAATAAATTGTTCGAACATTTTTCCATCAAAAGGGTAGTTTCTAATAGAGGAATTCTGTGCAATATCTTATTAATATTCTTAAAATATATTAAACTTAAATAGAAACTTTGGTTTCTAACAGACATTTTGTTTTTGAGTTATACTGCCCACAGAGTGACAGACACACACACACACACACACACACACACACACACACACACACACACACACTCACACACACAACACACACACAGACCTTTTTCTAAAAGTGTTTTTTTTTTTCAGGGTGCCTCAAAAACATATATTTCCGGTGGAATGTCGACATCGAAATTTAGGTTGAATACAATACCTAGGGTTAAATACCAAACTAAGTATTTACCTTCCGTGTCTTTCAGGTATGCAACTCAAAAGATTTTGAAAAATATCCCGTCACACAGAAAAGCCTTTACACTAAACATTTTTTTTAAATTTTGATTTTATCAGAAATGGCTGAAACGATTTTGATTAAAATACCACATGTTTAAGATATTTTAATGATGAACTAAATGCAGAGCTTGAATTTTTTGGAAATGCCCTTAGAAATCCTCTGCAGTCTAGATAAATTTTGCATCTCTGGTAAACCGTATGATATATACAAAATCTTACTACACAAAAAGTGGATCCTGTTAAAATACTTGTTTATACCCAATGTGTAAATTTTTTGTTGTGTGAACCATTTAGGAGGCATTCTTTGTTATTTATCTGAATTTTGCAATCCTTAAACTTTTGTCCATTGTGAGATCGTTATTCATTTTTTATCCCTTGCCCATATCAGGAGAATAGAATTTTAAAGCCACCACATAGCTTTAAAGGGTTTGACTAAATTTAAAATCTACCATTTTCACAAGAATATTAGAATAATTTCTGCAAAGGAGTTTGTACAAGAGTAGAGAAAGTCATGTGAGTACAACACACACTTTGGTTATTGTTTCATTTGTATAGCCCCATTAACTTCTTTAGTCATATCAGGGGCTTTGACTTGAGAAACAACTGATGGTGTTAATTGCTCGCTGATCTGTAAGATTTCTTAACGTTGGTTTTTATTATTTTGACACCAAACACGCTCGCATTCGCTTCGACATTCTTATTTCCAGACCCTGTGGAGAATAGGGGATTATTATGGTTAAAGAAAATTTGTAATCCAAGCTGGCAGTTGAACTAGGGATCTCTGGGTGAGAAACCGGAACGCTGACCATTTGACCACAATTCTTTGTAACCGGTGCTTCAAATGAAAACAGGCCACTTGAACATGAAAAATACATCAAATTTGGTGTAATCCTAATTAAGTTATTTATGATTCATCATTAACCTAGTTCTGCTTATCAAATATATGCACTGGTAACAGCAATAAATCTTTATTATTACTTTTTAAAATTATTTTTCTTTCGTTTCTTTCGTTTCTTTCGTTTCTTTCGTTTCTTTCGTTTCTTTCGTTTCTTTCGTTTCTTTCGTTTCTTTCGTTTCTTTCGTTTCTTTCGTTTCTTTCGTTTCTTTCGTTTCTTTCGTTTCTTTCGTTTCTTTCGTTTCTTTCGTTTCTTTCGTTTCTTTCGTTTCTTTCGTTTCTTTCGTTTCTTTCGTTTCTTTCGTTTCTTTCGTTTCTTTCGTTTCTTTCGTTTCTTTCGTTTCTTTCGTTTCTTTCGTTTCTTTCGTTTCTTTCGTTTCTTTCGTTTCTTTCGTTTCTTTCGTTTCTTTCGTTTCTTTCGTTTCTTTCGTTTCTTTCGTTTCTTTCGTTTCTTTCGTTTCTTTCGTTTCTTTCGTTTCTTTCGTTTCTTTCGTTTCTTTCGTTTCTTTCGTTTCTTTCGTTTCTTTCGTTTCTTTCGTTTCTTTCGTTTCTTTCGTTTCTTTCGTTTCTTTCGTTTCTTTCGTTTCTTTCGTTTCTTTCGTTTCTTTCGTTTCTTTCGTTTCTTTCGTTTCTTTCGTTTCTTTCGTTTCTTTCGTTTCTTTCGTTTCTTTCGTTTCTTTCGTTTCTTTCTTTCTTTCTTTCTTTCTTTCTTTCTTTCTTTCTTTCTTTCTTTCTTTCTTTCTTTCTTTCTTTCTTTCTTTCTTTCTTTCTTTCTTCCTTCCTTCCTTCCTCCCTCCCTCCCTCCTTCCTTCCCTCCTTCCCTCCTTCCCTCCTTCCCTCCTTCCCTCCTTCCCTCCTTCCCTCCTTCCCTCCTTCCCTCCTTCCCTCCTTCCCTCCTTCCCTCCCTCCGTTTCTCTCTTTCTCTCTTTCTCTCTTTCTTTCTTTCTCTCTTTCTCTCTCTTTCTCTCTCTCTTTCTCTCTCTCTTTCTCTCTCTCTTTCTCTCTCTCTTTCTCTCTATTACTTTCTTTCTTTCCCTCCTTACTTCCTTCTTTCTTTCTCTCTTTCTTTCTGTTTCTTTCTCTCTTTCTTTCTGTTTCTTTCTCTGTCTCTTTCTCTCTCTTGCTCATTAGTTCTTTCTTTCTTTTTCTTTCTTTTTTCATTTCTTTGGTCAGGATTCTGTTGCTGTGTGAATTTTGTACTGACTCTATTGCGCTTTGGACTCTTTACACCACTGACTAACCCAGCTGCGCAACAACCCTTTGAGGATCAAGAGCTACCGGCCGGTCTCTGCATCCTCCACCTCTGCCCATCACATCCGTCATGAATGGGGTGCAGTACTGGTCAGATCCTGGAACCACGACGCTAAAGAGACAACCTCATACGCCACTATTTGGTCCAAAAATTATTCGTATTCAGATAAAATATGTAAATAATTAAATAATTAAACCAAGGTGCTGACAGTCTGTCAAAGAGAAAATGCTAAGAATGCAGTTTTCCTCTTCCAAGGGCTACTTGACTATGTTGTTTTCTGATAGAGAGAGAGCATGGAAGTAAAGGGCTTTATTGACTTTCTCTGGTAATTAAATACGTTGATTAAGGCAATCTGTTGGAAGCCGGCGCGGCGCGGGCGGCGTTCTTTGTCGAAGTGGCGGGCGGGCGGCTGAAGTTATAGCTGCGCTCCTTACATCTCGTTAAGCAAACACTTTCCTTGCAGTTAATTGGACAAAACTTCTCGTGGCGCAGATCTCCATTTGCTTCCTTACTTAAGCACGGAGTCTTCACTTTAGATTACACCAATTAAAAATGCGATTTGTTGTATATCAACTTGGTTATTTTAGATTTCTGATAATGCATCAACTCTTGTTTCTATGAAGTGGAGAGGAAGACATTTCAAGCAAAATGCTTTTAAGTTTCTGTTAGACTGTTAATACCATTGCGTATCTCTAGAACTATCAAGCACGAACAAAAATTCCCGCATATTTTCCTTTTAGTAAAATAATCATAACTAATATGTTCTGTTTATGTTGATAAGTATTTTTACTTTATCTACTATTATAGTAAGTAGAAGTAGTATTGTATTCCACCCTAAAATTCGGTGTCCAGATTTCACTGGAAATATATTTTTGAGGCCCCTGAATCCACAAAAAAATTTTAGAAAAAGGTCCCCGTGTCTGCATGTATGTCTTTGAACAGCATAACTCAAAAACGAAAAGCCAGTTAAAAACCAAAGTTGATTTAAGTTTAATATGCTTCATGAATGCAACATGAAGATTTTGAAGAAAATTCCTCCACCCTAAACTACCTTTATGTGCAAATTTTTTCTAAATTTCTGATTTTTTTTGGAAATGGCTCTAACGATTTTGATTAAAATGCAATATGTTTGAGGTATTTTTATGGCAAATGAAATGTATATTTTGAATTTTATGGCCATAGCCCATGTAATCCTGTTTGCTGTGGATGAATTTTGCATAAATGGTAAACCGTAAGAGATAGATCAAATATTACTACACAAAAAATGTAGATCTTGCTAAAGCACTCAATTTTTCTGTGTCTAAATACATTTTTTGTAGAGTGAACCATGTCGGAGATATTCCTTGTTATTTGTGTGAGTTTTGGAAAACAAACTTTCGTCAAATGGAACATCGTTATTCATTTTTTTATATATTAGCCGTGCAAAGAGATTAATTCCCATATTTCCCTTGTACGTATAAGGAAATAATCAATAAGATAATTTGTGCAAATGTTTATCTCAACTATACGAAGAAGATATAGGAATAATAGTTTGTGAAAATGGTCAGTACAAGGGTAGAGAAAGTCATGTGAGTGCAACACGTCAGATTTTTAGTATTGTAGCAAATGAGGGCACCAGTTACTCCAAATTACGCTTTGTGTTCTAAGCGTGGCGCTGCACTTAAGTCGCTGTTGCACACACTAAGAAACCACACTATTCCATCGAATCACAACTGCTGCATCACAACTCACACTGAACTGCCTCGGCACTGTCCACTGTCAATCTCCACTGAAGACCTAGTAACTTTTTAACTGTCTCTCTGTAGTACCTAAATCCCACACACAGTGAGAACACCTAAGGAAATATGAATCTTTCCGAAGACGAATGTTCTCGAGCAACACAAAACGAAGGCTTTTGAAGAAAGAACGGGCAACAGATACATGCAATGACATGATATTTGCGAAAGGAATTTTGGGATCAAACGTTGCATACCTAAGTTTAAAATATCTCACTGACATTCAGGACTAAGGAAAATCTGGAAAAAATCTCAGTCAAGGAGGACGGGCCTTGTGAGAATTGAACCGCGGACCTCCTGTTCGCGAGTCCATGTCTAAACGACTTCGGCCACGGGTGGTAGGCATTAATCCTCCGTTAGGCACGTGACCTGGTAGAACACTGTTAGTCGGGCGAGGCCTGGTGGCCCCTCGCTATATCTTTGTGTTTATATGCTTGCATCTATTTTTGTAATTGTATTTTTCCTTCATTCCCAGTTTAGCTTCATTTAGCTTAAATATAATGACTTTTATTAACATTATCTTATTAGATTGATCAAAGATAAATGAAACGTACTATGAGTATATTATACATTAGAATTTGTACTGCACTACATGGAAAGATAATAAAATGGCGATAATGATAATAATAGTAGTAATAATGATGAAAATGATAATAATAATGGTGATACTCATAATAACTTTGACAAGAAAAACACATGTTATTATAGATTGGTTTAATTCTCTTCTTTATGGCCAGTTTCTGAATCTAAAGATGTCGTTTTCAGTTTATCTTAAGAATTGGGATCATATGATTCATGCAGGTTGATCATCATCACAAGGTAGATGATGCACTTCTTCAAAATTCTTGGAATTTTGTAAATCATGCCTTTACTCCTGTTTGTCAGAAGTAGTAACATCTACTTGCAATGGCAAAGCAATATTGCACAACTAACGAGGAAAAACATGTCAGTAATATGTAATAGAGTAGGCGCGCGGAGTTTGGTTGACCTCTGCGACACATAACTGCTGATAAATCGTTCCTGAAACTAAGGAAATAAACAGATACGGTTGTCGCTCCATCACAGTCGAGCAAGGTGTGATGTTAGAAGTCCTAGTCAGGCGATTGCATAGGTCCGTCCGTCCGTTCGGAAACTACTCGTAGAACGTTCAAACAAACGCAGGGGTCTCCCAGGCCCTTAGCAAACACTGGAGGGTTAAGATGTGTTCTCTAAGTGTAATATTCCTAACGTGAATATGCGCAAATAATGTGACAGTTGCTATTTATGAGATGCTTAAAACTGTCATTAAGTACAATATTTCAGAAATGCATATGGCTGTGTAAAATAAGCCGATAATTTTGGCAGCAATGTTGGAATTCCGGTCCGTTATTTCAGTTTGAGCACGTGTTGCTTGGCATTAACCTACAAAGAAGCCTACACTGAACATTTGAAGTGCTACACAAATGATTTGCGGAATCCCTGTTATTAGCTTTGCTGCTATGCAGTGCCAAGCTTCCACTCTTTGGCATTCTCACAAACGCATTTAGGAGTCACTTCACTACTTGTTAACAAGTGAAAAAAGAATTGCATTCCACCCAACAGTTGAATACCCAAATTTCAGCTCCTAACCCAAACTACCCTTTACATGGGCCACTTTCAAACGTTTGAATTTCTCAAGAACGGCACTAACAGTTTTGATTAAAATTGCCTGTGTTTTAAGATATTTTCATGACAAATAAAATCTATATGTTATATTTTCTGGAAATAACTTCTGCAGAACTCTTAATTCTGAACGATTTTTGCACATTTGGTATACCGTAATAGTTTTATTACACAAAAATGTACACTTGGTCAAAGCACATGATTTATATCAATTAAGAATATTTTATGGTGTTAACCATTTACGAGATATTCTTGTTGTTTGTTTGAATTTTCAGATACTTTATACTTTTCTCAACTACAAATCATTATTTTTTCCCCTTTCCTTTTTATGTTCATGCAAAGAGAACAGAATTTCAAAGCAGCGGCTTTGAAGAGATTTGATACCACTATATTATCATATTCACCTTTTACCAACAACGAAATGAGTAATAGTAGTCGTAGTAGTGGTGGTGGTAGCGGCGGTAGTGGTAGTAGTGAGGATAATAATACTGATGATGCTTAGGATATAATGATAATATTGATGAATATGATAATGTTGATGAAAACGATGACGGTAATACGATGGTGGTCGTTGTAGGTTTAAAGGCGCTCAACTTCGTGGTCATTGACGCCCTTTAAAAACAGTTCATGGCAATAGCCATGGTAATTATAATGGTGATAATGCTGCGGCGTCGGTTAGAAGTTCACCTACCACCCAGGCGACTCGGGTTCGATCCCAGGGACCCGCATGTGGTATTCGTGGTGGACGAAGCGGCGTCAGGGTGGGTTTTCTCTGGGTTCTCTAGTTTCCCCCGCCACCCACCGACCAATTTCTCCATTATCGCCTTTCCAATCATTGATCTCGCGTACATTTCATATCATCCTCTCCCTCACTATGATACCTGGTGTTTGACTGACCACCTACTTCCAGGTCTTCACTCTGTCTGGTCCATAGGTTCCTGTGCTCCCCGACAGGCTTCTGACCCTGGGCGCATGCTTGTAAGCACTAGAGGGTGTAAGTTCTACGTAAGGGGAGGGTAACCAGATAAAGAAAGTGAAAATGTTGATTACTGGTACCACTACTAATACTACTACTGGTAATATATTATAGTGTACTTTAATTACATCTTCAATTTAGAGACTCGTGTCCAATTAACTACTTTGCTGATCCTAGTCCACCAATTACGTTTCAGTACCCTCAAGCACTACATACACTTAGCCCACCGACTTAAAATAGCCTTTTTTAAGCTAGCTTTCTCTCCATCTTCTGTTTTCTTTCGAGTTCTCTCTCAGTCTCTCTCTCCCCCCCCCCCCCCCCACCCCCCCCCCCCCCTCTCTCTCTCTCTCTAACTTTCCCCAAAAGCTTTTCTAGTTCTTATATTTCTCTCTCTGTCTTCCCATTAAATTTTTCCCCGTCTTTCCTGGCACATTATACCATTTGCCCTTATTCCCTCTAATTTCACATTTATTTGCGTTCAATTAAACACTGTACGATACTGTAATTAAGGTTTATCGGCATTAACAAGAAAGAGATAGAACAATAAGCTTTCGTAAGAAGAGTTAGTAGAGAAGGTCATGTGAATGAAGTGGTGTTTATCACTTCACATACCTGTTGGACCTCTCGGTAGAGGGCACGTGTTGGTAAACACACCACCTTCCCTCTGGTGCGACCTTGTTTTTGGTGTCTGCCGTTGGGACAGTTGGCGTTTGGTGAATGAGCAAAACAGGTGATGCACTCGGGCCGCAGAAACAAGGATGTCTTGTCCGGGAATCAGCATTGAGGTGCTTTCCTTCACATAAGAGCAAGTGACTTCTTGGTTTCTTTGGTAAGCATGCTTTTGTAATTGTATTTCTGTTTACTATCTCTACTACGTATAGTAAGTAGAGGAAGTATTGTATTCCACGCAAAAAATTCGATGTCGAGATTTCACCGGAAATACACGTTTTGAGACCCGCTGAATAAAAAAAATACTTTTTAGAAAAAGGTTTATGTATGTGTGTGTGTGTGTGTGTGTGTGTGTGTGTGTGTGTGTGTGTGTGTGTGTGTGTGTGTGTGTCAGTATCAGTGTTAGTGTGTCTGTGGACAGCATAACTCAAAAGCGAAAGAACGGTTAAAAACCGAAGTTGGTACTAAAGTTTAATATCCTTTAAGGATGCGATACGAAGAGTTTGAAGAAAAGTCCTCCACCCTAAACTACGTCTTACATGGAACATTTTTCGAAAATTTTTATTTTCTTGAAAATGGCTTTAACGATTTTGATTAAAATTCCTTACATTTAAGATATTTTTATCACAAACTTTTGCATAACTGGTAAACCTATAGACAAAATCTTACTATACAAAAATGTTAAAACACACAATTTTTGCCCAAATGCAATTGCTGTAGAGTGAAACATTTCGAGATATTTCTTATAATTTGTGTGAATATTTGAAGGCGAAATTTCGTCAAATGAAACACCGTTATTCATTTTTTGAAATTGTGGTAAAGAGAACGTAATTTGAAAGCTTTAAAATATTGGACTATCACACAAATCCTACTGTATTCCCATATTCCCCTTGCACCTACAAGGAAATAAGCAATAAGATAATTTCTGCAAATGTTTATCTCAATTAACGTGAAGAAGATATAGGAATAAGAGTTTAGAAGAATGGCTAGAGCAAGAGTAGAGAAATTCATTTGAGTGCAACACATCAGGTTTTTCGTTTAACCATTTGGGGAAAGAAATATATGCTGAGTCATATGTCGGTTTTGACTTCTTAGGTCTTACTCGTCATACCCGTTTTTGTAAGTCTCTTTTCTGTTTCTACGTCATCATATACGTCGTCTATTACTTCTTTCCACAATTAGGTAGAAAGAAATGGAGTTGCTAATATAACTGTAAAACCAGAAGGTATATGGTGACGCAGACAACAGCACTTATTTACAAACATTCTGTAGTCATAGCAACATATATAGGCTAGTCACCTTTTAACATGTAATGTTTTCTTCAGTTTTATGCATTATGCATAATTTCAGCTATCTCAATTAACATACTTCAATTCATATAAAAACACATCGTGCAAAAATAGTGTACAAAAGACATTTCGTAAGTGCGAAGTGACAGAGTCTTGTAACTTGAAAAAAAAAAAAAAAAAAAAAAAAAAAAAAATTAGGTTCTAGTTCCTTGTTCTTTGAAAACTATTTCGTCGATCAGCATCAAGCGCTTACCAAACTAGTATCGCAATGCACTTTGGTGCTGGGTGGGCAAATAATTGCGTTTACTCAATTCTGTAGCTGCTTCCTACCTTCGAGTGAGTATGAATAGGATGCAATGCCTTTGTTTGGGCTAATTTTAGGCACATAGAGCTACGAACGTTTTGTATGTGGAACTGTGCTCCCATTCTACTGTTTAACATGTGTGCTTTGATTAGGTATGGCTTGCACAGAACTACGTTTCTGTGCCATTTAGGTTACACGTGTGTAGATATCATACCTGTTACTTTCGACGGCTTAGGTTAATTTGAATTTTATAATTCAAATATCTAAATTATAGTGTATGTTGCATATATGTTAAATATCTTGTATTTTATTCAAATCCCGGCAGTCGGGTTGGCAGGCCCTGGTCCGATATGGACTGTAGTGCCACGGGTTTAACTTTTAACTTGTAGCAAGTTTGAGAAAATCGAATCGCAAATTCGAAACATTGGATGCAATGCAATTGTCATTTGGATGAAAGTTTGATATTTAATCAATTTTGCTTTCTCTACTACGTGTAGTAAAATAGAGGAAGTATTGTATTCCACCCAAAAATTCGATTTCGAGATTTCACCAGCAATATGTTTTGAGGCCCCTGAAACTAAAAAAAAGGAATTTAGAAAAAGGTCTATCTGTGTGTGTCTGTGGAGAGCATAACTCAAAAACGACAAAGACGGTTATAAAATAAAGTTGGTATTTAAGTTTAATGTCTTTTAAAGATGCGAAAAAAAGATTATGAAGAAAATTCCTCCATCCTAAATTACGCTTTATGAGCAAAATTTTTCGAAAATTTTGATTTTATTGAAAATGGCTCTAACGATTTTGATTAAAATGCCATATGTTTGATGTATTTTTAAGGAAAATGAAATCTATACCTAGAATTTCCTGGCTATAGCCTGTGTAGTGGTATTTACTGTTGATGACTTTTGCATAACTGGTAAAGCGCAAGAGATACACAACATCTTACTATACAAAAATGTAGATCTCGGTAAAGTTAATGTCGAAATAAATTTGTTGTAGATTGAATCATTTCGGAGATATTCCTTGTTATTTGTGTGAGTTTTGGAAAAAAAAAATTATTTTCTTGTTTAACGACGCTGTCAATTGCCAGGATCACATCAGCGTCGCCGGTGTGCCGGAATTTCGTCCCGCAGGAGTTCTTTTACATGCCAGTAAATATACTGACATGGAGCTGTCGTTTTTAAGCACACTTAAAAACCATCGGCCTGGGCCGGGTTTGAACCCGCGACCTTGGGATCCGTAGGCCAGCGTCTAACCAACTGAGCCACCCAGACCGACGTGAGTTTTGGAGCACTTATACTGTCATCAAATGGAATATCGTTGTTCATTTTTGTATGTTAGCCATACAAATAGAACGGAATTGAAAGATTTAAAAGATTTGACTTGCTCAAAGCTTACTGTATTCTCATATTCCCTTGTACGTACAAGGAAATAAGCAATAAGATAATTTTTCAAATAACACCAAGAAGATATAGGAATAAGTTTGTAAGAGTGGCTAGCACAAGAATAGAGAGAGCCATGTGAGTGCAACACATCAGATATTTTAGGATTGTTTGTAATGTTTGTCAGACATGCAAATAATACAGTTGCCTATAAACTGTTTACATTGTAAAGTTCACAGATGGAATAATCAGATCCTGAATCGAACATTGCACAATTGGTTTCTGCTGCTACTTTACGCCATGCCACCACAGGGAACCTGTAGCACCATCCTCTCTCTCAATTTATAGCACCAAGGATGCAAAGGTCATATGCAAATCGTGCAAATATTTCACCATTTCCTGTTATACATTCGATAGCTATTTAGCTTGCCAATGTTTGGATTATAAATCATGGGCATTGCAGATAAATATTCTTGGGTTGAATGTTTATTGCAATATTAAGAGTAACAAAGGTGATAGTCGCTTAAGTAAATGTCATTACTTAATAATAGTGTTCCTATTAATGCGGGTAGGCTTAGAGCAAAGATGTGCTAAATCACACAGTTTATGTCCAAATATTTTTTTTGTACAGTGAACCATTTCAGAGATATTCCTTGTTATTTCTGCGAGTTTTGGAAAACTGGTCAAATGGAACGAGGTTATTAATTTTTTGTATGTTAGCTGTGCAAACAGAACATAATTTGAAACCTTTAAAAGATTTGACTACTATTGCATAAAGCCTACTCTATTCTCATATTCTCCTTGTACCCACAAGGCAATAAGCTATAAAATAATTTTTACAAATGTTTATCTCAACTAACACGAAGAAGATAGAACGATAAAAGTTTGTAAGAATGGATAATACAAGAGTAGAGGAAGTCATGTGAGTGCAATACATCGATTTTTCTTGTTGTGTTGCTCTGCTGTTGACGTTTATTCAATGAAAAGGGGAAATCCATTCGGAATGTGATGCTGATCCAGTGAATTAAGGGATTCTTTAAGCAAGATGCTCCTCATTGTGGTGTTAAACGACAGTGTGACGTAGATGCATTCCTTACATGGTTGGAATGGCGCGAAAGGCACGCAGAGAAAGGGAGAGTATAAACAGAATGCCACGAGCAGAATTCCACTGATATGGACCTGTTTTAATTCCAACCTGAATACCAATTAAAGATTCAAGACACGAATAATAAACTCTCAGAATTGTGTCATGGTGAACAATAATAATGTTGTAAAGCATGCTGGATATAAAGAGAACGTTAGAGATGTGGTAAATGTAATGTACCTATAGCACTGGATGTAAAGCACGCTTTTTAAAGAGAACTAATTAAATTAGAATTATGTGACTCATCTCTGTGTACAACAGAGATATTGTAAGTTTTTTGTGTAAAGGCCCAGGTCAGAGTACCATTCTCAGTCCAGAAGGACAGATAATCTTTAGACTATTACGTAACATCGGTTCAGTATTGGGTTCGAAAGACTTAATACTTTGAACCCTTTACTCATTACGCATTGCGTTATACGCGTAATCAGTCATTACTAGGTACCCCCTACTCTAAATTTACACACGATGTGTGGTGGGCTAACAGCTACACACGGCACTTGACATGCGCAATGGCTTGATGCACACTGACATTGGCCTGATATAAATATTGATGTAAACTGTACTCTTGCTAGGAAAACTGGCTTTTGTTAGATTCCTCACATACATGTCTGCTGCCTAAATACATCTGTATCTACTGGACTCGTCGGATTTCTCTGTGTTGCTAGCCACCTCAGGTTCTCTGTGAGAAAGACTTAGCTCTTTCTCCTTACTTACTCCTATCCCAGAACAAATACATCCTTTAAATTCCTATTCTTAGAAGAAGAAAACTTACCCATCACCTGGTAAACACGTTACATAAATCCTTTCATTCAACCCTACATTTGTCACAGTAATTTATGTGCAAACGCTTTTATGTAAATTATTGTGACGCCGGGCGCGGCGCAAAACATAGGGCGATCGGGATATGCTACTTCACACCACATACCAGGCTGGCGAGCTAACAAAGGTGCTCAAGGTGAAGCTTCCCCACACCACTCACGTGAGTAACAACAATCAAGTGGCAACACAGAGGGTTTCCAGAGCATTCGAGAAGTGTACGACAGCCGGGTTGTTGGTTGACGTTCGAGAAGGATCTGGCTACGTTATCGCCACTATAAAAGCTCGCGGAGCGCATAAGGCAGTTTTTGAGTCGGTCTGTGTCAGTAAGTGTGACAGCTGAGAAAGATACGTGCGGCGTCGGAATGAAGACGTTTTAACGAGTGTTGAGTGATTATATCGTCGGAGTTAATGCTTGAGAGGCAGAGAAAGTGAAGAAAGACAGTGAAAGGACTGAGCCAAGGCTGCGAGAAGAAAATAGTTCAGTTGTAATATCACGAAACGCTGTAGACTGTGTTAACGTCAGCAGAAGAGAACTTTGTTTTTTTTTTTGCAAAAGTTTAGAAGAAAAATAAGGCGATAGAAAAGTAACTGGACTGGATTTTTTCATTTTGTTACATTATATTGAACCTGTCTCGTGTTAACTGGAAGGAGCGTTTGTGGCTGTTTTGTTCTTGGAATGAATTAAAACTCTAACTTCACGATTTGAATGCTCAGATAAACTCAAGGACTTCTGCATGTTTAACAGAATAATGATCTAGGATTTGAACGAAAGTTCCTTTGAATTCAATTGCTGGTGATATTTTTGAATGTGAGCTATTTTGTCTACACTATATACTTGTATTTCTGCGATTTTAAGTGCCTGCATCTGTCTATCCTGACATATAGGTTTCCCGCGGACCAACCTACAAATAGGCAGGCAGTTTTCCTCAATGCTGGGAGGTCAAGAAAGACCAGGCTTGAATTATTTGCCGACAGTATTAATGATATAGAAAGGTGGCTGTTGGTGGATTTTTTCCCTTAAAATTCACTATTATACTAGCAACCAAAATTGCAAAATATAACGTTTGTTAGTGTGTGGAGTTTTTTTTTTTTTTTCCAAGGCCTACATTACTTTTTCTCCAAAAATATCGTTTCCGCAATAAATAGTTATTTTCATTAAGTACACTAAATGTACTAAAATACTGTAAAAGAAGCTAAAATGTTCTACACAACAAGTTATAAAATTATGATTAGTAATTCGCGGCCCTTGTGGTGTTCTAACTTCAGTCTCTCGTTACTGAACCTCTACATTTGTAACTAGTACTCTAAATACATATTTCATACTTCATTATGTGAGTTGATATTTTTAAATGTTTGTTTCGTAAATGTAGAACACAAGTGCATTTTCGTGATTTGCAGTTTTTTATTGTAAATCAATCTTAAACTAGGCTCAAGATTATTTTCCTTTAGCTTAAGATGAATAGACTAGACGAGTGAAGCCATTTTCTGGACGGAGTTGATTGATATATTTACCTCTTGTATTTGTTCCGTTTTTGTGAAGAGCTGTCTATCACAGCTGGGGCGGGTGTTTCTCTGCGCCCTTCGATCTGGCGTATAAAACAGCAAACATCCTCAGCTTCGCATTTTTGGCTGGTTGGCTGGCTGACTTTGAAATATGTTCATTCTTAGGCGCTATATTTGTTTTCCCCAAGTAATCTTTCTCGTATCTGCTACGTTTCAATCTTTCTCGTTTTTTCCGCCTAAATAACCACAGCCCTTGCAAGCACTTTGGACTCATTGTTCATTGACAGGGTGCTGAAAGGGTCAAAGGTTGTATAAAGAAAATACTCCTGGGCTTCTGGTATTAAGCCCCGCGCAGACGCAACAAACCAGGTGGAAGGGAAGTCATTACATTAATTTATACCAGTGTATTTGGAATACATTTTGTATCTTACGTTTTTGTCTCTATTTCCTACGGAGATATTTTAGTTGTGTGGAAAACAACCTGGCAACACTGCAGATTGTGTGGGTGGCACTTTGACTAGGTCAGTACATAAAAAGCGTAACGGTGCATCTTGAAAACAAACTCATACCCTGCCTTGTCCTTCCATGTTTATTGTGTGAGTGAAGGCCAGTCATAAGCGTTAGCTCCCAAAACATTACACGAAAGCGCCCGATCTGTTTACATCCACAAACCAGGTCAATTCCCTGACCAACATCAACGCAACGTTGTCTTACTTCACGTCTGAAAGAGCTGCTCGGAGTATTCCTTCACGTCTTTTAAGAGATTAATTATTTCGTAACCCTGTGTAATGTCCCATATTTACTGCCAAAGTTATGTCAGAAATAAGTTACTCTACGCATCTTACAAGTAACAAACTATTATATTCGTACATTATTGTGGAATCACGCATCCAATTTAGATAAAAAGCTATTTATGTTTTTGAAATAGGCTGACGAAAGAACAAAATGCCATTAGACATTTTTGTTTGTAATGCTTCTATGAAGCACATAAGGAATGTAATGACTTCCTTTATATCCGGTATAGCAAGGGCTTGCAGCCATGGTTACGTAACGCAATAAATTGTAAGCTTCAAACTTTATTAATGTAACTTGAGTCGGACTAATACTCTGTGCTCCATTTATTTGGACTTACACTCGTCGTAGCTAGAACGCATGTTTGATAGCAGTAGCAGTAGCTTCCTTATTAGTAAGCAAGACATTTGCTACTGTTGCCAGACTGTGCACATGATGTCCTTATACAACCCCAGTTTCTATGCAGATACATAGACATAGACATATTTTATTTGTGCGACAACTTGTGCATAATTTTTACTTTCTCTACTATGTATAGTAAATATAGGAATTATTGCATCCACCCAAAAATTCTATGTCGAGATTTCATCGGAAACATATATTTTGAGGCCTCTTGAATCCAAAAAAGCATTTTTAGAAGGTCAGTTTGTCTGTCTGAGTGTCTATCAGTCTGTGGACGGCATAACTCAAAAATGAAAAGTCGGTTAAAAACCAAAGTTGGTATTCACGTTAAATGTCTTTCAAGAATGCGACACGAAGATTTTGAAGAAAATTCCTGCACTCTAAACTACCCTTTACATAGAACATGTTTCGAAGTTTTCTGTTTTCTTGGAAATGGCTCTAACGATTTTGATTAAAATGACATACCCTTGAGATATTTCTATGACAAATGAAATGCATATCTTGAATTTTCTGGCAATATCCCATGTAGTCGTATTTACTTTGGATGGCTTTTGCATAACTGGTAAGCCGTAAGGGATAGATCAAGTCTTACTCTAGGAAAAATGTAGATCTTGCTAAATTACACAATTTATGTAGGAATAAATTTCTTTGTAAAGTAAACCCTTTCGGAGATATTCCTTGTTACTTGTATGAGTTTTGGGAAACGCTTCTGTCAAATGAAAACATCGTTATTCACTTTTTATATGTTAACCGTGTAAAGGAATTTATAAGCTTTAAAAGATTTGACTATCACTCAAAGCCTAATGTATTCCCATATTCCCCTTGCAGCTACAAGGAAATAAGCAATAAAATAATTTCTGCAAACGTTTATGTCAACTAAAATGAAGTTAGAGGAATAAGAGTTTGTAAGAATGGTTAGTACAGGATTAGAGAAGGTCATGTGAGTGTAACACTTTAGATTTTTCAGTTAATCTAAAGGAGTTATTGGATGTGCTATTGTAACCTCGAAACGCAAATTTGGCTTGGTAGAGTGTCTAGGATTGTGGGATATACGGGCTGTTAGGGGTATAGGTGCAAATATTTTTATATTTTGTACCTTAATATGCGTTCAGTTGTGTTGTTTCTCTTTGTCTAACACTTTTTACACAAACTAAGCACAAAGTTTTTCTAACAATATTTTGTGTATTTTCAACAGTGCGCCTCGAAATGAACAAACCTCAATGCATGACTTACTGGCCTAAATATCGTAAGGTGATTGACTTGATGAAAACATTGCAACTCAATTCCTGTACACCGTTCGTTATCACTCTCTGTTCATAACTTTTCTGCCACGCCTACTTAAAAGTATTAACCTAAATGAAAAAATACAACTCTTATTAAGTAAAATTATAAGTCCACAAATGAAGCTAATATTGATGTATTGTTTGTTACACTGTCCTCAGTTACCAGTAGAAATATCTGCACTTGTACCGTTAGAGCTTGTATGTAAAACATTTTGTCCTACAAAAAGTATGAGCTAATATATTTTCTAAAAGGATATATGTCTTCTTCTGCCTTATTGGGATTAACCCACTCGGCCTGTTCCAGCCTCAATCCATCGTAGTCTGTGTCTTCCTGGATCTCTTCTACTTGTTGGTGTGTAATATAGTATTCTTTATGGAATCCTTGAGCTGTCAATTCTCTGTATATTTGTTTTCTAACACTTCCTATATTCTATTATTTTGTCTTGTATTGCAAATAAATATTTTTCTCGTATTTCTACATTTCTTATTCTAGGTAACCTGTATATCCTAATAATGCTCTTAGAAATGTCATTTCTGTAGCCTGTATCCTCTTATATTATTCTTGTTTTACAGCTAAAGATTCACTGCCATACAAAAAAAACAGATATAACTTTACAGAATTTAAATTGGTGTATACCCATAAAGATCTCATTATAGTGCCACGCTGATATTTACTTATTGCACATATATATCATTGTTGAAAATCAGTTCACACCACAAATAATTCAAATGTTGAATCTGTTCTAAAATATTTCTTTCTCAAACGACTTTAACTCTTATTGGGTGTTTACCCCGGAACGCCATGACTTTAGTCTTCGGAATAGAAGTATGAAGGTTATATTCTTCGCGTATCTGATGAAATACCAAGTTTCTGAAGATTCTCTTCTGTATTTTGTATACTAATTAGATCATCTGCGTAAGCTAAAACGTTGAGATTATATAGCTCTGGTTACTGGAGCTCCAGCGATGCACGTCCTTTCCATCTTCGTAAGATGTCTAAATAAATGTCTTAACTATGTATCAAATTAATTAAAACGAACACGCCGTTTCTTATTACGGAGCTACCGCTTTGAATATTTTGTTTTCGTTGAGGAATATAGTTGTTTGGTGTCACCGAACAAAACTAGCTAATTTTAAAGCTTTCTTGGCAAGATTTTATTGTGATTGATGTGGAATTGATGGGAAAACATCGCTAAAGAAAAGAATTTAATGAAGTAAGCGCATTGAATCGTGAACCTTATCCGCCGTGGAAATATAATGCAATATTATTATATTCTGGTAAATAAAGTGGGAGTTATAGTACGATCAAGCCATACAATACAGGGTGGAAGGGAAGTCATTACATTAATTTAAACCAGTGGTAGATTTCGTTATCTCGAACACATTTTGTATCTTACGTTTTTGTCTCCAACCATTTCCTATGGAGGTAATTAGTTTTATCGAAAACAACCTGGCAACACTGCAGATTGTGTGGGTGTCACTTTCCCTAGCTCCGTACATAAACAGTGTAACGGTGCGTTTTGAAAACAAACTCATACCTTGTCTTGTCCTTTCATGTTTACTGTGACAGTGTGGGCCAATCACAATCACAAGCTCCCAAAACATTACCGAACGCGAAAGCTGTTTACATCCGCAAACTAGGTCAATTCCCTGACCAACCTCAACGCAAAGTTGTCGAGTTACGTCATCTCTGAAATAGAGTATTCCTTCTCGTCTTTTTTATGTGATTATTTCGAAACCCTGTGTGATGTCCCATAACAAGTCACAAATGCGTTATTCTACGCATCTTACAAGTAACAAACTGTTATCTTCGTACATTCTTGTGGAAATACGCATCCAATTTGGATAAAAAAAGCATTTATTTTTTCGAAATCGGCTGGTCAAAGAACAAAATGCCGTTAGACTTTTTTGTTTGTAATGCTTCTACGAAGCAGATATTAGAAGGAATGTAATGACTTCCCTTCCAGCCTGTATAATTAATTGTTGACCTGCAGGTTTCGTGTCACTTTATCTCCTAGAGAGAGGCCACATTAAAAAGGTTGTTATATACTTGGGCCTTTTGACCTTGTACCTTCTTGTGATCTATGACTTACCTTGTCTTTCCTTTCCAATCTGAGTGGGCAAGTTCATCATCAATCACTGCGCACCTCCACTGAATTAACATAAGGGTCACCTTCTCTTCATCAACCCTCTTTGTTTCTCATTTCTTTCCCTATTTAATCACTGCTGTCATATCAACACTTCTATCTGACCCACTTTCTCTCAACGTTTTTAGAACAGCAAATGCAATGATGGTTGAAACTGATAACCATAGATCATTTACGTAACTATATGGAGCTTAAAAACTTAGTAGATTTTCATATGACATGATTAAAAAATAAAACCAATCAATATATACAAATTATATGTGTTGCACTCACATGACTTTCTCTACTCCTATACAACCATTCTTACAAACTCTTATTCCTCTATCTTCTTCGTGTTAGTTGAGATAAGCATTTACAGAAATTCTTTTATTGCTTATTTCCTTGTAGGTGCAAGGGGAATATGGGAATGCAGTAGGCTTTGAGCAATAGTGAAATCTTTTAACCTATAAAACATGAATAACATTGTTCCATTTGACGAAAGTTTGTTTTCCAAAACTGACACAAATAACAAGGAATATCTCCGAAATGATTCACTCTACAAAAAATTTATTTGGACAGATTGTGTTTTAGCGAGCTCTACATTTTCTGTGTAATAAATTTTGGTTTATCTTACGCTTTAGAAGTTATTCAAAAGTCGGCCAGAGTCAACGGGTCTACATGGACTATAGCCAGAAAATTCAAGATATACATTTCATTTGTCATAAAAATATCTTACACATATAGCGTTTTAATCAAGATCGTTAGCCATTTTCAAGAAAATCGAAATTTTCGAAAAATTTTCCATGTAAGAGGTAGCTTAGGTTTTCTTGAAAATCTTCGTGTCGCATTCTCAAAGACATTAAACTTAAATACCAACTTTGGTTTTTCAACCGAATTTTCGTTTTTGAGTTATGCTGCCCACAGAATGACAGACGGACACACAATACATACACACACACACACACACACACACACACACACACACACACACACACACACACACACACACCCATACCCCCCCCCCCCACACACACACGGACCGTTTTCTAAAAATGCTTGTTTTGGATTCAGGAGCCTCAAAACATATATTTCCGGTGAACTCTCTTCATGAAATTTGTTGGTGGAATACAATAGTATACCTACGTAGAGAAAGTAAAACAAAACGTTAGGAAATATCCAAGGAAATAGCCAAAAAATCGAAAAAATCGTGATTGATAATTTTGTATGGAAGCTGCTATTTCGGATTACCTTCAACAAGTTCAACATCTGGCTTTTGTGCATCTAATACATTTAAAATAGATTTCTTCATAAAAAAAAATGTAGTGGATTTTGAGAATAGATGTGCTTAAAGAGAATAATTGTATTGTATTTTACGAACATCCAATTTGATGAGCCATTCTACTAGGCTTAGAAAGGAGCAAAACATTCAATTGTTTTAAAAAGCCTCGAAGAATTACGGTATGCTTAGACATAACCACAAAAAGTGTTTTAGAAAATCTCAAAGAATTAGTTTAAGAATTTCAAATTCGTCTTTGTTTATTTACACACATCAACAGAATACAAAAAGTAGTCTACCAGAAAACTTTGTATTGAATGTTGACTGCATTTATCTTTCATGTAAATCAAAGACATTAAATTCATTTTAAATGAACACGAGCTTCATTTAATAACCAAACAACGCTCCAACTTTACACAATGCGTCGAATATTATTGATCTCAGTAAACTGGAGTTGGATGGTTGATTAGGATCGATAATCACTGATGAAGAATTACAATCAAATCAATTTTAGGTGTCACGAGTCACCAGGTCATCTTGTTACAGATATATCTGGAAAGGCTTTGACACCAAAAAATCATTTGGGCAAATTAAATCTGCTCATTTTTGTGCAATAGGTAGTTTTCTCTGGTTTGCCAGTTATACGAAGTTGTATGAAATTCTTTCCCAACAAAAAGGAGTTCACAAGCTGAAAACTAAACCCGCAGCAGAACAATCCTTCTCGGCTAAAACCTACCCCCGGCCACTGCGACCCCTAGCTCTGCCTACCACAGGCTTCATGAATGAGTTGCAGTACTGGAGGGTGGGACGTGGTCAGCGCTCCGGTCCCTCCCGGCCGGTATATGCGGTCTTCGCAACCAGGGGCCGCAATTCCATAGTTGGCCCCTAGGAGATTTAACAAGTCTAAGTGTACCCCGGACCAGGTGTTCCAGCGGAAGAAAATCCTCATGCCGGTACCGGGAAATGAACCCACGTCTCTCACTTGGACTTCACAGGTTATTCACAGAAGTTTTAAGATACGCATTTATCTGTCAATCTCTTAGGGGTATGAGTGTGCAGGCTTCAAAGGCAACTTCCTGCCGTTAAACTGAAACATAAGCTCCTGTACCATTTTCCCCTATAATGCATAGTTTCATAAATAAAAATTAAAACTGGTTATAAGTGTGATTGCAAATATGTCCCCACTCCGTTATCGTCTACTTCTGCAATTAGAACAGTGAGGTAGAGCTACAAAAGATGCGTTATTTATGTCTTTACCATATGTTGCTAAATGATTCGTTTAGCCACAAAATGATATGAAAGGACTGGATTCTAGCGTGTCTATTGGAATAGAGTCGTGAGCATACGTTTGGCAACCCCGCAACATTAGCCTGTGAGAAGCGCGGAAAGTGAGGGAATGTTGACAGTACAACTACCCCCGCGACATCGGTGCACAACAGCAGGTGCTGTCAGTGCTTCAGGTGCATTAAGTGCATTCAGAACTATGGCAGTCTTTACAAATCAAAAGTATTTAGATATGCTTCTTGCTTAGGGCAAAATCCTTGCAACACATGTGAAGCGCAACGCTTGATGGTCTTCGCACACGTGTGTGTGAAGCAGCCCTAGAGATTGAGCAGAACACAGAAGCTCTAACGAGACTAGGACAAAATTGGCTAAGAAGATGCTATTGCCTGCATAGATTCTCACGGAGCACATTTTGAACATCTACTGTAAAAGACATCTTGTTGAGTTTGCAGTTATTGACCATTAATAATATCCTTCTTCTTCTTCTTCTTCTTCTTCTTCTTCTTCTTCTTCTTCTTCTTCTTCTTCTTCTTCTTCTTCTTCTTCTTCTTCACGTCTTAGGCCATCTAGGCTGTTATGGCTCTAAAGTCGTGTTCTTTATAATAGATTTTCCTGTTTAGCAGAAGGTGGCTGTTTTTAATTACACAATTACACGAATAAGGTATTTCCATACTTAACATTTGAAGCTGCTATCTTTGATCTTCCAATTACACCTTATGCGTAGCCTCTTACGCAGCTTTTAGTTTAGTTCTCGTGAATATGTTGAATAACTTAAAAGCAAACCACCCCATCCCTCGTTACTGGCATTAGCTGACAAGAAACACACAGACACGTGGCGAACCGGATTTCGAGCGCTAGCTTAGTTTAGACCTTCCTCCGTTGCAGGTGTGAACGCATGCCTGGCCGCAAATCAAAACAAAACATTCGGCCTGTGTTGTCACACTGTGCAGATAATGTATTCGATAATTCGATTATATCCTTTAACTTTCAAGATAGATGGAGTTGTTATTGGGCTTTATTATTATTATTCATATTTGGATCTCCCAGCACGCGAAGTCTGCGCACTCATACCCCTAACACCATGTATTTTAATCAAAGCTTGCAACCATTTTTGATGCAGGAAGGGAATACACGAAAAACTTTTCTATGTAAAAGATAGGTGGGCGAGTTAGGATTTTGTAAAATTCCTCGTGTAGCACCTTGCTCATTCATCTAATTCAGCGATGTCAAACGCTACGCTTGAGCGCAAGCGCGCTCTTTGGACCTTAGCAGGTCCACGGTGCCCGTAACAGCAGTAGCTGCTTGCTGCTTGGGACAGGGTTAATCTGGGCTGTACAACGTCCATACCATTGAGAAAGCGAAGTCACCTCCACATTGGCAGTCTCTTAACATAAACGCAGCAATTAATAAGTATTTTGACATATTGAATGCACTCTTAGGTGAGTTTAGCGGAAAATTTTCAGATTTGGATTCTCTGAATTTTATAAATTTGGTAAATTATTGGCAGTACATATATCCGCAAAGAATTTTTTTCTTTTATGAACTTGAAGTGCCATCTGAGAGCAAAATTGTCTGATAATAACCTTAGGTCTGCAATTAGTCTCTCCCGAAATCTTACGATAGTGGTGAAAAAGGAAAAATGGGCATAATACATACATAACTAGGTTCAAAGTGTGGCCACAAGTAGAAGATTTAATATTGAGCTATTTTTATTTTGTTACAGAAGTAGCTTATTTCCTTTTTAGTTGTGAGGTTAAAAGTTACATAAAATATATCCCATACTTTTCGTGGTCTTAATGTTTTCTTTTTTAAATAGTAATTTGTTTTTGAACAATTACATGATTACTGTGATTCATGTTATGTTCACAATATCTATGTAAATATATACTTTTAAACCAAACAAGAAGAAGTTCAATAATAAAAGGAATAAACTTTATTATCCCGTGGAATTTTGTATACTCGTGTTTTCCTATTTCCTAATTTGCTTAATGCCGCCGCTACCTGAGTGTATATCAGTCTTTCTCAGAGCACCTCATGCCCACGAGTACTGCCAAAGTCACGAAATTGCGCTCGGGTTAACATCGTTGATGTAATGGATGGATAGATGGATGCAATTGTTGCACACAGAATGTACTTATCCGTTCGTATGTGAGGAAGACAATCAGCATGGAGGTGCTGCGGCCTTGCGGCTTGCTAAATAATCCCAATCAAGCCACTTCAGCTTGCCAGCTTGTTTCCAGCAAGGAAACCAAATAAACTGCACACAACGCAGTTCACTTCTATACGTTATATTCCAGGACAATAAATGTTACTCATTCTAACATTGATTTTACAGATCAAGCTGGGATTTGTTTAAAGCAAATTAAAACTAAAAATGTGTTGTAATCATATGACTTTCTCTACTCTTGTACTATTCTTACAAACTCTTATTCCTACATCTTCTTCGTGTTAGTTGAGATAAACATTTGTACATAGGTACAAGGGGACTATGGGATTACAGTAGGCTTTGAGCGATACTAAAATCTTTTAAAACTTTCAAATTCCATTCTATTTGCATAGCTAACATAAAAAATGAACAACAATGTTTCATTTGACGAAAGTAAGTTTTACAGCACTCACACAAATAACAAGGAATATTTCCGAAATGGTTCACTCCGGAAAAAAAATAAGTTTTGCATTTTAGTAAGATATGCATTTTTTATAGAAAGATTTAGTCTATCTCTCTCGGTTTGCCAGCTATGCAAAAGTCATCCAGAGTAAACTTGTCTACCTACGACATAGCCAGAAAATTCAAAATATACATTTCGTTTGCCATAAAAATATATCAAAGATATGATATTTTAATCAAAATCGTTTGCCATTTTCGAGAAAATCAAAATTTTTGAAACATTTTCCATGTAAAAGGCAGTTTAGGGTCGAGGAATTTTCTTCAAAATCGTATCCTTAAAAGAAATTAATCACCACCTTTGGTTTTTAACCGATTTTTCGTTTTTTGCCTCAGAATGACAGACACACACACGAACCTTTTTCTAAAAATACTCTTTTTTGGATTCGGAGGACCTCAAAGTGTATTATTCCGGTGAAATCTTGACATCGAATTTTTGGATGGGATACAATAGTTCCTCGGCTTACTATAGGTAGCAGAGAAAGTAAAAAATTGTATTTAATTACCTTGTTTCGCCTTTTCATCCACAGACGCCAGTTTGTATATATTAGTATCTAAAAAGATAGAAGATAAGAAATCAAATTGGTCAAATGTTTTATTGTTAATACGTAACCATTTAGCGTATTATTTCTGCAATTAGCATGGAGAGATAGAGATTTAAAAGAGAAGCTTTTCTTTTTTTCATTTATTGTTAAATTGAGCTGTTTAGTCAAAAATTATATTAAAATAATTGGATTTCAGCGTGTCTATTGGAATGAATTTTTAAGTATACGTTGTACACCCAAAGCGGAAGGTCAGGAATGTTGACACTGTCCAGAAAGCTTGTTATGATACCACCCGTCTCCTCTTTGCTTGCATTAGCTGGTAACAAACACAGAGAAGTGCCGAAATCAGCGTTTTTGAAAAAAGGTCCGTGTGTGAATGTGTGTCTATGTGTCTACAAGTCTGTGTGCATGTCTGTCTGTAAACAGCAGAATTAAAAAAAGAACATAAGTTTGTTAACAAAAAATGGTATTTAAATTTAATATATTTCAACAATATTACACGAAGATTTTGAAGGAAATTGCTCCACTCTCCTTCCTTTAAATGGAAAATGGCCCTAAGAATTTTGATTAAAATGGCATCTGTGTAAACCATTTTGGAGATATTCCTTGTTATTTGTGTGAGTTTTGAAATACTTAAGCTTTCGTCAAATGGAACATCGTTATTAATTTTTATGTTAGCCATGCAAATAAAATGGGATCTCAAAGCTTTAAAAGATTTGACTATCGCTCAAAACCTACTGTATTCCCATATTCCCCTTGGACCTAGAAGGACATAAACAATAAGATAATTTCTGCAAATGTTTATCTCAACTATCACGAAGAAGATATAGGAATAAAAGTTTGTAAGAATGGTTAGTACAAGAGTAGAGAAAGTCATGTGAGTGCAACACATCAGATTTTTATGTTATATTTAAATATGCCATCACGCCAAATCTGTGCACTTCAACTACATAATCACATAATGTATTGCATTTTGTTCGTTTTCTTGTACTGATCAGTGATTACAGAGCACTCATTGAAGTTTAATTTACAGATGGCGTGCACATGAAATAAGCAGAAAGAACCAAATAGAGTTAAACGTGTTTGACAGAAGAGCTGTCAGCTAGCTCTGTACACGAGAGGTCCAGTACAATTTGAGAAGACGCAAATGGTGCAAAAGGGCTAATCTTCTCAAGCTATCACAAAGTGACAGGAGTATGAGAAATCGTTTTAACTCCCTCGGGTCTTGTGTAAACGCAGGCCTTCTAGCCTTTAATAAATTGATTTATCTCTCTGAAACAAACCAAGCGAGATTTTCAGCGGTCAAATGGGCCTGAGGTTTACGGGGCTCCTAAATTCAATTACATTCAAGCAAATCTTCATTTCCTGAGAAAGAACCCCATAGCGGGAATCTGGTACCAAAACTAATGTTACATACATCTTCAGCTCAGCAACAGTGGGATTCACATTATTACCAAGTAAATTCAAGCAAGGGCGGCGCCGTAGTCAAGCAGTTAGAGCGTTCGTCTGCCACCTAGGCGGCCCGGGTTCGATCCTAGGGTCCCGCATGTGGTATTTGTGGTAGACGAAGCGGCGTCTGGGTGGGTTTTCTCCAGGCTCTCCGGTTTCCTCAGTCACTCATCCACCAATTGCTCCACCATAGTCTTTCCACTCATCTATTTGGTCTACATTTCATATGATCCTCTTCCTCACCCTCATACCTGGTGCTTGACTGACCACCCGCTTCCAGGTCTTCACTTCGCCCACTCCATAGATTCCTCTGCTCCCCGACAGGCGTCTGACTCTAGGCACTGGCTTGTAAGTCCTAGAGGGTATAAATCCTACATAAGGGGAGGGTAATCAGGTAAAGGAGAAAAATTCATGCAAATTTTTGTACTTTCCTTTAATATTTTATTTTTATTTTATATATAAAAAAAAACTGTTTACTCGTTTACTATGGAGCACTTTACCTTGAGCCCTTAGATGGCACTGTTGTCGAAAACGGTAAATGCTATTTTCATGTAATTTGCGCAACCTCACTCATTATATATTTCATTAAAGGCCGTGATGTTCCAGGTTAGCCAATGACTAAAGTGAAAGACTAAACACACGGTTCTTTGTTTTACTATTTACAGGAGCTTGCGGTGTCGATGCCGGATGAGCTACAGGCATTTATTGCTTAAAGTTACCCTATTTGCGTGTTTTGCATGTAATAACTGGATTGGTGCCACAATTAAAAAAAAAAAAAAAAAAAAAAAAAACTTTTGAACTTCTAACAATAGAATACCATAACTTACTTTCTCTACTACGTATGATAAGTAGAGGAAGAATTGTATCCCACCCATAAATTTGATGTCGAGATTTCACCGGAAATATGTTTTGAGACCCCTGAATCCAAAAAAGAATAGCATTGTTAGAAAAAGGTCCCTGTGTGTGTGTGTGTGTGTGTGTGTGTGTGTGTGTGTGTGTGTGTGTGTGTATGTGTGTGTGTATATGTGTATGTGTGTGTGTATGTGTGTCTGTCTGTGTGTGTATGTGTGTCTGTCTGTGTGTCTGTCTGTGTGTCTGTGTGTCTGTCTGTGTGTGTGTCTGTCTGTCTGTCTGTCCAAGACTGCGGACAGCATAATTCAAAAACGGAAACTTGGTTAAAAACTATAGTTGAATTTAAGTTTAACGTCTTTAAAGGATGCGACACGGACAATTTGAAGGAAACTATTCCACCCTAAACTACCCTTCACATTTGAAAACGTTTCGAAAATTTTAATTTTCTTGTAAATGGTTCTAACGATTTTCATTAAATTCGTGTTTGTTTAAGATATTTTATGACAAATGAAACGTATATTTCGAATTTCCTGACTATAGCCTGTGTAGGCCTGTTTACTCTGGATGACTTTTGAATAACTCCTAAACTGTAAGAGATAGGCCAGGTCTTAGTACGAAAAGATTTAGATCTCGCTAACACACATTTATGTCCGAATAATTTTTTTGCAGAGCGAACCATTTCGAATATAATCATTGTTATTTGTGTGAGTTTTGGAAAACTTAAGACTTTCATCTAATGGAAGATATTTATCATTATTTTATATCTTAGTGGGGCTAAGAGAACGGAATCTCAAAGCCTTAAAAGATTTGACTATCGCTCAAAGCCTACTGTATTCTAATATTCCCCTTGCAACTACAAGAAAATAAGCAATACAATAATTTGTACAAACGTTTATCTCAACTAAGATGAAGGAGATATAGCAATAAGAGTTTGTAAGAATAGTTAGTACAAGAGTAGGGAAAGTCATGTGAGTGCAACACATCAGATTTTTTATGTTAATTTTTCTTCTTTATCATTTAAATTTGACTGCACTAACTTCTTTTCTCTACTATATAGTATGAACGGTATAGGTAAATTTTAATTGGTATACCTATACAACTTACCCCATTGTCCCTCACAGTGACAAAAGAGCAGACCACATATTGACCTTCCATATCTAGTCAAAAAAACCTGATGTGTTACACTCTCATGACTTAATCTACTCTTGTACTAACCATTCTTACAAACTCTTATCTCTATATCTTCTTCGTGTTAGCTGAGATAAGCATTTGCAGAAATTATATTACTGCTTATTTCCTTGTGGGCACAAGGGAATAAGGTAATACAGTAGGCTTTGAGCGAGTCAAATATTTTAAAGCTTTGAGATTCCGTTCTCTTTGCACGGCTGACTTAAAAAATGAAGAAAGATATTGCATTTGACGAAAGTTTTAAGTTTTCCAAAACTGACACAAATAACAAGGAATATCTCCGAAATGATTAACTCTACAAAAAAATTATTTGGACATAGATTGTATGTTTTAGCTAGATCTACATTTTTGTATATAATAAGGTTTGGTCTATTTCTTACCGTTTAAGTGTTATTCAAGTCATACAGAGTAAACAGGCTACAGCCAGACAATTCAAAATATACCTACATTTCATTTGTCATAACAATATTTCAAACGTGTCATTTTAATCAAGATTATTAGAGCTGCTTTCAAGAAAATCTACATTTTTCATGTAAAGGGTAGGTAGTTTAGGGTGGAGCAATATTCTTCAAAATCTTCGTGTCGTATGCTTGAAAAATATTAAACTTAAATACCAACTTTGGTTTTTAGCCAACTTTTCGTTTTTGAGTTATGCCGCTCACAGTTGACAGACACACAGATACACACACACACACACACACACACACACACACACACACATGCACACAACACACACACGCTCATTTAGGATTCATAGGGCCTTAAAACATACCTCCACATTGAATGTTTGGGTGGAATACAATACTTCCTCTACTTATACATAGTAGAGAAAGTAATAAGGAGTATCTAGGAAATGGTTTAGTCATAAATTATATATTTAAACCAGATCTACATTTTTGTGTTGTAAAATTTTGTGTATTTCTTACGGTTCGTCATTTACGAAAGAGTCATCAGGAATGAAAAGGACTTCTGAGGATATTTCTCATAAAATTCAATATACACATTTCATTTGCAATGAAGATGCCTTAAACATACGGTACTTTAATCAAAATGGTTAGAAAAATGTCCAAGAAGATCAAAATTTTCTTACCGTGTACCATGTAAGGGGTAATCGGTGGATCGTATTGTATCCTTAAACATGCTGAACCTAAATATCAAGTTTGATAATAAACTTCGAGTTATGCTGTACGCAAACGTACATACATAAATACACATACACACACGCACACACACACACACTCACTATTTTCTAAAAATGCTTAATTTTGAGGAGGGGGAATTCAGAAGTCTGAAACATTTTTCCGGTGGAATGTCGGTGTCTAATTTATAATTGCAATGCAATACATTAATATACGTAGTAGATAATGTAAATATATTTTTCGAAAGTTAATTGAAATAAGAGTTTGCTCCAAAAAGAGTTAAAAGGATGGTCATGGTCGCTACGCAGGTTGCGGAGATACAGTCAAAGTTCTGTTTGTGTGAATCTGGAAATCAAACACCTCGTAGCATGGGACCATCCCGATACGCGGGCGGTGCGCGGTGTGCATATATATAGAAAGTGAAAGTAAGGGTTCCGTCCGTGAGAATTAGTGTGACGTCACGGTAATACTTTGTCTCCAAATTAAAAATTTATTTATGAATATTACTTTTTCCAATTTTCACCATGAAATCTAACTAGTACTTTTTTTTTTTCTTTTTTACTATTTCGAATACTAAGGACTCGTGTTTTGGACGGAGGATTTCGCTGCGTTACGTATATCACAGCGATGTGTGTAGTCGTGCATTATTTTACAGTTGATCCTCTCTGTCAATATCATAAACCTCTGTATTGATCTGGAAATTAACTTATTTCATGAGCACTAACACGTAATGATTATACATATAGTAGAAAGGAGTTATTCATATATATAGCTTGGATTACATATGACTTATTTGCAGAATTACAAGTCGTAATGTACTCAACGACTTCTTGGCGGGGGGAAGGGGGAGTGTTCGAGAGAGAGAAAGAGAGAGAGGGGGGGGGGGCACTAGCATTTGATACAAGTAAACATCTCCGAGAATATTGTTGTGTTGAACATTTACACGCATGTAAGAGACTGCAACAAAAAGGTGGAGAGAATTCAAATAACAGTATAAGCATTCTTTTATCTGTTCTCCTTCACCAAGAAACAGTCTAGCATACAATTGAACAACGAAAAATTCTTATTTTGAACGTGCAGTACGAATAAAAATATGTCTAGATTTTTCCTTGTATCATTTTTATAATTTTTTTAAACATTACCCTGACTTTTCAACTTTTTTACATGTGATGTTGAAAAAATTGCCTAACCCGCACTTGACAAAGTAAAAGTTTACTTTCTCTACTACGTATATTTAAGTAGGAGAAGTATTGTATTCGACCCAAAAATTCGATGTTGCGATTTCACCGAAAATATATGTTTTGAAGCCCCCTGAATCCAAGCAAATATTTTTAGCAGAAGGCCCATGTGTGCGTGTGCGTGTGCGTGTGCGTGTGCGTGTGCGTGTGTGTTTCTGTCAATGAAAGCACAACTTAAAAGTTTGATGTATTGCACTCACATGCCTTTCTCTACTCCTGTACTAATTATTCTTACGAACACTTTGCTCCTATATCTTCTTTGTGTTAGTTGAGATAAACGTTTGCAGAAATTATCTTATTTCTTATTTCTTTGTAGGTGCAAGGAGAATATGGGAATGCAGTAGGCATGAGCGTCGGCAGACATTTTCCCAAGGGGGCCCACATGTTTTAAATTTGCAATCAGATAATATTAATTCATTATTTTACTGTCAAAATTTATAATATTTGTTGCATATAACCATATTAATTTGTGCTAAATAAAAATTTATCTTTACATTAAAATAGTTACTGACTATTAAAGTACTGATTGCACATTAAGTTGACCAACTTCCAGGGAGGGGCCGCGGCCCCCCCCTTGCCCCCCTTCGCGACGCCCATGGCAGTAGGCTTTGAGCGATAGTCAAATCTTTTAAAACTTTGAGATTCCGTTCCCTTTGCACGGCTCAGATATAAAATAATGAATAACTATTTTCCATTGGATGAAAGTTTTAAGTTTTCGAAAACTCACCCAAATAACAAGGAATATCTCCAAAATGGTACACTGCAAAAAAAAAAAAAAAAAAAAAAAAAAAAATAATAATAATAATTAAATAAATAAATAAATAAATAAATAAATAAATAAATAAATGAAAAATAAATAAATAAATGAAAAATAAATAAATAAATGAAAAATAAATAAAAAATGAAAAATAAATAAAAAAAATAAATAAATAAAAATGAAAAATAAATAAAAAAATAAACATAAAAAAGGATTATCATAATTTGGACATAAATTGTGCGTTTTAACGAGATCTATATTTTTTACATAGTAAGATTTGGTCTCTCTTCCGTTTACCAATTATTCAAAAGTCATGAAGTGTAAACTGGACTATGTGGACTACAGCCAGGAAATTCAAAATATTCATTTGCCATAAAAATATCTTAAACATTTGGTATTTTAATGAAAATTGTTAGAGCCATTTTCGACAAAATAAAAAATTTCCAAAAATGTTTAATGTATAGGGTACTTTAAGGGGAAACAGTTTTCTTCAACATCTTCGTGTTGCATCCTTGAAACATATTAAACTTAAATACCAAATTTGGTTTTTACCTGTCTTTTCGTTTTTAGTTATCTTTTTTCATAGGCATACGTACATACACAGGGCAATTTTCTGTTTTTTTTTTTTTTTTTTTCCTTTTTCATTGGCCTCAAAGCATACATTTCCGGTGAAATCTCTACATCGAATTTTTGGGTGGAACACAATACTTCCTCTGCTTCGTATGCGAAGTAAACAAAGTAATAAATTACACAGAGAGAGAGAGAGAGAGAGAGAGAGAGAGAGAGAGAGAGAGAGAGAGAGAGAGAGAGAGCGAGAGACACACACATATTTGTGAATAGAATTCTTAAAGTGTAGTATTGTTTACAGCATGGTTAGGGGCATTTTTGAGAAAAAGCTAGGGCACAGTTTTCCAAGTAAAGGGTAGTTTTTTTTGGTGAAATTTCTTCAATATCTTCGTGTGGCAACCTTAGAAGACTTTTTTGTTAACGTGCTCCAACGTAGTGTCATATCGAACGGTGAATGAATGAAATGGGTGAAATTATGCTCAAAGAGCCCGAGGGCCATAGAGCTTTAAGTCAGCCTGCATTCTTCTTCTCAGGATAAGGGAAAACCTCGGAAGAAACCCTTATCCGGATAACTTACCCTAAGCAAGATTCGAACTCGCGAAATCTTGAACGTGAGGCAGACACACTAACCATCACGCTACAGAGGCGGGCACCTGAGAAGATGTTGGACTTGTAGACCAGGTTTGGTGTTCAGACGACTTTTCGCTTTCCATTTATTTTATTTATATGCACACCCGCGCGCGCACATACGTAAATACATGCATATACCTATAGGTACAAATATGGATGGTTTTCTAATCTGGTTTTGGAGTATTTTCAGTGAAATATCGATATAAAAGTTTTAGAAATTCAATACTTACCTTATTTTTTTATTAAATAGTAAAGAAATTAACTGATGTCGAATATGATTCAGTCAAATTACCAAAGTCCTAGTACAGCTGCAAAAATTGAAATTAGGAGGTACATGTTCAGTACCATTTTAAAAGGAAATCATTTACTTTGTTTATCCGCAACAACTTAATGATTACTAATTGCCCATCGTCATATCAGCATGATAATGAATATTTCAATATCCTTTCTCCAAGAGTATATGTCTACAGATATAAAGGTACCTATATTAGATTGCGATGAATGTTCCAAGTATACGAGTACATGTTCAATATTATTCACTCTCTTAATTTCACACCACTTCACATAGCACTGATGTCCCACCTAACACTTTACCTCGATTTACTTGGCAAAAGCTATACGATAACTGTAACAACTGTAACATCACTATTCTGGAAACATTACGCTATTCTTCTTGCTTCTAGAATCTATAACATTAAAATGTTATTATAAACGGCTGAAATCACTGCTTCCTTGGCTTCCGGTATGGGCCGCATCCTGTTGGCTTCTTACTTTCCCTATTACGTATAGTAAGTAGGGGTGGTACTATACTCCAACTAAAAATTCGATGTCGAGATTTCATCGGAAATATTTGTTTTGAGGCCCCTAAATCCAAGAAAAAAAACACATTTTTAGAAAACAATTCTTGTGTGTCTGTGTCTGTCTGTGAACAAGATAACTCAAAACAAGTAGGTAAGAAACGAAAGTTAGTATTTAGATTCACATGAAAAAATTTTCAAAGCTTTAGTTTTCCCGAAAATAGCTCTAATGATTTTGATTAAAATGCCATGTTTGAGATATTTTATGACAAATTGTAAGTATATTTTGGATTTTCTGGCTATAGCCTATGTAGTCCTGTTTAGTCTGGAATGACTTGTATAACTGGTAAACCGTAAGAAATAAGACCAAATCTTACTGTCCAAACAATATAAATCTCGTCAAAACACTATGTCAAGAAGCATTTTTTGTGGAATGAATCATTTCGGAGATATTCCTGGTTATTTGTGTGAGTTCTGCAATACTCACCTTTTTCTCAAATGGGTGGTCATTCAGTTTTTTATCTCTTGCCCGTGCAGGATTTCAAAGTCTTCATGTAGCAACCAGCTTTAAAGGATTTGACTACTGCTCAAAGGCTACTGTATTCCTATATTTCCCTTGCATCTATAAGAAAATCAGCGACAATATAATTTCTTCATCGCCATCTTCACTCCAAGAATTATGTAAAGCTGCCTATTCCGGCTTCAAAACACTTGCAACACTATCAAGCAAGATTTTACTACTAAAAAGCTTCAAGTAAGGGTCATTTCTAATGTTTATTCCTAATAACATGAAGATAGAAGAATAGTGCAAGAGTAGAGAAAGTCATGACTGTAACACTTCAGATTTTGAAAAATATATTACACTTACAAGCATAACTTCAGTTTAGTGAATGTATGATTATGTCACATAGGAGTGCAAAATTTGAGTCTTCTAGCTTTGATAGTTTGTGAGGAAAAAGAATATATGTTCCGAAAATTGTATGTTTGTGATAAAAATAATTTGTAAGGTATGACCCCCATTAGCGCATTACAAATGACTAATGATTAGCTGCATCCTATATTGCCTCCTGACTCCCAGTTCTACGTCTTTTGTCACGAAACACCCTAGATAGTAATTTTCCCAAATATGAAAACCTCGACTGGTATTTCTTTGAAGTATTCTACGAAAATTAATAATTAATGTATTTAATACCATTCAATGTTAATAGTGATTTAATAGTACACAACTTACAATAACATTTACACGTTTTAATTAAGGTTCATTTTCACAGTACAACTACAACTAATTCAGGAGGTTGTGAGAACAAGAACAATTTTAGCGTTTAATCCAGGGAAATGAATTAAACATATGATGAATATAAATAAACAAATTTGCGTTACTAGGCCACTGTTTAAAGCTAAGTCTGCTATATTTAAAATTACAGTTGTTAAGGGTAGAGTAAATTAACTCGCATTCTATGCCTGCTATGTGACATTCATGGATGTGCAGGTTACATTTATTAATTTATTGAGAAATCTTTAGTCTGACATTTTGAATGGCCTGCCAATTGCTTTTCTGCGCATGGATATCTCAGATGTTCTGAAGCTTAAGAAAATACTTAGGTTGGCGGAACCGCAAGGAGAAGATGATATAACCAAACCGATAATACCATGACTACGAGGTGATCCAGTATGAGCGGCGTAGTCTTAAAAATACCACAAATATTAAACCTTTAAAATACGTACATTCAATTTCAATGCTTTTTAAGTGTTGTCTGTTTTAAATGGCCAACAAAGGATATATATTCTGAATCAGAAAGATTCATAGTTCTGTTTCCGTTAAAAATAATGTGCTAATTTTCGTCATTTTACACTGTTAACTTCAGGCATGGGAAAAATCGGCTAAACTGAGCCACTTACGTTTTGGCGTTCTTACTCCACCGGCCATCTCTCCCCTTCACTGCTGTTTAGGTTCCGACATGCCGCATTCAGTGGCAAGTAATGTTGTTTCATGAAGAGTGATAGAGACAATTTCTTGTAAGTTACAAAACAGGAAATTTTGCTGTTTAATAGGCGCATTTCAATTTGCGAATATAAAGTATTACAATATCAAACGCCACTTTAATAAGATGCATAAATCAAACCTTGGTGATCTTACAGGTATTTTTTTACTGTTTGAGTAGGTACTTTCTGAATACTCGTATTTGTAAACATATAAAGGGGACAATATAATTCCAATTTTTAGTGGTTTAGTTTATTGGTTTATTTAATGTAAGCTATTGTATTTCGTGTTTCAAAGTTTGAACACAATATTAAGTTTAAAACCAGACACTTTATGTTAATAAAATAGTTCTAAATGTATGTTTAAGGCTAAAGAGAAATGGAACTAATTTATTGCTTTATTTATTGTGAAAAAGAAACAATTTAGTATGTTAATCATAAGGCAGGGTAAGAATATTACGTGCATAACATAAATGAAGGTTATAAACTTGAACATGTTACAATTTTCTAACCACAGTAGGTGACTATAATAGTTGTATGCAAAGTATGTTTAATAAAAACAAAATAGCGTAGAAATTACTATCGCTCAGGAGGAACAATGCCGCCACTGCGCTTGTTTCACACAATCTTTGTTACTCGGCAACAGAATGTACGGTGAGTCAGGCAAGTTCAATCGCTAACTCTCCTCTTGTGCCCATGCCGGCGTTAAGCCAAAACTGTTAGCCATTTTTGAGAAAATAAATAACAAACATATTCCATCTTAGGGGGAGCTTGAAATGGGTGTCTTTCTTAAAAATACTTTTCTTGTATCCTTGTTATTTATTTTTTGTTTCAATTTCAAATATGCATAAGGTGTTTAGATTGATTTCAGGAAAAGACTGCTTACTAGATATACAGAGCCCTAAACAGCATTTTCTGCACGGTGCCGCTATGCAGTAGATTTGCTGGCACGTAAAAGAACTGTTGAGGGACAAAATTCCGGTACACCAGCTGCATTGATATTATACTGGCAATTGACAGTGTTGTAGTAGATGTTGAATGGCGACGTTGTTGTCTACGGCAAACAGGAGTTGCGTTCTAACAAAACCATGCGCCTGCGTCGTGCGGCAACTTGTTCAGCGTTTGTGCACGGCGGACAGTATCAGTTGTCGCAAAGGCTAATTACTGATAGAATACTCCTGCTGTCCCAACTTTGGAAGATGAGTGAGTACAAAAACCAGAAATATGTCAAATATATGACAGTTCGATACAGAATTTTTTCTAACCTACCAAAGGTGCACTGGAGAGAAAGAATAAATATTTAGTTAATGCAGATTTTATGTTCAGCAGGGTCTATGAAAATGGTTCTGTGTTTTTCAGGAGAAGGTTCTTTATCACCAGTGAATGTAAATGAATGACATCACTTGTTCAGTGAGCCTCTTGTGCTGCATTATTTTAAAGTTTATAAATACATTGATATTCCAGTGAGGGACAATTTTGATCAATGGGGATTTGTCAAATTTATACACGGTATTTAGAAAGTCAGTATTATTATACTCTAAAAAATGTTGTTTACTTTAATAATTAAGAATAATGTTTATAAAATAAATTTTACATAAAATAATACATTTTAAATTTACATCATTATCTTTTTATAAATTAAAAACAAGTACAAGCTTTGTGAAGAAATCGAAGTTCTAGGTCTCATCCTTCGGGAGAAACATGTTCTAAATGTGAAAAAACTGTAGAAAACATTTACTATATTTACATGTTCGTAAAATCTAAACTAATTCAAAGAGCATAATGAAACTGCGGCAGTTCGGTTGAACTAACACCACGTTTAGAACACAAATATGTAGCAATTCGGGTTCTACGTACTTCCACACTAGATTGTTTTGTATCTTTGCTCGACTAGCTATGTTTTAGCGGGTTTTAATCCTGTGGGATGCACAAGAACCAACAGCTAATGATTTAAATAATGCAGTGTTTTGCTGGAGGACGATATATTTTAGGTAATTTCTTTCTTGTGCAATCAACAGTAGCAGATCTTTAAATAATCTATTTCCAAGAACTTCCTTTACAGATTGACAGAGATAGTAATTATAACATTACTGTATTGGACGAAGAAAGCGCTCATATAATATTATTAGTCAATTAATAGTTCATTTTCTTCTTCGAAAACGGGGCGTCTCCTGAGAAAAGTTTTATTTTCCGTAATCAAATGTTGCTAAGGGGAAAACGATATACATTTGTACATTGTTTTTAAAATGAATTACCGAAAAAGTTTGTTCCTTCATGAAGTTTAGAATAATTGGCGATTTATGTACAGATAGTTTTAATATATTAGTAAATCAAATTATAAAGTTTAAGATTCTGGCATTTAGTTACGGCCACAGAACTCACCAAGGCAATTTGCTGAATAGTATTGAAGAAGTCTGAAAAATTGATGTTTGATATAGTTTATAGTTTATATCAAATATGGTTAATGTAATACGTTGCAGAGTGTCCAAATAATGCATGTTAAAGTACAGTTTCCTTAATCTGTTAAATTGTCATTCTCGATTATAACTAGCTTGGCTTACATTCGCGAAGACTGTTGTCGTATACATCCCGGCTGGTCGTAGCCATGATTACCGCACAGCTAGAGAATATAGCAAATAGTAGAATTTCGTGCTCAGTTCTTCAGATGCAATTCCTCTGTCATCGATCGCCAAATGTAAACACAGCGCTAAATAACATATCGAATAGTATCGGAACAGACTGACGTCACAGAATTGCATTGAACTTGAATGTTCGTGTAACAGTTTTCCCGCTTAGCGCTGCCTCCAGTTGCGTGAGGCGTCCGGGAAGAGGCGCTGGCGTCGAGAGGCTGCGTTACGGGTCTGTGGCCAGGCGGGCGCGAGATGAGTACGAAGCCAGCCGGCCTGCCGGTATGCCAGTGTTGTGTTAGTGCAAGTGTTGGTTATAACAGCAAACATGTGCGGGGGAGCTAGTGCGTGAGTGTGTGTGTCCGTCCGTGTGTGTGTGTGTGAGTGAAAAAGGAACAGCCAGGAGTCGAACTGAAGAACTGGCCGAGTCAGAGACTGTTCAGCAGCAGCAGCAGCAGCGGCCCCGGTAACACCGCGATAACACTTAGCAACACAGGTAAGCACCGCCTCCCGGGTCAACACTTAAACAGCACAGGCAATTAAATCTTCAGTCTCCTCACAAACTCTTATGGTCCTCTTAAAACGTGAACAATACATAGTGTGAAAATGAAGCATACATTTGACACTCAAAAGTGTTTGCATTGTGGAAATAAAGATACCTATTTAGAGTGAAAATAACTATAAATACTTCTACAATATAAACCTTATTGGTTTATATCAGTTTTAAATCAATGAACTGAGTTATAACAGTCTAAAACCCAAGTTTTACTTGTGTTGACATAGATATCTGTCAGTTTTCAAATGTTTCAAAGATTTCAAACATATACACCACAGAACTCCCATAAATCTAATACTGCAGCAAAATAACCAATCAGAGACTCGTGATATGGTACAGTGGAAGGTGAACGAAATATCTGCATTCTCTGACCCCCCTCCATTACTTCCAAAGTTGGCATCTTCTGCTTTACAAACAGCAATGAAAACCATTTAAGTGCTCGCGTATTAGTTCTCAATTATTGCTGACAGTAAACGTGTGCGTGAAAAAGAAGTGTGTATTGATTCAAGACTTGAAATCCTGTAATGGTGCAGTTTGCAGTTTGAATGAGAACTAATTTTGGGCAATTCCCAAAACGATCTCGAGTGTGTCACATAGTTGTTGTAGAGTTTTGGGTGTAAGAAACGATGACATGTTAATAATGAAGGGTGCTAGCAGTGTATTTTGCTGGGTAAGTCAGCGCAAGGCATGGAAAGGAGGGGGGGGGGGGGGGGGGGGAGGAACCCCGGGCCGGGCCGGACGGGAGCCAACCGGGGGTGGCTCTGCAGCGCCAGCAGCTGATGTCAGGTGCCCCTTTACTTGTTGCAGAGCCCAATAACACACTTATTTTTCCGTTTTGTGTCATTCCAGAGGCAGTATTGTTAAATTAATTGTTTGTGGCGAGTTGAACAATGCAATTCCGAGCTGTTTACATAATTATCTATTGACCCCATCACTTCGTATTGCCTCGGCTGTTTCCCGATCATTTCCTCCGTAGTATGCGTTCTTTGCAAGGTGGAATCTTGCCGTGTCACGTGAGCTATTGCAGTAACCTCATGTACAGCTTATTTCTGTAGACTAATGGATATATTTAAGGTTATAAAGGTTCTTAAATGATAATACGTCCCTTAAAAGCATGCCAGGTACAGCAGTGTTGGTATATAATGGTGCAAACACCAAGTCTGTCAGTTCGGGTAAAGTTGCAGAACCTGGCTGAGAGGCAGCAAGCAGATTTTCATCTTGACTCTTGCACTGCATCACTAATTGTGAACATCTCGTGAGTGTGGACGTATGCCCATGCATAATCACATCTTATGCAGTGCACTCCTTGGCTATCACGGGTTCAGTAACTCATTAAAACATTCACATTATTTTACACTTCAATTATTTCTGTGTTACTTTAACAGCGTAGTTATCTTTCACTATCTTCTTAACTACGTTACATTAATTTAATTAACTAATGCATTTCACTTAAAAAATCGGATGTGTTGCACTCACGTGACTTTCTCTGCTCTTGTAAAGCAAACACATATCTCTCTATCCACTTTATGTTAATGCAGATAAACATTTACAGAAATTACGTTGTTCGTAATGTTGTAGGTGCAACGTAAATATAGGAACTAAGCGATAGTCAAATGTTCAAAGAGCTGGTTGCTATGTGATGGCAATTCCCTTCTCTTTGCATAAGCAAGAGAAAAAAATGGTAACTATGAATTGCAAACTTCAGACAAATAGTACGCTATATCTCCGAAATACACGTAGTTCACTCCACAAAAAAGTGCAGTTCACATGAATTGTGTGTTTTAACCCGGTCCACAATTTTTGTGCAGTACAATTTTGTCTATCTCTTACGATTTGCGAGTTATGTAAAATTCATCCACAATAAAGAGGACTTACGAGCACATTCCCTGAAAATTCAATACATACATCTAATTTTTCATAAACTATATTAAACATATTATACATAAATCAAAATTGTTAGCTTCTTGATAAAACCAAAGATTTTGGGAAATCTTCCATGTAAAGGTTAATCTGTGGTGATGGTATTTTCTTGAAAATCATAATGTCCCATCTTTGGAAGATTCTGAGCTTAAACACCAAATTTGATATTTAATCGATTTTTCATTTCTCAGTTATACTATTCAAAGACGGGCACACACAGCCATGTTCCCTTTTTTAAAAACGCTTTTTTTATATTCAGGGGGTCTCAAAGTATATTTGTGATGAAATCGCGATGTAATTTTTTTTTTGTGTGGAATGGTATCTCTACATCTGTATGTATGTATGTGGTAGAAAGTACAGGTTTTTATTTAAAATGTTAACAAAAATGTACGATTTTAAGGTTTCCTGAATCCGAAAAAAGTATTTTGAAAACTATGTGCATACGTGCGGAGAGAGAATAAGTACCAATTTTAGTTTTTGAATCAGGTAGCTTATAAGGTGGCTTTGAGGAAAGTTTATCTATTACAAACTATCATTTACCTTCCCAAAAATGATCTATCAATTTTGATTAAAATATGATATATCTGAGGTATTAAAAATAGTGTATCTTGAATTTTCTCTACATGGGCTATGAAGTCTGCTGATCAATTTTTATTATGCTTTATTGAGTGAAAAACAATTAAAAAACTTGAAATTTAAAAAATGCTGATCTCATTAAAACATGGACTTTTGGGGTAATAATGTTCTGTATCTTTAGCTACTTACTAGGTACTCATGGCTCTTCCTTTGCAGTTCATTGGGCAATGAACGTATCCTGTTTGCCTTTCTGGGGGTGGTTGTGGTTCAAAGTCGTTATATCAGACAGGTCATTTATAATATTGACGAATGCTGTGGAATCACACTCAAATGAGTTCGGGCGGAATACAGGCTGAATTTATAGAAATAAGGGAAAAACTTAATCTGTGTAACGTTTCCTAGCTGAAATTTGAACACAACCTTCGAATGTATTACAGACAGGCCACTTTCTTATCTATATGCTCTTGTAAACCTGCTCAAAATGTGCACTGAAATAATTTCTGTTAAAGGTCATCATAATTGAAAGACACTGTTGTTAGGAATGAATTTAATTTGTGGAGCGAGTATGAAGATAAATGGAAGTGGTCGAAAAGACACGTGATTGTAATATACAGCAATTTTTAGGTACAACTTGCTTTCTTGCTGCTTAAAATGCTTCCATCTTTTGGAGATGCTGATATAAATAAAACAGTATAAAGGGTCTTAATTTAAGTTATTATAAACAGTTTCACTATTTGAATTGTTAACATCTCAACATTATATTTATGTTATGTTTTCTTTCTCCAGTACGTATAGTAAGCAGGGGAAGTATTGTATTCTACCTAAAAATTTGATGTCGAGATTTCAACGGAAATATATGTTTTGAGGCTCTGAATCCAAAAATGAAACAGTTTTTGAAAAAGGTCAGTGTGGATGTGTGTGAACAGCATAACTCAAAAAGAAAGTGGAATTAAGTACCGAATTTGGTAATTAAGTTTAGCGTTTCAAGGATGCGACATGATTTTCAAGAACATCCGTCCATCCTAGACTACCCTTTACATACAACATTTTTCGAACATTTTGACTATATCAAAAATGGCTCCAAGGATTTTGACTAAAAGATGACATGTTTAAGATATTTTCATGACAAATGAAATGTAGGTATATCTTGAATTTTGTAAGAGGATCTTCAGTGCTTCTTATTACGTTGGTGTAACTACTAACCCCACGAGATAGAGAGAATATAACTACATAAAAAAGTAGATCTAGTTAAAACACAATATATGCAAAATAGTTTTTTTGGAGTGAACTATTTCTGAAATGTTTATTGGTATTTGTTTTAATTTTTCAATATTTTCCTCAAATGGGAGGTCATTTTTCGTTTCTCTTTTTCAAGGCATTTTAATCAAAATCATACGAGCCATTTTCAGGAAAATCAAAATTACGAAAAAATTTTCCACGTAAAGGGTAGTTTAGGGTAGAGCAATTTTCTACAAAATCCTCGTATCGCATGCTTGAAATACATTAAACTTAAATAACAACTTTGGTTTTGAGCCGACATTTCGTTTTTGAATTATGCTGTCCACAGACAAACACAGACACCCACCCACCCACCCACCCACCCACACATACATACACACACACACATCTTTTCCTAAAAATGCTTTTTTTATTCAAAGGGCCTCAAAACATACACTTCCGGTGAAATCTCGACATCTAATTTTTGGATGGAATAGAATACTCACTCTACTTTGCTAAACGTAGTAGAGGAAATAATATATTTGTAAAAATAATTTGTACAAGAGTGGGTAAAGAAACTTATGTGAGTGCAACACATCAGATTTTTCGGTTATATGAAACGATCTGAAAAGTCAAACTCTAGAAAATAAATTAACATATTACCCTGCGGAAAATGCCAATTCATTAAAATGTCGATGCCCGACCACAGCGTGGCATAAATAACGTTGGTCAGGGCATCCCTCCGGCTCTCTCTCTCCCTTTGAACAATGACATTATTCAAATTTGAATAACTGTTTTCGTTTGGGAATGGTCAAGTTATCTCTGACAGTTAATTTGTAAATCGACATCGGAAACTGCGCATCAAAAATATCTGCATGTTTTTCGACTAGGTACATGAAAATTCAGTAATGCGGAAATCACGCATAAGGTTCCACTACATGTTGTTTACTTTCTGTGCTAGTAAGTAGGGAAAGTATTGTATTCAACCCAAAAATTAATATATATATACCAGGTGGAAGTTACTGCTTCGGCCATACGTAAACCAGGGATTATTGTCAATAATGAGCCGTTTCGCCGAAAAAATTATTTGTGCCAAATATTTGAAGCTATTTAGCTCCTCGATGAATGGACACAAATTATTTATTATTTCACTAACAGGTGGGTAAACACTGTGCAAGCAATGCAGTAATGCAATTATACCTTAATGCGTATGAATTGTCACAATTTAATAACATGACGTTGCATGATATTTTAACACTAAATTATGACAATCCGAAATGAATTACAGCATTGCTGACACAATGTCTGTGCGACAGTTAGTGAAATAAACCATAAATAAACAATTTATACATTCCTCAAGAACGTAGGTGGCTCGAAATATGTGATACAATTTTTTTTCTCGGCAAAACTAGTTCTTTATTGAAAATAATTGTAATAAACATATTTGTTACACTCACCATGTAGAATACCTAGTTAAATTATGGACAAAGAAGTATTTCCACCCGGTATTTCACAGCCCCTTTGACCGAAAAACAAATTTAAAAATCTGATGTGCAGCACTCACATGACATTCTCTACTCTTGTACTAACCTTCTTACAAACCCTTTTTGCTATATCTTCTTCGTGTTAGTTGAGATAAACATTTTTACAAATTGTCTTACTTATTTCCTCGTAGGTATAAGTGGAATATGGGAATACAGTAGGCTTTTAGTGATAGTCAAATCTTTTAAAGCTTTGAGATTCCGTTCTCTTTGTACGACTAACATATAAAAAACATGAAAATCGCGATCTTCCATTTGACGAAAGTTTTATTCCAAAAGTCGCACACATAGGAAGGAATGGTACACGCTACCAAAAATGTGTTTGGACATACTGTGTGTTTTAGCAAGATTTACATTTCTTGTATAGTAATATTTGGTCTGTCTTACGGTTTAGCAGTTATGTAAAAGTCATCCAGAGTAAACAGGACTACTTTAGGCTATAGTCAGAAAATTCAAAATATACATTTCATTTATCATAAACATATCTTAAACATATGCTGTTTTAATGAAAATCGTTAGCCATTTTCGACAAAATGAAAATTTTCGAAAGATTTTCCATGTAAAGGGTAGACTAGGGTAGAAGTATTTTTTTTTCAAAATCTTCGTGTCATATTCTTAAAGTATATTAAACTTAAATACCAACTTTGGTTTTTAACCGACAGATATACACACACAATGCTTTTTGGGTTCAGGGGGCCTCATAACATGTAATTCCGATGAAATCTCAATATCGAATTTTTGAGTTGAATACAATGCTTCCTCTACTTAATATACGTAGTAGAGAAAGTAAAAATAAGCTTTTGTGTTTGTGTGTGTGTGTATGTGGCGGCGGCGCCGTGGTCGAGGTGTTAGACCATTCGCTTATCACCAAGGTGACCCGGATTCCAATCTAGGCACCCGCATGTGGTATTCATGGTGACCAAAGTGACGTCTGGGCGGGTTTTCTCCAGGCTCTCCGGTTTCCCCCGCCACTCATACCATCTGCTCCATCATCCTTCGCTTCATCCTCTTCCTCACTCTGTCAACCGGAAATATATTAAAGTTTAAACTTCCTACTTACTCACTCTCATACCTGGTGCTTGACTGACCACCCGCTTCCAGGTCTTCACTCTGCTAGGTCCATAGGTTCCTGTGCTCCTCGACAGGCGTCTGACCCCAGGCACTGGCTTGTAAGTCCTACATAAGGGGAGGGTAATGAGATAAGGAAGAACGAATTGTGTGTGTGTGCGCGCGCGTGCGTGTTTCTGTTTGCGTGTGTTTCTGTGTGTGTGTGCGCGCGCACTGCATGTTTAGCATCTACAAAAGATGAGAAACGAAGATTTTCAACAAAATCTGCCCATCCGTAGCTACTTTTTACACTCAGTATTTTTCAAAACGTAAATTTTTTCAAAATAGCTCAAATCATTTTAGTTAAAATCCAATAAACTTAGGATATTTATAAGACAAATAAAATGTACATCTTGAATTTCCTGGAAATAGCTCAGAGTTGTCATAATTCACAAGAAATTTTGTATAATCCTGTACAATTGGTATGTGTTAAGAAATAGTATACAGCATACCAAATAAAATGTTTTAAAACAGACAGTTAATTTCAAATAACTTTTTGTGGAATGAGCCATTTCGGAAATATCCATTATTAACTGCTCTATTGGTAAAACAAGGTTTAAACAAAAGTTTACTACACAGAAATTGCAGATGTTTTTAAAGCACAGAGTTCATTTCAAGTAATGTATTATATCAGACATTTCTGAGGCATTCGTTGTTATCAATTTTAATTTTTCAATGCTTCATCTTTTAATTTAACTTTTAGTAGTCTATGTGGAAGGAGAGAGGATTTTCAATGGCAGCATTTAAGAATCCTGTTTTGAACATTTAGCAAACGCTCCCGTTACCTGTATCTATTTAGCTGCAGGAAATGTGAAATGATGTTATTTCTGAAAATTCTCATCTTGATTGATGCGAAGTAGCTCTTAAATGTTTTACAAGTATAGTTTCTAGAACCTCTATAAAATATACGGCAGTGGGTAGCAAATTAAATTTTAAAAAGCGTCTCATTTTTAGCAGATACCTTCACTTTTTAGTTTCTCTACTGGTAAGTAGAGGAAGTATTGTATTCCACCCAAAAATTTGATTTCGAGATTTCACCGGAAATATGTTTTGAGACCCCCTGAACCCAAAAAAAAAAGCATTTTTAGAAAAAAGTCCGTGTGTGTGTGTCTGTCTGTCTGTGTATCTGTCTGTCTGTGTGTCTGTGGATAGCATAACTCAAAAACGAATAGTAGCTTAAGAACCAAAGTTGGTATTTAAGTTTAATGTCTTTCAAGGATGCAACACGAAGATTTTGAAGAAAATAGCCCTAACCTAAACTACCCTTTACATGAAAAATTCTTCGAAAATGTTGATTTTCTTGAAAATGGCTCTAACGATTTTGATTAAAATGTCGTTATGTTTGAGATATTTTTATGAAAAATGAAATATATATCTTGAATTTTCTGGCTATAGCCCCTGTAGTCGTATTTACTCTGGACGACTTTTGCATAACTGGTAAACCGTTAGAGGTAGATCAAATCATACTATGCAAAACATGTAGATCTTAAATTCTAAAGTAAGAACAAATTAGAAACTAAAAACTTCACTTATCTTAGTAATATTGCTTTGCACCAAGAACTTGCAATATTACTAAGATAAGTGAAGTTTTTAGTTTCTAATTTGTTCTTACTTTAGAATCTTGTTGCTTCACTGTTAATAGCTTCAATTTCCTTAATGTAGATCTTGCTAAAGTACACAATTTATGTACAAATAAATTTTCTTGTATAGTGAACCATTTCCAAGATATTCTTTGTTATGTGTGTGAGTTTCGGAAAACAAAAGTTTCGCTAAATGCAACATTGTTGTTCATTTTTTATGTTAGGCGTGCAAAGAGAACGGAATCTCAAGCTTTAAAAGATTTGACTATCGTACAAGGTCTACTGTATTGTAATATTCCCCTTGCACCTACAAGGAAATAACCAATAAGATAATTTGTACAAATGATTATCTTAACTAACACGAAGAAGATATAGGAATAAGGGTTTGTAAGAATGGTTAGTAAAAGAGTAAAGGAAGTCATGTGAGGCAACACATCAGATTTTTTGGATTTATTTTGGCTATTACTATTGTTGTTATGATGTAGTGACTATTTCTCAAGCTTTTTCGGAGGTTGCCACTGGACATTTGCTGAAATAAATGGCTAGAGATAAGTAGACGCGGAGTCCTCTTGTTGTTGTAGTGTTTAACGCCCGCTTTTGCTGCTACGGCACCGCAGGCGGTGACACTGATGACACATGGAATGAAGATGGAGCACCGGTGGAATGAGATGGCGGGGGAAAGCGGAACACCCGGAGAAAATCTGCCCTGACGCCGCTTCGTCTACCACGAATACCACATGCGGGTCCCTGGGATCGAACCCGGGCCCCCTAGGTGGTAGGGGAGCGCGCTAACCGCTCGGCTACGGCGCCGCCCGCGGAGCCCTCTTGCCCATCCTATAAACACCGGCTCTTTGTTAGTTAACCAGATTCTTACCTAAGTTTCCCATCTCCCCACCTCCATTCTAGAACATTCTTTAAAACTTCTAGCGACTACAGTGCCCAGCGTATTTGCGAGTTAGCCAGTGAGTCAAGAAAGCGATTCTGGTGCTTTTCTGGTGCGATAAAAGTGCTGTTCTCCAACTGAGTTGTGACGACTACTATGACGTGCAGCTAGCAAGAGATTAGAGTATTGTGTTCGACTAACCAGCGGGTGAACGGTCCACAAGAAGAGGCTGCGTCGTGCATATTTCATTACGTAGCGATGAAGTGAAGGGAAACTAAAAGCTTGATATTATTATTATTATTATTATTATTATTATTATTATTATTATTATTATTATTATTATTATTATTATTATTATTATTATTATTATTATTATTATTATTATTATTATTATTATTATTATTATTATTATTATTATTATTATTATTATTATTATTATTATTATTATTATTATTATTATTATTATTATTATTATTATTATTATTATTATTATTATTATTATTATTATTATTATTATTGTTGTTGTTGTTGTTGTTGTTGTTATTGTTATTGTTATTTTTATTGTTATTATTGTTATTGTTATTGTTATCATCATCAGTATCATTATCATTACCATCATCATCATCATTATTATTATTATTATTATTATCATTATCATTATTATTATTATTATTATTATTATTATTATTATTATGATTATTATTATGATTATTATTATGATTATTACTATTATTGTTATTATTGTTATTATTATTATTATTATTATTATTATTATTATTATTATTATTATTATTATTATTATTATTATTATTATTATTATTATTGTTGTTGTTGTTGTTGTTGTTGTTGTTGTTATTGTTGTTATTATTATTATTGTTGTTATTATTATTATTGTTGTTATTATTATTATTGTTGTTATTATTATTATTGTTGTTATTATTATTATTGTTGTTATTATTATTATTATTATTATTATTATTATTATTATTATTATTAATCATCATCATTATTTCAATATTATTATCAATGTTATGTCGTAACTGTTCCAGTCAGTACGTACGTCTGAAACCTGAGTAATGCAGAAAGTCTCTCTGGCTCGCGTCCCTATGTCACTTACTCCAAAAGCATGTGTGGGATGCCAGTGTGTTTGTTGAAAAACGCAATTTTGTTCCGTAAATTGAAGTGGGCTGACATCGTGTTGTGAATCTAGGATGGTGTAGCGGGTAACCGCAGCTAGCTGTGTGTGTCATTAGTGAAATGAGTACATACCACAAAGCATGCAAGGGTGAAGTGGTACATTCATCTTACTGGGTGTAGGGGTTGGTTATAAAACGTTTCTCATTAACGTTTTCAATATATCAATCTAATATGACAAAGTGTCGTACAAAATGTAAATATACGTTCATATTCCCTTACAGAATTAATTTTAATGGTAAGTATACATACATATTTGTATTATAATCTTTTATACGAAAGCAAGGTGATACCGCGTTCAAATAATTATTTTCAAACATAAAATACACGCATACAACTAAACACCAAATCGTCATTAAATTTATAAATAACACGAACTGATTTTTCTTGCAATAATTAGCAGAAGATTCCTTTTTCCAAAACTAAATAAGCAAAATCCTGCTATAAACAACACACAAAGAAGTTATTTTAAGTAAAGTTAGGGAATGGAGTTTTAAATAGTTTTAAATACCAATTATTGATTGCTGATTGTTTTACAGCCTTTCGTGATTTTATTTTCTCTGCTACTATAGTAATTTAGGGAAGTACAGCGTATTTTTAAGAAAAGTTTGTATGCGCGCGCGCGGCTTTTCGGAAAAATGGCTAAAACAATTTTCATTAAAATCCCACATGTTTAAGATATGTTTGCAACAAATGAAATGTGTATATTGAATTTTCCGGAATTCCCTCAGAAGTCCTCTTTATTCCGAATGAATTCTGCATAACTAGTAAACCATTTCTAGCAATCAACATGTATCTTACTACATAAAAATTTCACCGCCTCCGTTAGCAATTGGTAGCGCGCTTACCTCTGGTGCGGAGCACCCGGGTTCGATCACCGGTACCAGCATGGGGATTTTATCCCCTCTGGGAGGTGTGGCACGAGGTGCACTCAGCCGCGTTTGTTCCCGGGGGGACCAATTGAGGAGCTACTTGATGGAGAAGTAGCGGCCCCAGGTCAAGAAGCTCGTATAACTGGCCTGAGGGCTTGGGCGCTGACCACGTCCCACCCTCCAGTACTACACCCCAACAATGGCGCCTGTAGTGGGCAGAGGTGGGGGACGCAGCGGCTGGGCGGCAAGCCTTGGCCCTTCGTGGGCTGTTGCGCTAGGGTTACATTATATAAAAATATAGATCTCGTTAAATATATGTATGTTAAATGCATACATTTATGTTAAATGCATCTTTTTGTGGACGGAACCATTTTCGAGATATTCCTTGTTATTTGTTTGAAATTTCTAGCACTGAAACTTTCTTCAGAGGTTTTTTGCATCCGGGAAAACGGATTTTTTTTTTTTTTTTTTTTTTTTTTTTTTTTTTTTTTTTTTTTTAATTTATGGATCTTCTTGAAGGCTATGGTTCTCAGCGTCTCATTCCTTATTGGACCTGGACCGTCTAGGATGGACTTGATGTATCTGCCTGGTATGTATTGAAGCATTATTATATCACTCGATTGACTGCTTCGTATTATTATGGGTGCCTACGGCTGCTCACACATGAGTCTTAATCTCGGGTATCCGTGGTGGTTACAGAGAGCGATATTGTAGTTTTGTTAGAACTCTTTATTTGTTTTATTTTTACACATTTAAGCTTTGCTGAACAATTTTAATAGAATAAAATATGCAGTTTAACGTAACGCTGGAACGAACTTTCACCGTGTTGCTTACATGTATCTCTCCCTCGTAACGATGCCTGTCTCCTACTGTCCTCAGTCATTATATGCTTTTAGCTTCCCAAACATCCATAATGGCCCTCACTTCATTAAGTCAAGACTTTGCCCTCTGGCGAAACCCCTCGGGTTTCCGATACTTTGTAAAAATACAATAGCAGGCTCTTTTTTTTTACGTTGAAGACCTTGCCAAACTAATTGTATCTCGTTTACGTTAATGTTTGGGACGTTCGCTAATGACCCTCGCTAGTGCCTTTTTGGCATCCCTTCACCTGTGGTACATATTCTTAACCCTTTGCTATTAATGGATTTTGTAACTTTGATATATTCTGTATATCATAAGCGCTATACAGAAAAACTGCTACAAATGCCCCCCATATACATTATCATATTATGTAAGAATATGATAAGGTATATGTCTTGCCCGAAAATCATTTTCTTGTTAAAATTTCGCGATTGTTCAGCAAATCTTTCTGTCAATTACATACAAATACTTAAAAGGGTTTACACTCAAATTCTTAAAGACATAGCTTGTACATAGAATACCCTTCACATATTTACATTACACAAATCAGCACTCAACACACATAGGGTTATATTTTTAATACTACATAGTGATTTAATATTATTTTACATGTTTCTTCTTACATTGATCTTCTGATTCTATATAATTATTTTTATCAAAAGTCTTTTATGGTTATAGATTGTTCTGCTGGTTTCACTTTTAATTTGTTTTTTTTTTTTTTCTTTTTTTTTTTCACACGCACATTATCCACTTCACTGTTTTTTTTTTTTCGATATATTCACTTTGCTTAGTATTAATTACGTTATTCTTACAGTTATTTACAAGTTTACATAGAAACAATTAGGCCCTCATTTTCATGATCCAACCATTCTTTCAGCTAACTTCTCACCATTTCTTTTCTTACTTTTCGATACTATTTGGGGAATTTCTATACGGTCTTATTAGCTGCTTATGCCATCTCCCAATCGATTTGTTTGTTTTTAAGTCCACTAATTCATAAGTATGCTCTCCGAATTTCTCAGTAATCATTACCGGACCTTTATATAATAGCTCTAATCTATGACTTCTCCCCCTTAACGCATTGGATAACTTATGATCCCTAGCGAGGACTAGATCTCCTACCTGAGGATTCCATTTATTTTTACGTTTCTTGATTTTTGATTTCCTCTTTTCCGCTTTTTCTTGCAATCTGTCAAAAACGATCTTAGCCCTTTGTTCCTCTGATAATGGCTGACTTCTCTCAATCGTTCTTGGAGTATTTTTAAAAATGGGTTCAGGGTCAATTCCCTGCATTATCTGTATCGGTGCAAAACCAGTTGTAGTATTTACAGTATTATTAATAAATTTCTCTATGATGGGACAATACTTTACCCAGTTTCGATGATTATTATGAGTAAGCACTCGAAAATAAGTCCCTATTTCTCTTAATATCCGCTCTGTCGGATTCCCTGAAGGAAAATAATAAGAACAATGATATAGTTTTATCTGGTGGCTACTTCGAGTTTCTTTGAAAATTTTATTCGCTACTTCAAACGCATGTGTGTAATAGTTATATCTTCCAGACTTTTCCGAGAATACCCCCCTGTTTTCTATTAAAAGTTCCCGTAATTTTCTTTTCTGTTCCTCATTTAGTCTCTCAGCTTGGTTCACCTTAGATCCTATTAAATTTTCTATCTTGACACAGTCCTTTCTTTCGTCGTACTCATTTATACTACCATTCTTCAAGTTAAATTTTGGGTTTTCTCGGGGTTTCTTTTCTTCGTCAAAATCACAGAAATAATTACCTCTACTCACAATATTTTGTTCCTCTATTTCATCGTAGTTCCCAACTTTTAATTCTGCTAATTCCATCGCTCCAATATTTATTACCTCGACAAAGAATGTTTCCCCCTCCATTTCTTCCTCTACCTGATCCCGTACAATTATCCTCGAAGTATGGTCTAAAAATGGTACAATTATGGTGTCAGGTCCTGTTTCAAACTTAAAACTTCTATTTTCAAAATCTATGATGGAATTCCAAGCATAAAGACTATCGCAACCGATTATTACGTCAAAAACAAGCCTGGGTACAACCAAAAATAATATTTCAATGCATTTATGTGCGATCTCGACCTTTACCATCACTTGAAATTTTACCCTTTCTTTCCTTTTACCTACCGCTACAGAGCAATATATCCCATAAACTGGCAAAGATAATAATTTTACACCACTACTCACTAAATTTTCAAAAAAATTTGGGAACACACAGTAGTATTAGCGCCTGTATCAATAATAGCCTGAAATAATTTCCCGTTAATACCAATATTTATTCTTGGCGGATCAATTAAAATTTCATTCTCTGTATTTTCTTTATGTTTTTCGATCAAACATTGCCTTCTCTGTCCCTTATTCTCGAAGTACTTCCCATAATAAGAACATTCATCATTCCCAATCTTCACTGAAGGCGAAGTTGACTGGGTTTGGAGTTTTCCGAAACCTTACTAATGGCTCCTGTCCCATTCCCATTATATGAAGGTCCCGGGTTTGAATCCTGGTGAAAATTTGTTTCTTCCAATCTTTTTACCGCGTTTATAGCGTCTACCCTTTCTTCCGGATTTGGAGAAATTCTGCTATTCCCATTTCTTTCTTCTTCCCTAGGGGAATTCGGTCTGTACCAATTATTATTATGGTGATAATTATTTCCCGAAGGAAATCGATTCCTAGTGTACCCCCTTCTATCTCCGTAATATCTATTTGCCTGCACGTAATTAATTTGAGGGTTTCTTTCCCGTGGATAATTCTCAACCCTTCTTCTATTATCCTGAGGCTCAAAATTATTTCTTCTATCCTGAGGCTCAAAATTATGTCTCCTATCCTGAGGCTCGAAATTATGTCTCCTATCCTGAGGCTCAAAATTATTTTTCCGGTGGTAATTATTGTTTTTAGGGACTGGGCCATGATACCGTTGCCGAGCATCAAAATTCCTGACATCACCTGAACCTGCCCCCTGCCCGAAAATTTTTGTTGGAGATCGGTTGTTTCCAAAAGGTCTCTCATTACTTGCCTCGTTTTGGCTCTTATTTCTTTCTAGCGCGATTAACAAGTCAATCATTGCCGCTATTGTCATCGGCTTCGCAATAATCAGATAGTGTTGAATTGTTTCCGGAAAATGTGTGGTTATTAAATTAATTAATTCTATTTCTCCCATCGGAGGGTCAAGCATCTTACATTTTCTAGCTATAGCCATAAAATAATTAACCATGCATTGATCTTTATGCGGGTTATATTTCCCATTACTCAGTTCCAGTCTTATATTTGCCTGCCTGCTAGCTCCCCAATATCTATTTAAGAAAATTTCCTTAAATGTCCGATAATCATTACTTGATCCTACTGATAACTCTAACCAGTTTGAAGCGTTGCCTTTAAAACATTTTCTGACAACCGTCATCTTATATTCCTCGGGAATACCTTTTACAAGAAAATACTCTTGCATGCTATTTATAAAAGCCTTGGGGTCATCAAATTCTTCGTTTTCAAAGGTTGGTGGTGAAATTTCATTCAAAACATGGTTGGGCCATTGCAAATGTGGACTTTTGTGTGCATTAACATTGACATTGGTATTACTATTACCTGATGTACCAGCATTTAAATTTAACATCGGAATGTCCGCTGACGCATTATGCATCGCTTCGTCCCGTGCTGCTACCGTAATAGTATTACTACTCACAGAATCACTAACATTGTCAGACATACATATGTTATTTAATCTTTCTTTCAGTTTGTCATTTACCTCATCTACACTCACAGCTAATCTCCTAGTTTCCCTCTCTGATTGCTCTAATCTTTTCCTACAGATTTCTAATTCCTTGCTATTAATTTCCCTTTCCTTAGCTAATTCAGTAGTTATTTCCTCCCTTAATTTTCTATTTTCTTTCTCTACATTTTTATTAACTGTTTTAATCTCTTCCCTAACCTGTTCCTGACTTTCCCTCATTTCAATTCGCACATTTTCAATTTCAATTTTAACCTCTTCCTGATTATTTCTAACCTCACTTCTTACATTTTCTATTTCATTTCTAACTTCCTCCTTGAAATTTTCTAAAACCTTCTGTTGTTTCTCAATCTTATTTCCTATTTTGACTAAATCCGCTGTTAAGTTCTCCCTCGTATTTTCTACCTTTTCCTTAATCTCTTTCTGACTTTCTGTTAAACCCGTTAAATCTTTCTGACTTTTTTCTACCTTTTCCTTAATCTCTTTCTGACTTTCTGTTAAACCCGTTAAATCTTTCTGACTCTGATCTACCTTTTCTGTTAACCCCGTCATCATTGACATTAGTGACTTTAATATTTCATTAGTCTCCATGCTTCCCCCTGTTTCTTCTCCCTGATTTTGTATATTCGTATCAGCTACTCTGTCCCTTGCATTATCTACATTACTATATACACCTTCTCCCACTCTCTCATCACCCTCCTGCACTTCCATATTTATATCTAATTGCTCGATCATTTTCCCGTTCCTTAAATACATTGACTATATATTACAACACGTAGATAAAATTCTCACTCAGTACCTTAATCAGCTTGCTGCACTGCTATTCGATGTGGATCCTCTCGTTCCTGCTGTGTCCTGGGTCACCTTCCCCGGAGTTCACGGCCTTTGTTGTTCAGCTCCCTGAAGTTCTCCGCATACCTTATTCTGCTTCCCTGAAGTACTCTGAAGTTCTCGCTCAGCATTCCTGAAATTCTCTGAAGTTCACGCACAGCATTCCTGAAGTTCTCTGAAGTTCACGCTCAGCATTCCTGAAGTTCTCTGAAGTTCACGCTCAGCATTCCTGTTATTCTCTGAAGTTCACGCCCCACGTTGGGCGCCAATTTGAAGCATTATTATATCACTCGATTGACTGCTTCGTATTATTATGGGTGCCTACGGCTGCTCACACATGAGTCTTAATCTCGGGTATCCGTGGTGGTTACAGAGAGCGATATTGTAGTTTTGTTAGAACTCTTTATTTGTTTTATTTTTACACATTTAAGCTTTGCTGAACAATTTTAATAGAATAAAATAGGCAGTTTAACGTAACGCTGGAACGAACTTTCACCGTGTTGCTTACATGTATCTCTCCCTCGTAACGATGCCTGTCTCCTACTGTCCTCAGTCATTATATGCTTTTAGCTTCCCAAACATCCATAATGGCCCTCACTTCATTAAGTCAAGACTTTGCCCTCTGGCGAAACCCCTCGGGTTTCCGATACTTTGTAAAAATACAATAGCAGGCTCTTTTTTTTTACGTTGAAGACCTTGCCAAACTAATTGTATCTCGTTTACGTTAATGTTTGGGACGTTCGCTAATGACCCTCGCTAGTGCCTTTTTGGCATCCCTTCACCTGTGGTACATATTCTTAACCCTTTGCTATTAATGGATTTTGTAACTTTGATATATTCTGTATATCATAAGCGCTATACAGAAAAACTGCTACAGTATGTGATTATTCTTCTGTCGGTGCTACCCAATACTTATTCGCAGTTACGTTGCGGTCTGAAAGTTCACCAACCTTGAAGTGCCTTAACTAATAAAACCAAAACTCTGATGTTTTGTATTCCATGACTTTCTCTAGTGAATAGAGAAGTGAGGAAGAAGAAGCTATTCCCACAACACTTATTCCTCTACCTACATACTTCATGTTAGTTAAGATAAATTCAGAAATTATCTTATTGCTAATTTATTTTTAGTTGCGAGCAGAATACGGGAATGCAGTAGTCTGTAAGGGATAGTTAAACGTTTAAGAGCTTGTCGCTATGTGACAGCTTTGAAATTCCGTTCTATGTGCATGGCCAAGAGGTTAAAATATAAATAACGACCTGCCGTTTGAGAAAGGTATAAATATTGGAAAATTCATGTAAATAACAAGGAATATGTCAGAAATGGTTCACTCCACAGAAGAAAACAAAATTAGACAAGCTGTGTTTTAACAAGATTTCCTTTTTTGGGGTAGGTAGTAAAATGTTCTCCATGTTACGGCTTACACATATGCAAAACTCACCCACACTACAAAGAACTGCTGATGACATTTCAAGAAACTTCAAGATCTAAAGCGTATTTGTCCTAAAATTATCTTCAGCTTGTGGTATTTTAATCAAAACTGTTAGTCACTTTTGAGTAAATCTAAATTTAAGAAAAATGTTTCATATAAAGTGTAGTTCTAAGGTGAATGGCGTTTCCCTAAAATCTTTGTGTCGCATCCTTGAAATATACTGAACTTGAATGTCATGTTTGGTATTGTACCGAGTTTTTGTTTTTGAGGCTTGTCTCTCTCTCTCTCTGTCTCTCTCTCCCCGTCTGTCTGTCTCTCTGTCTCTCTCTCTGTCTCTCTCTCTGTCTCTCTCTCCCCGTCTCTCTCTCTCTCTCTCACACCCATACACACACAAATATATGCTTTCTAAAAACGCTTTCTTTCAGGTTTAGGGAGTCCCAAAACTTGTATTTCCGGCGAAATTTCGTTACCAAATTTTTGGGTTGAATACAATATTTCTCCTATCTACTATACACACTATAAAAAGTACAAATGTATTAATTTTTTATATTACAAGCAGCATATCCATTTACTTACATATACGGTAAGCAAATTTAAACTGCTGAATTCCAATGAAAAAATTAATAAAATTATTTAACTATTGGAAACGTATTGATTTACACTCCTTTGGCTGCACTTGTGAATATAAAACATGCATTTAGTTTCAAAGGGCCCTTAAAGGACCTAAAACTCCAATATGGTTTTCATGTTAGGTATCCAGAGCTACAAATATGAACTAACTTCTGAAATTCCAAATGGAAAACGTTCCGTGCTAAGCACAACACAAAGAACAGCTTTAAAGGAAAATGCTTCTAACTCAGTAATTCGGAGGCTTTCCGTGTTCGCACGCCGCAATAATTACTTTTAATTTTGATAACACCTCCCAGCCACTGTTTTTATACGAAAAAGAGATTTGAATAGCTCCCAACCGAGAATATCACTTGACTCCGTTTACTGCAGCCTTTAAAACGTGAAAAAATCAACAAAAATAATTAAAGTCGAAAACTCATTTATTCATAAGTAAGCCCATCTACTGTATAACTTGTACATTACGCAAGTAACCGTTGCTTTAATATAAAAATCTTATGTTACATTTACTAAAGTTCTCAACTCATTTATCAACAAAGTATTCGTAAAAATCTTATCCATCTATCTATTACATCTTAATCGAGATACACATTTCTAGAAATGTTTTAATTTCATATTTTCTTATAGATACAAGGGGAATGTGGCAATACAGCAAACTTAATCCATAGTCGCTGATTGCTAGGTGATGGTTTTGAAAATTCCACTGTCCGTGCATACACAGCAGACAGACAGAGAGAGAGAGAGAGAGAGAGAGAGAGAGAGAGAGAGAGAGAGAGAGAGAGAAGGAATGACTTCCCAGACCAATAACAAGGAATATCTGGGAACTGGTTATTTCCACAAAATATTATTCGACATAGTTCGTATACTTTAACCATGTATGCATTTTGTTTCTGCAGTAAGATTTCTTTTTAACTTTGCTGTTTACAAGTTACCAAAAGTCGTTCAGAGTGAACATGACTCCACAGAAAACTCAAGGTACACATTTCATTTGTTATGAAAATGTCTTAAATATGTTCTATTTTAGCCAAAATTGTTGAAGGCGTTTTTGAGAAAAGCAAGAATTCCGAACAATTTCTTTCTTTGTTGGGAGAATTATTTAAAAAAAACGTTTTCATCCTTCGAAGAATCTGAACGTGCATACCAAATTAGGTATTTAACCGACTATTCAGTCGGTCACGGTGGCTCAGTTGGCCTACTGATCCCTAGATCGCGGATTCAAATCCGGCCCAGACCGATGATTTTTAAGTGTGCTTAAAAAAGAAAGTTCTATGTCAGTAGATTTACTGCCATATAAAAGAACTCCTGCGGACAAAATTCCGGCACACCAGTGACGCTGAAGTGATCCTGGCGATTCACAGAAGTTCTGCTTTTGAAGTAGCAAACATTTCCTATTCATTTATTAAATACGAGGATTGATTCCAGTATTTATATTATGAAACTGGTACACTGCAGGTAACAAGTATGTAATCGAAGTTTCTGGTGCAACATGTGAATGGAAATTTTTGAACATTCCTATTTGCTTATGACGGTAACACAAGAATTGGTTCTTCTTTGGATAACCAGAGAGAGAAAATTCAGTAGTTGGATAGCTGACCTATTTTAGGGTTGTCATAAAGACACGCCTGCTAATAAATCTGTAGAAAAAGCCAGTGTTAAATATGAACAGTAGAGGATTACATTTACATGTATAATGTAAGAACATTTTGCAGATAAAATGTAATTTTTTATTTAGTTTAGTGTAGAATACAATTTATTGTGTAAAATGTAGAAAAAGTCACGAATAATTTGCAAACCAATGTCCTCTAAAACATTTAGTTGCAATACAAAGCGTCGGAACATATTGTAACCGTGCCCGCCGCATCCGCCGACAACAATAGGAGCGTACGAGACAATAGCTATTACATGGCGGTGCGGTTTCTGGACCGTTCCGCCACAGGCACTCCCGAATATTCTACCTCCAGAACTTTCCCTCTGTCTAAGGATATATAAGTCGCTGCCAAGCACCGGTCAAGAGAGAGGAAAACGACGTATACGAAGCGTTGAGGAGTCGTGCCGACTAGCAGTTCAATCTGACAGTTCTTATTTGTGATTCGGCAGTTGTTCTGTTGCTCTGAGCTTGCACAAAAGTAATCTGAGTGTAACGTTAGCACTACGCTAACTGACTAAAAGGCAATAAAGTGTGAATAGCAGTAACTGGTGTTTTCTTCATTTGTTACAATATTAACAGTTAAATTAGTTACCACTTCACGAGCACCAAATTTGAAATAGTTATTTGTCCCTTAAATAAGAAACGTGTGATGTAGTTTTATTCCCGTATCAACCTCCCTAATTTGGTCTACATTTTACTTTCTCTACTACGCATGACAAGTAGGGGAAGTATTGTATTCAACCCAAAATTTCGATGTCGAGATTTCAACAGAAATATATGTTTTGAGGTCCCCTGAATTAAAAAAGCATTTTTAGAAAAAGGTGTGTGTGTGTGTGTGTGTCTGTGTGTGTGTGTGTGTCTGTGTGTGTGTGCGTGCGCGCGCGCGCGGGTGTCTGGACAGCGTAACTCAAAAACGAAAAGTCTGTTAAAAACCAAAGTTAGTACTTATGTTTAATATCTTTCAAGGATATGACACGAATATTTTAAGAAAATTCCTCCAACCCAAATTACCCCTTACTTGGAAAATTTTTCGAATTTTTTTATTTTCTCAGAAATGACTCTTAATTAATTTTATTAAAATGTCATATGTCTAAGATATTCTTATGGTGAATTAAATGCATATTTTTAGTTTTCTGGCTATAGTCTATGTGGTCCTGTTTACTCTTGATGAATTTTGCATGATTGGTAAACCGTAGGAGTTAGACCAAATCATACTATACAAAATACACAAGTTCTGTCTGCATGCATTGTTTTCGTGGAGTGCGCCATTTCAGAGATATTCTTTTCCTGAAATGGAACGTCGGTATTTACTTCTTTATCTCTTGGCCGTTCAAAGAGAACGGAATTTCAAAGCTTTAAAAGATTTGACTATCGTTCAGAGCCTTCTGTATTCCCATACAACCCTTGCATCTATAAAAAATTTCTGCAAACGTTTATCTCTACTAACACGAAGAACATATAGGAATCAGAGTTTGCAAGAATAGTTTAAGAATAGAGAAAGTCATGTGAATGCAACACATCAATTTTTCTAATCGGATTATAGGGTCAAGAATTAATCTGAGCAGAAGATACAGGAACAAATCGCTACAGTACTTAATTCAGATATTCTACAGGTAATTTCTAAAGCTTCTTGAAAACTTCATTAAATACACGTAGAATTGGTGATAAAGAAAATGACCGTAGATAAAGAAAAACATGATCAGACTACTAACATCGTCTTTTTGTTAAAGAGCATATTAAAGTGTGAGGCAAGTTATGAAAGAGCTGCTATTGAGGGTAGCGCTCTAGGTCAGAAGAAACGGTCGAATCAAAAATAGGAAAATTGAAGCTTCGCAAATGACTTTCATTCCTTCTCAATCGACATTCATTCATCTTATGACTTTCATCAAGTGTTTTATGATTGCACTTTAAGGATTCTATCTTTAGTATATTGCCTGTGCAACGATGCCCCAAAGTGGTCTAAAGCTACTTCATTGGATGATGGTACAAATAAGGAGTTTTCTTATTCTATACTGGCTAAAATACGCAGCATTTCCCGTGGTTTGATGATTTTATCCCTATAACCTTGAGACTCACGTTGGATACTATAAACAACCTGATGTGTTACACTCACATGACTTTCTCTAGTCTTGTACTAAACATTCTTACAAACTCTTATTCCTATATCGTCTTCGTGGTAGTTGAGATAAACATTTGCAGAAATTATCTTATTGCTTAATTCCTTGTAGGTGCAAGGGGAATATTAGAATACAATAGGCTTCAGCGATAGTCAAATCTTTTAAAGTTTTCAGATTCCCATCCCTTTGCACGGTTAACGTAAAAAAATGAATAACAATGTTCCATTTGACAGCAGCGTAAGTTATCCAAAACTAACACAAATAACAAGGAATATCTCCTAAATGGTTCACTCTACAAAAACATTATTTGGACATAAATTGTTTTTAGAGATATCTACATTTTCGTATAATAAGGTTTTTTATATATCTTAAGGTTTACGAGTTATTCAAAAGCGATCGAGAGTAAACAGGACTATATAGGCTATAGCCAAAAAACTTAAAACATACATTTCTTTTGTCATAAGTATATCATAAACGTATGTCAGTTTAATCAAAATCGTTACAGTCACTTTCAAGAAAATCAAAATTTTGAAAAGATTTTCCATGTAAAGGGTAGTTTAAGGTGGAGGAATTTTCTTCATAATCTTCGTGTCGCTTTTTGAGTTATGCTGTCCGCAGACATACAGACACACAAACAGATACACGGATGCTTTTCCAAAAATGCCTTTTTTTTTCCTTTTTTTTGGGGGGGGGGGATTCAGGGATCCTAAAAAACATATTTCCGGTGAAATCTCGACATCGAATTTTTGGGTGGAATACAATACTTCCCCTGCTTACCAGTAGAGAAAGTAAAAACGAAAAGTCTGTCAAAAACTAAAGTTGGTATTTAACTTTAACGTCTTTCAAGGATGCGACACGAAGATTTTGAAGAAAATAGCCCCATCCTAAACTAACCTTTACATGGAAGATTTTTCGAAAATTTTGATTTTCTTGAAAATGGCACTAACGATTTTGATTAAAATGCCGTATGTTTGAGATATTTTTATGACAAATGAAATGTACTATCTTGAATTTTCTGGCTATAGCCCCTGTAGTCGTATTTACTCTGGGCGACTTTTGCATAACTGGTAAACCGTTAGAGATAGACGAAATCATACTTCACAAAAAATGTAGATCTTGCTAAAATAGACAATTTATGTCTAAATAAATTTTCTTTTAGGGTGAACCATTTCGGAGATATCCCTTGTTATGTGTGTGAGTTTCGGAAAACTTAGAACTTTAGCGAAATGCAACAACGTTGTTCACTTTTTTGTATGTTAAGAGTGCAAAGAGAATGGAATCTCAAAGCTTATAAAGATTTTACTATCGCACAAAGGCTACTGTGTTCTAATTGTCCGCTTGCACCAACAAGGAAACAACCAATATGATAATTTGTACGAATGTTTATCTTAACTAACATGGTGATATAGGAATAAGAGTTTGTAAGAACGGTTAGTACAGGAGTAGAGAAAGTCATGTGAGTGCAACACATTAGTTTTTTTAGTTATGCTGTTCACAGATTGATAGACACACAGACACACTCACACACATGGACCTTTTTCTAAAAATGCTCTTTTTGGATTCAGGGGGCCTCAAAACCTATTTCCGGCAAAATCTTGACATCGAATTTTTGGGTGGAGTGCAATACTTCATCTACTTTATTATACATAGCAGAGAAAGTAAAAATATTGTTTACACACACACACACACACACACATATATATAAACAAGAATTTATAATTTGCATATAGGTAAATAATAGAAAATAATAAATAAATAATAGTAAATAATAGAAAAGCAGCACTAGTAGTTACAGATATGATTCATCACAGCAGTCAGTTTTTAGTGTGGCTGTGTGTGTGTGTGTGTGTGTGTGTGTGTGTGTGTGTGTGCGCGCGTGCGCGCGCGCGTGTGTGTATGTGTATGCGCGCCAGTGTATGCGTGCGTTCGCACGTGTGTGTACGGTCGCATCGTGAAGGAAGATAGCGAAGTAGTGAATTAGTGTTGAGTGGTGGTATCGTCAATCACCTGTTTGAAAGACAGAGAGAGAAAGTCAAGAAAGACAGAAAGGACTGAGTCACGCTACGAGAAGAAAACAGTTGTAAATTGTAATATCACGAAGGGCTATAAATTGTTAACGTCTATATTCAGTTAGAAGAAAATAAAGTGAGGAAAAAAGTAAATGGACTGCTGTTCTATCGATTTGTCACAATGTAATACTCATGAAGTAGGCGGACAAATGTTGATAAAAGAGCTAATTTCGTATCTTTCTAGTCTTATAGAAGTGTTTTAGTGTGATGGATTATCGGCAGTCCATAGCGTCTGAAGACCGCGGTAGCAGCATAGGGAATTCTTGCTTAGCATTTCAGCGATAGCAACTTATCTTCTCTTGCTATTACTTAAACAGTAAATTATTGATACTTCAGAACTAAGCAGATATATTACTTCATCTGTGATAACTCCTTATGCTAAGAATCAGAAAAGTAATTCTACGTCCTTCGATGTTCCACAACATGCTTCAAATACCTCATTAATCAGCCTCCTTTAAATGTTTCAGCCAACTTAACTGGTATTGTCTATTTCGCACTCACCCACTCACCGACGCATAGCAGGTAGCACTGTAGCAACCGTCAACAGATTCATAAAAGACTAGGTTACTGGAGACTACAGCCAGACGTTATCAGTATGTGTACCAAACTTTGCTACCATACTTGTCTATACACATATGAGCTAAGATGAACAGTTCAAAACGCCGAATTAATACTTGGATATTTGCAAAATTCACATGTCGTTCTCCTTAACCAACAGTGGTTGAAATTCGAAACCATCTCTTTAATGGTATTTGAGTAGCTCCCCAGTGGCCTCCTGTCCCCTACCAAATTTTTCGGTCTGAAAGCTGCCAGGTCATTCGTATTATCTACTGTCTGTTCACCAGCTCATGGTCTAAGGGGAATGAGGGGCAGGGGAGAGGCATTCCACGCATTGTAACCTTAGTTTTGTATACATCCGCATAGTCGTTGTTCTGCTGGTCATGTTAGGCAACTTACCTCCAATATTATTCGCGCTGCGTTTACTCGTTGCTAATTTCTCTTAATGTCAATTGTAAAATCGTACTTGCCACTGGTTTTATGTCGGAATTAAATGTAAAAGTGATGTAGAAGCAGATAATCCTCAGTCTAGGAGTGCTCTGAAATCTATTATGATACTTTGGGTGTAGAACAAAGGGGTTCAGAGTGACCGTTCTATGTGTAAAACAGATATTTATAGGATGATTGAATCACGCAAACCTAAAGAGACTCTTAAAGGTATTACTGCTCTTCTTCCATTACTTTTATTACCTGCACTTGCAGGAACAATTACTATACCGAAATTTTAATACTTCATTCTTTGATCCTACAGGAGGGAATGAGAAGTGTTAGACTGAATGCTTCCTCTATTGTTATAACGTTATTATTGGTTGTTTTGGTTTTATTGTACCACGCTGTCGCTTACTTGTCCCCATACATGTGACCACAATCCCATAGCACTAGTTTGGGCCAAGGTAAAATGAGCACTTAAAGAAATGCAACAACTGACTTATTCTTACAGGAATTGCACGATATAACGCTTGAGGATATATACGTAAGACCAAAACTGATTGGCCTTGTTTTTTAAAAATAGAGAAAAGGCAGAAAGTGATCAGTGGGAAATAGAGTAGTTGAAAACATTTTTTACGCTTTATAAGCTAAATATAGTGCATGAACTGAAAATAACATTTAAATTGCTATTTTGAGCGATTTCTTTGCTTTAATCTGGCGTGAATACACATTCCACGTTAGGCAATATTATCGTAAATGCGATTAGAAGCATGACTACTGATCACGATATCATTGCTTATTGTAGAGGCTGGCTGCATCCTGCCAGGGACCTTCAGCTGTGAACAAACTGTGCTAGAGCGTGAAAAAGTAGAGACCCGAGGGAAACAGTAATTTGGCTAAAACACCCGATTAGAACATTTCAAGTGCTATTGGTGCCTATATATCTGAAATGCCAACTTCACCTTTAGAGGTTTTTGAGTGTTTGCTTCCTCCAGTCTTTTCAGCATATTATGCACCACACCAACGCATAAACTGAAGGATCGACTGGCCTTCAGCCTAAAAATAAAGAGGAAATTAATTTTATTACAATAAATCATTTGATGAGAGTGAAAAAGCTACTGAGCTCTACCGACTGCTGGTACTCAGATCTTACGATAAGAAATAACTACATACATTCTTCTATCACGCCCACAAACTGGCTTTCATGGCCATTGACTTATGTGTATCTGAATGATAACAGTCAACAACTATCAGAAGGAGAAGACTCTTTTCATAAACTGTATAAAGCTTGTCCAATACTGCAATCTCTGAGAAAATCATTTCTGCTTTCATGCAAACCAACAAAGAGGCAAGCGATTGATGATTGAATGATAAGGTTTAAAGGACATTCACGTCTGAAGTAGTACATGCTATAAAAGCCAATAAAACATGGGGTGGGTTTGAGCGAATGAAAATGGGTATATTTCCCAGTCTGAAACATATACAGGAAAGGTAGGAGTTTCTGTTGAAAGGCGCCTTGGAGAAAGGGTTGACAAAACACTTCCAAAAGAATTGTATGGAAAAAACCATGATGCTCATTGTGACAATTATTTTACCTCTGTGACATATTTGAAAGAACTTGGTGTATATGCCTGTGGAACTGTTGGAAAGGGGAGCATTGGATTTCTATCTCATTTTACTACAGAAAGGAGAGGGTTCCACTTCAGATGCTCAGAAGTTTGGTTGTTTGCTTACGATGTTTTGGAAGTACAGAAAGGGTACACAGTTCCTATATAAAGATGTTTTCTGTGGTTTCTCGAAAGAAGAAGAATGAATTCCAGACGATAATCTCGTGTCCTAAAATTATTAAAGGGTATAGCGCTCATGTGGGCTATGTGGATAAGGCAGATATGCTCAAATCCTGCTATGAATGTTACAGATAGAGCAAAAAGTAGTGGCACCCAATAATGAGGCAAATTCTGAATGTTACAGTGGTCAATGCCAGCATCATTTTCAGGCAGTTGAACTCCAAAATACATATGAGCCTCAAGGATTTTCGGCTCAAGGTGGTTGCAAGTCATGTACACCAATAAACCGTACCAAAAGATATCTGCTGTCAATCACTTAAAGACTTATGTTCCTTGGACCAAATGCCTCGATAAAGCTGCTCATATGCCTTTCCAGGTACTTCAAGATGTGCATGATGAAGCATAGCCAAAATTCCACATGGAAGTACATGAAACTGTCAGACATGTCGTGTAGCGTTCCTCATGAGCAAAACTAAGAACTGCTTTGCAGACTTCCATAAAGCGTAAATTACTTCTAGATTCCCAGTGGTTAAGCTGTGTAATCATATGAGTTAAATTAAAATTAACATCCATTTCTGCCAAATTTGGGTGTTAATTGCCCTCTTACTAAATATATTTAAAAATTGAACATTTACACCATCATTTATTTTCACGATAAAGTGTTAAGATTAAAAAGCACAAGAAACCCCAAAGCATAATGGATTAGGTACAGCTTAAGTAAAAGTTGTTGGTATTGAATGGCGAATTCCTCTGCGTGTATCAGTCTCCCAAAATTGTCATTGATGTCAGCTTAGCTGATGTTTATTCTCATATCCACTCACGCACGCCTAGAGTGAAAGTTCCCATAATTCACCACTGTAGTAGCCGTTGCAAATTCATCCAAGACGGGTATAGGAAACAGGCAAATAACTTTCATATCAGATAATCTAATTTAAATTTAAAAACATTAATTTACTACTTTAATTATTGAAAATGACAGCACCTTTTGATGCAAGTGTACCCCTAATAAATTGACTAATTTGAAACATATTTCAATTCTGCTATTTGAAGTTTAAGCTTCATGACACCAAACGCCGCAACTACAGAACCCAATATTACCATCTCTGGTATTACTTTGGAAGACCTTAGGCTTGAAGTGCGGAGAGCGTGTCGCCGTCATGCTGGCACGAGGAATGGTCAGCTCTCCACGGTTATAACCTTAGAGAAGTGATAGAACTAGCAATAAACTGGGTAACCTCCTCACGTGTATCTCATCGCGAGATAATCTTAGCTCGGTCACTACGCGTGGTTAACTTTTTAAGGGGGACCTGTTCCTCTTTGTCCGCTGTGAGACTTTTGTCAGTCAGTCCGTCCGTCCCTCAGTGTTTTCCTAGCGCACCTTGGAGTCTCTCTGCAATTGCCTGTCAGAGTTGAACAGGTCTTGGTGAGCGATAAACAACCGGTCGAAAGAGTTTTGAAGTTTTAGCAAACGTAAACATGAACCTGAGTATATGAAACTTTTAGATTCGAAATTTCATGTTTTTTGACCTTTTTATAACTCTTTTAATTCCAGCGTGTGCATTTTTGTTTGGCATATTTATCTATATTTGTTTTCTTTATACTGGTAATTTTATTTTATATTTAAGTGTATTTCTGACTTTTGCCTTGATCTATTTTTAAGGGCGCTAATAACCAAGTGGTTGAGCACCCTTAAACCTACATCTAAGGTTTGTCTTACGGAAATGACTAGAAACAGGCTTGTATCTGCATAAACAATGTTACAAATTTATTCAAGTTAGCAAAGTGATTTATCCAGATTATTTAATCATTGCTTATTTAGTTTCAGAAAAAGTTTCAAATACAGGAGCATAATTCTGTTCAGTTTTCTGAATTATGTATACATAACAAGCACAAACAATTTCATTTAAATCCCTTCAATCTTCTTCTTCTTCTTCTTGTTCTTCTTCAGATTACCCTCCCCTTATGTAGGACTTACAGGCCAGTGTCTAGGGTCAGACGTCTGTCGGGGAGCACAGGAACCTATGGACCGGACAGAGTGAAGACCTGGAAGTGGGTGGTCAGTCAAGCACCAGGTATGAGAGTGAGTGAGGAAGAGGATGATATGAAATGCAGGTGAAATGGATGATGGAAGATGATAATGGAGCAATTGGTGGAATGAGTGGCGGGGAAAACCGGAGCACCCTTAGAAAACCCGCCTTAACGCCGCTTTGTCCACCACGAATACCACATGCGGGTCCCTGGGATCGAACCCGGGCCGCCTAGGTGGTAATCGAGTGTGCTTACCGCTCGGCCACGGCGCCGCCAAATCCCTTCAATAATTTTTGGATTCTCAAGTTAAGGTTTATAAAAGTGTACTTTCTGGGAAATGAGGCTTAAAACTTTGATATACAATTTTATCTGCCATTTTAACTAATACAACAAGTTGCAGCACTTTTTACCAATTAACATTTCTTACTATCACTCGTTGGTGTTGTAATATTATGCTATTGTATTCCCTGGCCTAGCTGCAATCGGTGAATGTGTAGAATGTTTTTAAATTCTGTCTATCCCGGGCGCGGTACGGATGAACTGCTTTTCTATAAAGTTAGAAGTTGCTTTGATTATTCTTTATTGATTGTTAATAAACACTTCTCAAACAGTAATCTTCACACTTTTCACGTCGCTAAATAATCCGCTAAACTATGGCGGATTCGTCGCTATACAAATACAAATCAATTTACATCTAATCAATCCTTCAGATTGATGTTCAAATACTATACAGAACGTTCATAGTGCAGTTCAAACTTCATGAATATTACTTAATTTGTTGATAATCGCACTTTTAAATATACTTATTCGTATTTAAAGACAAAAGTCAATTTTAAACATTTGTTTCCTCCATTAATTAATTAATTTAAGAAGAAAAAAGAAAGTCAACATAGGCCAGCCATATAACAAATTATTATAGGAGGCTGCCTATACTTTATATATTATATATTCTAAGTATAGAGGACTTATAAAGAAATAAATTGTTGTAGAGAACTTACTGAGAAATATTGCCACAATTTAAATAATTCTTTTTGTAAAATACAGTAAATGTTTGCTATATCCAATATCTTTTAAAAATTGACTTTTTGACAATTTTTGGTTGGTTCTATCCCCTTAAAAAGTGTTATTTTCCAATGTTATTAATTACTCCGGAAGCTTCCTGTACTGCCAATACTATATTCCAATAGTAGAACCTGAGTTACTCGTATACAACTGGTGTTATGGCAGTTCAGGAAGAAGCTGCTCATATGCTGCACTGGATTAACCACATCAATCGCCGGATTACTTAAGGAGCAAAAATTGGAACTGTGTGATGCTAATGATGTTTACATTCACGGAAGACAGATACTGACTGGTGCATATAGGGATTTTGTACGCTTATCTAAGTAGCTCTAGATATACTGCGTGCCCATTTCCTCCGCTTGAACTCGAATTAGCCTTGTTATTGACTGCAGGGGGACTGCTCGACCGACCAACCACCCGCTAATTGCCAGTGCATCCAGTAACGTAATAACATCGCTGAATGTATATGCGAAAAGGATTATACAGGATTTTCTCTTCTGCTCCCTACTCTATCCAATCCAGGCTCCCAACTCCAAATTACGGGCCCTGCCTGTGCAGCAAAAAGCTCCCATTATTTATGTATAATGCTCTCAAAACCTCACATTTCCAATGCAAAGGAACTCTGCAGTCCACCATTTTGCTATTTTAAATGTCAAAACATATCTTCTGCATCAAAGAGAAAAACATTTAAAATTCGCTTTTAAGAACATAAAAGTGAACTATTACCTTCTCTTTTAATTTAATTTTTTAGGTTTAAATAAAGGCCCTTAACTATTAGTACACTTTATTTATTTATTTATTTATTTATTTATTTATTTATTTATTTATTTATTTATTTATTTATTTATTTATTTATTTATTTATTTATTTATTTATTTATTTATTTATTTATTTATTTATTTATTTATTTATTTATTTATTTATTTATTTATTTATTTATTTATTTGAAACCTTATAGAATTTTTAGGCCTCGAGTTACAGATGACTATCAAGGAATTAGCCAATGAAATGTTGCGTTAATTTTGCAATCAGTGGAAAAAAAGAGTATTAAGTTGAAAATAATAAAATTCAGCACAGGCAATCAATATTTAGTATTTATCCAAAATATCATTAGGCTTATTTCTTACAAACCCGCTGACAATTTAACTCTCAAAATTAAAGAAAACAATAAAACAGCTGTTGAAATTAAGAATAAAAAAATTAAAAACTCGTGTTTTCATTCACATCGTTTTCTCTATTCATTATTCAGCATACTAATGCTAAAAGGGGTATTCTTCTATCTATTTCACATTAATCAAGACAATAATTTGTAAAAATGGTTTTGTTACATATTTTCTTGTAGATACAATGGAGAAACTACAGTAGGGCTATGCGATAATGAAATCTTAAGTGCTATTTGCTATGTGATGGCTTTAAATTTCGTTCTCTTTGCATAAACAGAAATAAAATACGATTTTCCATTTGAGGAAAACGGTATTGCAAGAATCTGATGTGTCGCACTCTATTCTAAACTATACTTACAAACACTTCATGTTAGTCGAGATAAGCATTTGTAAACATTATTTTACTGTTAATTTTCTAGTAGGTACAGAGGAATATAGGAAAACAGGTAGTAGGCTTTAAGGGATACTCAAATGGTTTAAGAGCTCGTCGCTAGACAATACCTTTGAAATTCGGCTCTCTTTGCACGGCTAAGAGAGAGAAAAAAACAACCAATGATGACCTCCTATTTGAGAAAAGTATGAGTACTGTAAAATTCAGACAAATGACCGGAAATATCTCCGAAATGATTCACTCCACTAAAAAGATCTATCAGACAAATTTTATATTTTAACGTGAACTAAATTATTTGTGAAGTAAGGTTTTATCTATTTCTAACAGTTTACCAGGTGTGCAAAAGTCGTCTATAATTAAAAGGATTTCTGAGTGCAGAAAAGTCAACATAATGATAGGTGTATGTTTCATTTGGTATGAAAATGTCTTAAACATATGGTATTTTAATTGATGTCGTTAGCCGTTTTTTATAAAATCAAAATGAAAGTGTTACGTGTAAAGGGTAGTTTATCTGGTGCTATGGTCCTGACAATTTTAGTATCAAATTATTAGAATACGCTGAAGTTAAATTCCAAGTTCGATATTTCGTTTTGGAATTATTTGTTCACAGACACACAATCGTACACACAGACCTTTTTCTAAAAATGCTTCTTTTGGATTAAGGGAGTCTCAAAACGTATTTCCGGCGAGATCTCGATATTGAATTTTAGGTGGAATGTAATACTTATCTACTTGCTGTGAACGAGGAAGAGAAAGTAAAAAATAAATAAGCAAATATAAAGTATTACAAAGAGCCAAGATTAATGTATTCATGTATTTATCTTCTATCTAAACAACTTTCTAATTGGTATTTACTCTCTTAAAGCTGGATTAATACCTTCTATGTTTCAACTAGTGGCATGGTGGGTAAGTAATAAACAGTTTTATTTTCTGCAGGCTCCTGAAAAGCACTATTCATTCCAATTTGATATTTTAATAATTGTAAAACTACGATACACCGAAAAATGTTCGCTAAAAACGTACATGTTTAAATACATATATAATCATGGCTACATCTTTCACCATTTATATGAAATAAAACATGTAATATTGATTATTTCCAAAGTTATTTTGAATTTTACAATATTTGAAGCAGTGTAGTTAAATTTTCAAATGACAATTAGTTATTTATTTTGGTGGGGGAAAGTCGTGCTAAGAGTATTCAATATATGCATACTGTATGCAACTGGAAGAATATCTGCAGGTGGATACAAAAAGAAATAGTGTACTTGAGGTACAGTGATATACACAAGAATTGACCAATTTCGATAGATCCAAGTGTGTTCTCCTCCGTAGGGTTTGCAGCTCCTATTCACTCCACCCGGTCGCTACGAATTCTGTATGAAAGTGGACCGAAAAATAAATAGATCCAGGGAAAATAGTGAGCAATGTATTAACACTGTGAAATAAGAGAATGATTGAATACCACCTCTAGAAAAGAGCTTCACTTCAATTGGAAGGGCTTAACCAACTTCCATATAATTCTATCTTCTAGAAGAAGTGGTGAAGCTATATGTGCATGTATTAATTGAAGGAGCTTTATAGACAGCTTTCATCAGTGATGTGGAGACTTTGGTTAACTTGTTGGTGCTACGGAATGGCAATAAGAAAATAACAGTATAGCATGAAAACATAAAGTTTAAGCTCCAGTGTCACACATACGCAGTTTGATCATGCTGCAAAATATGAGGCCAGTAGTTAGTGGTGATCATACTTTATTTAACCCTTAAGCGGTTACAGTATATACAGCGGTTATACACAAATCACAGATGGAAGCAGACCAAGAACAAGCACAACTGATAGGTATATCGAATCTATCAAAACTTAGCTGTCACTGCTGTATCACAACTCATACTGCCCTGCACTTGGCAATGTCAGTGTCCCTGAAAACTTGGTTGGCACGAGCTCAATTCCTTTATATGCAGCCCAGACCAAGCAGAACACTCTCGAAAGCGAACAATCCCGAGTGGCACAAAAGGAAGGCTCTGAAGCCAAGAAAAGACATAGAACAGGCATGTCAAACAGCACTCGCCAAGTGTGAAAATATTCCCCTATTTTCCCTCCCTTCAAATCGGAGAACGAGAAAAACAAACGAAAACCGGTTCTACTAGCGCGTGCTACTGCAGTTAAGGAGGGGTGGGCTCCTCTCTTCACACCCTGGGAGTGATGTTTGACATGCCTAACATAGAATATACGGCAAACGGTGTAATAACAACTCCCAAAAGTTTCACATGGCCGAGGTTGTGCTAGATAGAAGTGTTGCCAACTTTACAATGGACTTTGCTAGTATCAAACTGGTCCATTAACCCTAATTTACAAACCTTATTTGAAACAAATTTGTTTTCATATACTAATATAAAACTAACACCCACAATAAAGAAGTATGAAACACTTATTTTAAGTCCCAAAGCAATACCTTAAACTTATATGTACACGCGAAACACGACACATCTGCACAAACCTTTAAATCGAACATTTTACCTACCTGCAAGATAAGACCTGTATCACCAACTTAAATACAATCAAGACCAATTACGGTTATATCTTTACCTGGGGTACCTTTTAGGAATAGTTGCTGGTATTGATGTCCACTGAACAAACGGAATGTCACTAGTATGTGGTAAATGTGCCACTGTGGAATTTTGGTGAATTCCAATAGCTCGCGTTGTCTGATTGTTTTCGTATGGCCTATTGTCCAGTTAAGGGGATCGCAGTAAATACGGGTCCATACCACGGTGTCAACAATTAGCCGCGGCCATGGTGACAATATTTTGGGGTAGGTAGAGTACTGCTCCAATCCAGTGGCCAGAATTCTACAGTAGGCTCTCGTTATTCCAAAGCAAAGCTTGTGGGTTAACTAGGAATCTGCGGAAGACAAAATCTTATGTGTTGCACTCACATGACTGTCTCTACTCTTGCACTAACCATTCTTACAAACTCTTATTGCTATATCTTCTTCATGTTAGTTGCGATAAACATCTGCAGAAATTATCCTATTGCTTATTTTCTTGTAGTTACAAGGGGAATATGAGAATACAGTAGGCTTTGAGCGATAGTCAAATGTTTAAAGTTTTGAGATTCCATTCTCTTTAACATACAAAAGAATGAACAACGATGTTACATTTGACGAAACTAAGTTTTCCAAATCTGACAGTAATAACAAGGATTATCTCCGAAATTATTCACTCTACAAAAAATTTACAGGGACATAAATCGTGTGCTTTAGTGAGATGTACATTTTTTGTGCAGTAAGATTTGGTCTGTTTGTTACGGTTTACCAATTATGCAAAAGTCATCTAGAGTAAATAGGACTTCATGGGCTATAGCCAGAAAATTCAAGATATACGTTTCATATGCCATAAAATATCTCAAACATATGGCATTTTAATCAAAATCGTTAGACATTTTCAAGAAAATCAAAATTTTCCATGTAAAGGGCAGTTTAGGGTGAAGCAATTTTCTTCAAAATCTTCATATTGTGCCCTTGAAAAACATTAGAACTTAAATGTCAATTTGGTTTTAACCGATTTTTCGTTTTTGAGTTATGCTGTCCATAGACTAAGGAACACACACGCGTGCGCGGACCTTTTTCTAAAAATGCTTCTTTTTGGATTCCGGGGACTCAAAACATATTTTCGGTGAAATATCGACATCAAATTTTTGGGTGGAATACAATACTTTAGTATACATAGTAGAGAAAGTAAAAAAGGAACTGAAAACTGAAACAAAGTGAAGAACTCAAGATAAAGTTATTTATTAGGTATAAGGTTTTAAAATGTGCCTGTTTCAATTAGAATTTAGTAACAATACACAAATTTGGAGTTATTTTTTTAAGAAGTCTTTAAGGCTAGTTTACTTCAGGATACTGCATGGGTTTTGTGCCATCGCTTTAGTAAAATGATGTCACTTTTGGCTGTTATTTCAAATAGCGCAATTATTGCCACCTCCAACACCGGGCAGGTACTAGATTCGTTCGCACCATTAAGTCACATGACAAACAGTGCATTCACTTCCTATATGAAGAACGTTTATAACAACGCGCTTACTCGTATGTCCGTAGTGCGAAGCTACCTCTTATCCCATTACGAAACAAGATCGTAAATGCAAGATATGTTCATATGAGCGAGGGCGTAAGTCCTTGACAAAAGATAGTTGGAGAACGCTAGGTTGCCACCTGTCCAAGTATGTACCCCAGTTGCCCATGCACTTTCGTACTACGACTAGGCGTATTGACCTTAGATGTCAGAGTTCTGCGTTCTCTTGTTGTTTGTCTAGGTACTAGAACAGCGAAATCCTAGTAATTTGGCGTACAGTCAGTACAAATGGATGATGTTTCGCGCCTGACAGTGTATGCCACGCTGCTGTCCTGAAGACATGACCGCATCTGAACGGTCTCTATACCGTATTTGTCTCCGGAGTTTAGCTATGGCCTTGTGGTTAACACAAGCGAACTTGAGATATCGCGCTGACGTTTCACATCCTGCTTCAAAAGTAAGTTAACCTATTTTTAAATATTACACATCACTAGTACATTACATTACCGTATAAAACAAAGCAATTATGATCATACTTTCCTTAATATTACTAATAAATATGTTTATTGGAGACTCAAGCACCATACGATATAATATTGTAGCAACACTGGCACTGGTTACAGTCCAACTGCTTATAGACAGTAATTTTGAACTGCTGTTTACATCGTACCAAGAAGCTCCTCACTCGACAGCGCGATTGCGTGTTCAAGGACAAACACATTCTCCTGAGATTAGTTATACCTACCTATGCCCAGGATTTTCGTACGAGCAAACTGTTATCCATTGTTCTATTGGTGACACAAACATAAGTGACAGACCAATAGGTGATTGGTTCCACATTGTCGGGAGGTGTGCACATCCTCAACAGGCAACAAATACATCAACAGGGGCAAAATAGGCTGATCCGGCCACGCGGTTCACATCGACGAATGCAAAATTTGAAGGAACAAATACGATTCCGGCCGTATCGTAGCTGAACACTGGATTCTCGGGATGATCGACTTGGTCACCATGGAACTGTATGTAACAGTGTACTGACTTTTTTAATGTTGTCGACAAACTAGGGTGATTGTGGGAACAATGTTGGCAGCAAAGAATTTCGTTTGTTACCGATGTCTGCTCAAGCGCAGTAACTAATATTTTATTCGTTTTATTTCAAATGTATGTATTTCTGACCGTTTAGAGAGTATTTAAGGTTATTTTTGTTTGTTTGGATCATATCTTTATTTCCTATAGCATGCAACACTGCAAGTGATATGGAAACTGAGAAATAATCTTAGCAGAACGTAAAGTAAAGAAGAGTCGGTCTTCCTCGCCAATTTCGTCAATAACATGGTATTGCTTCAGCCGTCTCCAACCCATGTGACATACTCACTGTTACATATCTTTTAGATCTCTTTCCTCGCTTTCTTCGGTAGGTTGATTTAACACTTTAAGAAAATTATGTAATAATTTTAACTAGTGCTATATTGTAAACTGCCAGTGCCAAAATTGCCCCTCCAAAAAACATCCGCCCGCTATTTAACGGAATTTCAAATTGGCTACACTCTAGTGTACTTTAAAAATAAATAAAAACAAATCAAATAGAGGATGAGATCAGTACCAACGCACACATGTGTGTTTACTTCATGTGTGTATACGAGTCGAGAAACTTTTGGGTTTGGGCCATTCTGTGATCCTGCAATGAAATAGGCATCAGCGATGTTATATTTTCGATACATTCACCTTCCGCTGCCACTGAAACTCTTAATTGACAAGGAGATTCCTTTGTTTGACATTTGACGTTTTAATGGTTTGTAAATGTTGCTTGGTCGGTGGGCAGAATGTGATCTATAAACTCCTAACCATGTTGTTGAGACTTGAATCTCTTGATGCAGTGCCACTTGGAGCGGCTACTAACTTGGTCTGCAAGGAATGCGCAGCACATTTGTTTACTACATAATTCCAATTTATGGTACTTACTGAGAACAGGCGTGAGGACTTATTCTAATACTTGCAAGTGTACAACTTTTGCTACTTCGTATCTGATGCTCTTGTTTCGAATTCCCTTTCGTGGAGAATGCCTGCTAGTCTCACGAAGGTTAATCATCATCATCATCATCATCATCATCATCATCATCATCATCATCATCATCATCATTTTCATCAAGGTAAACCAAATCGACCTGTTCCGGCTCAGAAGTCATCCTCCCATCGGCGTCGAGGACTTCCAACATATCTGTTTCTACTGGTTTATATTGCATTGCCTGTTTTGCCGGCCTATTATTCTGCATTCTAAGTAGGACATGGTCGTGCCAATATCTTCGCTTCTCATATGATCTGTGAGGGAATATCCAGCAGCATGTCAAAAAACATGTCATTTCTACTGTTTCTATCATTCTTCTTTGTTTTCTATTCTTGGCTATGAACCATAAGTAAAAATGAATACTGGCACTGTCTTATAGAATTTTAGCATTGTTTCTTTCTGTGTTTTATTTCTCAACGCTCTTTTAATAGTCCCACACATAGTTTGACTTTTATAAATTTTGTTTTTCAAATCTTTGTCACAGTCAAACGAAACATCACATCCTAAATTATGGGAGTATTGTCTTATTCTACAGTTTTGCTATCGATCACTATTTTAGAACTTATTGGGTATTTTCCCAGCGATGCCATTACGTTCGTTTTCACTACTGATATATTTAAATTGTAAGTTTTTATTGTCTTCTCCAACTGAAATGTGGCTGCTTGTAACATATTCTTATTTTCTGCCACAAGTTGATCATCAGAAAATAGGATAGTGTTTGAAATTGTTTTATTAATTTTAAAATTATGGTTTAGCTGATTCTGCCATTCGGCTACCACTGCGTCTTGTTAAAAAGTGTTGGCACCATTGGGCAGCCCTATCGAACTCCTACATTAACTATTTCATATTTATCGCTTATTTTTAGTACTTAATAAATGCTGATGATTGTATTTTCATTAATTTCTTTATTATTAAAATAAGATGTCTCAGATAGCCTTGTTTTATCATTACATCCCACAGCTTTCTACGTTGCACCTTATTGATTGCTTTTATCTAATTTAAAAAGAGGATGTGGGTTTCTAGATTGAACTCTCTTCATTTTTTGGAAAATTTGTCGTATTGTAAAAACACAACAGAGCACGATCTACCTCTTCTGAATCCAACATGGATTCTTTCATGTTCATTGTTGAATAATACTTCGGATATTTTATTCAGACGTCTAGTTAGAATTTTTGTGTGTACTTTATAATTTGAATTTAAAAGGCTTTTATACCTCTATAAATATTAACATAATTTCCATCTCTTTTCTTAAATATAGGCTTTATTACTGCTCTTTTTCATTGCCCTGGAATATTAAGTGTCGACCAACATATGCTTATAAATTAAGGTTAATGACAAAACTATTGAAGATTGGATGGGAAGCATGATTTCGATTAGGAAAATACCCTCCATAAAGATGTTGCGCTGTAACGCCCTTATTCATACTTTAAAACCATGTCTATTCATTTGAATTGATGCATTAAAACTTCCTATTGAACTGAAAGTGTTTAATATATATTATTGAGGATGTATATAACTGAAATTTCATAAAAATCAAGAAAAAATTATTGCAATTCTATAGAACAATTGGGACATTCGTAAGTACAAAAAATGTTACATTTGTCTCCATGCACTATTTTAAATGCCCTACTGCCTACTTAAATGTCGCGTGGATTCTAATGCAAGCTATGCATTAAAATCCTTGAACGCTGCTTTCTCACTATGATGTTTTCAGCGCTTTTTTCCTGTAAAACATTTCTTGTGGAGCAATTTTTGTACTGCAGTAATGAAATTGCTATATATGTTCACAAAAACATCAAAATTGTTCCAGCTCTTGTTGCCAGCTGTGTCTAAGTGTACGTATTTTTTTTTTATTTTGAAACACAAGAATTACAACTTTTAATCAAAGAAACATATACATTTTTAAAATATTTGGAGCCTAAACTGAAGGAGACAAAGAGAAACCAGTACTTTATTTTGACCCAGGATTAAAATATTGTACTAAAACTTACACTGCGTTGCTGTGAGAAACTTTTCTAGTGACGTAATAAAAATAAACGTATTTGATGACAATTTCTAAACTATTTGAGATGAAATTTTATTTAGGCCGTAACATGCTTTCATTACATTATGGTGTAAATTTAAATCATACATATCCTTAAATTCCTTTCTTTTACCCGTTAATTTCTTTATAAACAGGCTTAATTTTTTAATTTCAGGTGAGTACCCGCTCAATGATACAAACCATTAACAGCTTATGAGAGGTGAGTTTAAAATTTCTTTGAAATATTCTGAATGCTTCTTCTGGACAGAATGCACTAAAATTGTTTTTCCATTTACAAAGCCATTTATTGACATTAAAACAGTCACATTACATTCAAATAAAGGCGTTTTGTAAGAACTACAAAATCTCCATCTGGAAAAGATGGACGTGCATGCATAAACAAGAAAACACCTCTTCTGTAAAGGCAGAATGGATCGCATTTCCTGAGATAACCTGAAAGTATTGATAAATTCACGACTTAAAACATTCAACTCTGCAGATTAAGCCCAAACGTTGCGGCGACATATGTAGCGATTTATGTAAGTATATAATAATGGCATTGAGGCGACCTTTTATAACTGATTTAAATATCGGCCTCGGCGTAGCTTTAGTCAGAGAGCTAGATGACTCTTTTTTCTTGCATCTCGGGAACGGCGCTGGATCTATGTTAATTTTTCCTGCTAAATGATTCGCTTTATACCGTTTTTTATGTGTTTTATTACTTTTCATTGTCGTTTAACACAAAAATATAACACTCAACCACAATTCGTATGCCAAAATGTTCTATCCTTTTTCCTTGTTGATTTAACAAGTCTGTGAAAACATAATATGCACTCTGCGTTATTTCTCACACTACTGCTTTTGTAATTTCATATTTTATATTCGGACTACATTTTAATCTTATTTTTAAGTTTACCAGAAAACTTAAAGTTATCTATCGTTGCAATCTTAATAAACGCACATTTTTATTGCAGTTGTGGATTTAAGAAGTCGTCAGCTTCTTAATGCCTCTGTTTACCCTGTTATTATAATTTTCGAGGGCTTAGGAAAGAAGCTGCTTCAACCTTTACGGTCGTTTCATGAATAAAACTTAAAAATCAAATACTGCACATGTGTGAAGTGCTGATTGTAAGCGAGATATTAGAAACAGACACGCTCCGTGTTGTATAGAGCTTAGAGTTAATCGACATTCATCTCTAAGAATATGGGAAAAACTCGAGAGGAAGCCTTACCCAGGTAACTCGCATTAACCGAGATTCGAATACAAAACCTCTAGAATGTGAGACAGACAAGTTATCTCCACATCGCAATGGTGAGCGTATAAAACTTGATTCAGCAACACGGGTAGGATTTGAAACTTTAACATTTAGACATTATGCTAACAAATGCTTTTCTTCTTTCATATAATGACGTAATTTGTTGGTAAAGAACGGGCTGAACTGAACATCCCTGAAGACTGAATGGAATGGCCCAAGTAATCCTCTGTCTGCAAGAACACGCCTACTCGAGTAACAGTTGCGCAAGCCTCAATAATTCTTCTGCTTATGCCCCGTAAGCCATCTTCTAAGCCTGGGTTTCATTAACACGGGTCCTACGATATGGTCTCCAAGAATGTCGCCCAACATTAACACCCCAAGACTCCAGATGTGACGCTCCCGAACTCACCGGGCATTTCTGGTGCTCCAATAATGCCATTTTAGATCTACTGACTTGAAATTTACTAGCAAATGGAACCTGCCGAATGAATTATGCGTTTCTTTGCAAGGAAACTAATAACTTCACAATAATATGTTTGAATATGAAAACATTCAGCACTAAGTTCTTCAGAATAGTGTTTATTGATTTTATTAAATACACAAATGAAGCTCAAAATGTTGTTCAGTGGCAGCAGTACATAATCTGGAATGCTGTAGAATTAATTATATTAATGTTGAAAGAGTATTAATCACCTTGTGCGACACACTGTGTATATATATATATACTTCTTGTGCATGTATAAGGTGTATAAGTGCGAAGACTTTAACCAACGACGGCTTAACATAATTTGCCCTCCCATTTTCCTCTATGTGTATGGTTGCAGAAATAAGAACCGAAATTCTCTAATGTTTGTTTGTCAATGTGTAACCACTCTCTTCTAATTTACTTCTGCAATCAGCACAGAGGGATAGAGCTTTAAAACATGATTTATTCGTGCGTGTTCAGTTTGTCACTAAAATGAGCAATTTAGCCATAAAGTTATATTAAATAATTGGATTCCGACGTGTATATTGGAATACATTTTTGGACATACCTTTGGCAAACGCACAAAGCGGCAGGTCATGAATGTTGACACTGCTCTAGTCTCATAAATACTGCGCGGAAAGCTTGAAAGAATACCAACTCTCCCCCATTACTTGCCGTGGCTGATAACGTATACACAGACACGTGACCAAACCAGTTTTGTAGGACAGGCGTAGTTTAGGTTTTCACTCGTCGTTGACAGTTGATAACAGTAGCAGTATTAGTAAACAAAACAGTTGCTTCTTCAGTTCTACTCTTTCTCCAGACAGTGCCGGAAATGTATTCAATAATGTTCAATTATCTTCTTTCCCTTTCACGGTAGTTCAATTTATTCCGAGTCTTTTAAATTCGTCACATTTAATTCTACCATCACGTGAAATCTGCACATTCACATCCCTAACACACTGTGTATACTTCTTGCATATTCAAGTATTGTTTGAACAAACGTTCTTCCTAACCTTTAAACATTTACAGGTCTTCTTTGACCTATGAACACACATTACTAAGGTGTCCTAATACCATTTGGAAGTTCAAAAAGATAAATAGTTATTAAATGTTTACTTACCATGTGTGACACATTTGTGACAGTAAAATATTGAAGTGTTTCGTTAATGTTGATAATGGGTCAGCTGCAGAGATACTCATGATGGATACTCGATACTTATCATTACGCGACTAAGAATCTGCGCAGAAGGAAACGAAGATCCGGAAGACACACTACACAGAAAGCTGCGTGCTCCTTCTTCCGCATGTTCACGGGTTTCATCCTGCCATGTCTGTGTACTTTTGGTTGGTGAACACGCTAGTCATCATGGAAAAAACAATCCTTCCTGACGACTGCAGTTTAACTAGTAAATAAGCTCTAATCTTGACTTGGACGAATTGATTATAACTTCGCAGTGACACAGACTGTCAGCTCCTGACTTTCTCCCCATGTGTTTCCTAGCTCACTGTCTAAAACTGCCAAAACTATAGGGTTAGCTCCCCCCCCCCCCCCCATAGTGGATTTAGGTTGTTAGGGTATAGATACAAATACTTTTACTGGCAATTGAGCACAGGGTAATGAACAATATTACATCAATATTAGCTTCATTTGTGAACCTAAAATTTTACAGTAGTATATTTTCAGGTTAGCAATTCAAATAGACGTGTCACAGAAAACCTGACGCAGAGCGGGTGGAACGAAATCGTCTGCTCATTCATTGCCATGATTTCTGTAAGTTCTGGCATGCACAACATTAATACTGGTTTGTGTTCAGGCATGAACGTGACTGGCGCTCGGTACTTCCAGACAAGGTTTTATTTGACTTTATTCGCTTAGGAGCTTTCAAGGACATTTGGCTGTCTAAAATTATAGCAATATACCTTTTCACATTATCCTTAGACACACTTTTCCATGTGGTAACCCAGGTAGCATAGATACCATAGCATTAACTTAACAAGATCTCAATAAAAGTAGCCCCTTTTATAAAGGATGGAGGCATTTTGAGAGACTAAAAGTTAAAGGCGTGCAGAATCTATTTACAACGGTCCAGGGGCTTACGGCTATTATAGGTCACCCACTGTAACCTAAACCTCCATAATGTGTAGAAGACCCAGTTACAACTTTGTTGCATTTTCGAAGCTGGCTAGTTGGTTTTTTCCTAATTTCATGTCTCTTGTTTTCATGGGTCTCATGGTGAAATACAGGCATTACTTTCCTGATTTACATGTGTGTCATCAAAAATTGGTGGATTGCCTCTTTTTCAGTACAGTTCAGAATCTTCATGAGCTGTAGAATTATCATACAGCGTATCCACGATGCTCTCCATGTTTACTCGCTTCTGGCGTTAACGTGGTGTGTGCATGGATTCCCTGTAACGTTGTCTCGTTACTCTAGTGTATTTTGTCGCGAAGAAATGATCTTGGCTCGGTTGCGTATTGGCCACTACAATTTTGCACACGGTTACCTTTTCAAGGTAACCCTGTTCCCTGTGTAGAACAAGTCTGTTGGTCCTGTTGCTGGAGCATGTTTCTTCATCACATCTTCGGGAGTCAGCAACTGCTGGTCAGTCTGATATAGATCTTGGCAAAGGTAAACTTCCGTAACTTAGTATTTATTTTTTTGCTTTTGTCATGGTTCGTTTTATAAGAGCGCTATGACCTAGTAGTTCATTGCCCTCAAATATAAGTCATCATCTCACGTTCGTAATAAAATCCATGAGGAATGTGATGTTATATTTAAGGCCAATCAAAATTGCATCTACCAATGATTTCAAAACAACTTTTAATTTTAATGTAGGTAGCTAAGACTTAACATTTTCTAATAGAACTTGTAATTTCCTTAATGATACGACGTCTTCTGAACTTCCAACGATTGCTGGGAGAAGAAAATGGAGAACTTAAAGTCCTCAGACTGCTGTTTCAGTTGTTTTCTTGGTAAGTCAGCAAAGAGGCTTCTGTGATTACTGATTGTTAGCAGGAGGTAGATTAAAGGAACTTTATTCACACTTTTTCAGCTTAGGGGAGGATAGAGGAGCAAGATATTTAGATGAAAGAGCAGCTAATGGAGAATATTCAAATCATCAATACCTTAAAAGACCATGGGATAGAAATATTCACAAATCATTGCCAACTGTAATTTACACTTAAGAAGCGTTATAGGTTATATAATGTTAGGAGTATGGTTACGGAGATTTTTTGTGGCAGTCAATTGAAATATAAATGAAAATGTCCAATAACAAATTTATATATTGTGAAAAGTAAAGGAAATAATTCAACATTATTGAATAGGTACATTATGTGCATAGTCTGCAACAGAGTAGGACTGCAGAAGTAAATGTTTCGCTTACTAATGTGGCTACTGTTGTCATGCATGCGTTCACACCTACGATGACTGGAAGTCCAAACGAGGTAAGTCCTAGAAAACTTGTTTCAACATGTGTGTGAGTGTGTGTGTGTGTGTGTGTGTGTGTGTGTGTGTGTGTGTGTGTGTGTATTTATGACCTACTGCAGGTAACGAAAGAAGGGGTGATATTCTTTCAAGCTTTCCCAGGAGTATTCATCAGACTTGAGCAGTGTCAACATTCCTGACCTTCCGCTTAGCGCCCCTGCAAAATGTATTTTCACGAATTTATTCCAGTAGACACACTGGAGTATAATGACTAAATATCATTTTGGGGCTAAACGAATAATTGTAGCAACAAATGAAAAAGAGCTACCTCTCTATGCTATTTGCATAAGTAAACGATAAAGAAGGGGTAACCTATTGACACTCAAACATTCTACTAATTTTATTTTTTATTTATGAACACATGCACTACGGAGGAAAATGTTACAGTAAGTTTAACTTGCCGTTAAAGTCTGCGCACACACACCCCCAACACATTCTGCAAAAAGGTATTGGTTGTGTCTTCTGAAATTATTTGTATATTTTGGGGGAAGTTTTTGAAATCATAATATTTGGGTGTACTAAATTCAGAATGCTGGTTTTTTAATACAAGAAAGTGGCCCTATTACGTTTTTAAGTGAGTTCTTTGTACTCATACGAACAGAAATGGAAACGTGTCCTTTATGTTAAACACAATAGAACACATTAAATATTCCTATTCATTTACATAGCTCCCCTGTAACATGAATACTTAAGGATATGTGTGACTGAACTTCCATAAAAATCGAGAAAAAAAGTTTTTTATTTAAATTCTGTGAAATAATTGACATTCGTGAATGCGAAAAATGCATTTTTTGCCTACAGAAGTCACTTTAAATGCTCAACTGCATGTTTAAGTATCCTGTGGGTTTTAATGTGAGCTACGCATTCAAATGTTTTATCTGTTTTGTCACTATTGATGTTTTAAGCAAGTTTCTTCCTCTACAATGTTCCTTCCGGAGCACTTTTCACGTCCTCAGAGATGTAACAAATAATAGTGCACTAGGTTTCATTGTCACCTGTGCCTAAGCATATGCTTTAAGTTTCCAAACCCAAAAATAATAAATTTAAGAAAATAAGGAACATATTTATGAATTTAAAAATATTGGAGCCTAAGTTGTAAGTTACGAGAGAAATCTGAGGTATTTTTAAAAATTAGATGTATCTTGGACCCAGGAATCAAACATTAGACTAAAATATTTTGTCGCCAGAGATTTTTAGGTGACGTAATAAAACCTAAACAAATTTTCCTATACGTTCTAAACCATTAAAGAAAAATGTAGGAACTTTGGGCTGTAACATGTTATCACAACATTAAAGTTGGAACGGTTTCTGTAGCTTTGTGATAAGGACTGAAATTGACATGTGAATAGCATGTGAAATTGGAGTGTGTCGTTCAAGAACTCCAGCGCTACGAGAAAAGAGTGGTCCGAGAGTAACTTTTGGCCTAGGGGAAAAAGTATAAATCACTCAAAGGGACAGATTCTTACTATCCATGTTAATCTGCTGAACTCGACACTACAAAACAAACTCGACGGGCTCCCAACAGCCGCTCCCAAGTCGACCGGCCACAACCACCATCGGAGTCTCCCTCTGCCTCCCCCCTCCCCCCCCCCCCCCCCCACCCGCAAGACGAGCGACGTCACCACTTGACAACATCGGAAAACCAAAATCCCAGAGCTGAAGAGATCGCGTTCAGAACTTTCGCACCAACATGATCTAAACGTTACAGTCTGAAATGAAGGACATGATTTGGCTTGATAATGTAAACTTTGGAAAGAATAGCAGGCCATTTAGAATGAAAATTAAGCATTAACATAATGAAAAGGTTAAGAATCGCTTTATGTTGTTATTCACAACTACAAATGGATATGAAAACAGCAGCCAATCGCAGGAGATGGCAAACATCTGAACTAACACAACGATCTGCGAGCAGTCACAACAGTACACATAAGAGGTTATGTGCTTATCTCACAATGAACAAGTTACTCGTTTAAAGGACTCACGAAAACATCATCTACCACCACAATTAGGTTTACTGTGATTATTACAGGTATCACAGTGATTCCTAGTCCATGATCTGAAACAGAAAGGCAGTTAGCGAGTCAACTCAGCAACTGAAAATATGTAAGACGGTAGAATAATCGCGAAATGAAGTTTACGGAGTATGTGTCTCTGATTGGTAAGTCCGTCATATTTCACGTAGACATAAATACATAAGTTCAGAGCTATGTATATTGGAGGAAAAGCTACCGTCTACCCAAGGACGCCACTCCCATCTTCTAATACATCATTACCCAACACCTATTCCTGCCCCCTTTCTGTATCCTAAACTAGGCATACAGAAAGAATCCATTGCCAAGGACACAAAAGCATGACAAGACAAAGACAACCTCCTATACCGCACAGATAAAGTCGCATTAGCGGCTAGGTGCTGTGCAAACACGACATCCCGTACAGGAGAACCTGTACGGCCTGAACTCGGTCACTGGTCACTATGTATATTGGCCTTATAAGCTCGAGGTTATGTTTGTATCAATACCAGACAATCTGAACGCGTGCATTAAGGTAATTAAAACGAAACAAGCTTTTAGGTTATGCTTATGTCTTGTAGCAGTTTCTAAAATTACTACATCCAAAGAAACAGAAGGAGGTGTGATCACTTATTAAATTGTTAATTTGTATAAAGTTAATATTAATTGTTTTAATACGTTAAATACGTAACATCAAATTATACTTATGAAATTTAAAATGTTTACGAAACAACATAATTTTTCATTTAAACGTATAAAGGATAATAAATACTCAATTGACTCATAAATATGAGGCAATTACGTATTTCACTTAATTTTTCGCGTCGACAATGAATGACGTACTTGTTTATTAGATACGGATTAAAAAGGAGAAACAAAAGTTTAGAAGGAATGTTACTATTTTTCAATAACTATAATAACTAAGCATATTGCTTGATCAACTAATTTAAGCACCTACAAACAATAAACGTACATCATCTTACATTTATTGCAAAGACGCGCCCGCAATAAATTAAAAGAATTGACAAAATAATTCGTGTGTCAAATGTACTAATTGACTTAAACCCTTATCTTGTAAAATAGACGTCTCATAGCTCTCCAACTGGCACATTGGACTAAATTAGAAACTATTACTGTGTGTCACCTTGACTTGTGGCTAGATTATTGCAATTATATGATAATTTATTAGTCTTAAGTTTCATTGTACATTATCCCTAAATCTATGCATGCCGTAGCTAGAATGGTATTTACTATTGAACGAGTGCTTTTTACTTTCTCTTCTACGTATAGTAAGTAGAGGAAGTATTGTATTCCACCCAACAATTCGATGTCGAGATTTCACCGGAAATATGTTTTGAGGCTCTCGGAATCCAAAAAAGAGCATTTTTAGAGAAAGGTCTGTGTGTGTGGGTGGGTGTTGGTGGGTATGGATGGATGTGTAGGTGTGTGTGTGTGTGTGTGTGTGTGTGTGTGTGTGCGTGTGCGTGTGCGTGTGCGTGTGCGTGTGCGTGTGCGTGTGCGTGTGCGTGTGCGTGTGCGTGTGCGTGTGCGTGTGCGTGTGCGTGTGCGTGTGCGTGTGCGTGTGCGTGTGCGTGTGCGTGTGCGTGTGCGTGTGCGTGTGCGCGCGCGCGCGCGCGCGCGTGCGTGCGTGCGTGTAACTTTCGTCTAATGGAACATCTTTGTTCATTTTTTATATTTAGCTGTGCAAAGAGAACGGAATTTAAAAGCTTTAAACATATTTGACTATCGCTCAAAGTCTACTGTGTTCCCATTTTCCCATATTCCATAATTACTGCAAATGTTCATCTCAACTAACACGAAGAAGGTAGAGGAATAAGAGTTTGTAAGTATGGTTAGTACAAGAGTAGAGAAAGTCATATGAGTGCAAAACATATTTTTTGTTAGTTATTATTGTATTGTTTATACTATTTCATCAACTATTTTGCTCTATGCAAGGAGCATGCGCACTTGGGACTTTGAAATACAGCAAGGGAATGTGATATCACCTGACCTTTTGAAACATGTCGCTGTTTAACACGGTGTTTGGAGATAGTCATGTGCAACAAACTAAAAAATTATATTATTTCTGCTACTTCCCGTTTAACCGGAAGTCATTTGCAACGTTGTTGTTTCAAATGCTGAAATACATATTTTTTTACAGATTCGGATAGTATTCTTCAGTAGCTTTTCTACAACTAGCTACCCACAAAGGGAAAACAAACCAAAAATAAAAATACTAATGCAGTTCACTTTCAAATTTGGTGTTCATACTGGTAGTCCTCAGCTGCTTGACAATATGACAATCGATCAACGAAGTTTTTTTTTAAAAACTACCTAACCAGGATTAATGAGTCTCCCGTCGCTATCATTATTCTATGCTCCATGTTTTCTAAGTTGTTGGACCTGCCTCGATATACCTACTACTGCAAATAAGGGGAGAACCGACACATTGGGTCATTTCCCCTACTTCGTAGTTTTAACCCCTTTCACTGCCTCACAGGGGCTAGCTACTAGGCTACGCTTCCCGCTATTGTCTGTCTACCGCAGAGAACGGGTCAGTCCTTCAAATGGTGTCAGTAAGTGGAGAGGGTAAACACTCGATTGCGCTGCTGTCACCCCTCTTCCCCATACCTAAACTACTAACTTCAAATAGACCCACAAAAGAAGTACAAAGGTGACAAATCTGGTCTGAAAGTAAAGTTTGATCTCACGAACTGAGCCCTTAAAGTGTTAAAATTCTTCTACAATAATTTAGAATGCCTCCATAGTCACTATTACTTTCTTATCCCTACAAGTATAATTTGCCGATGAAAATTTTAGATCACGATAACATTCATTAGTTACATTAATAAATGATGTTTATATCTTGCTAACTATTTTCCTAGTTACTAATTTGAAATGACTAAGTAAATTACTCTTAAAGTATACCTTTTGTTGGACTACTTAACATTTGGAAATAAACTGTCATGCACCACTCCAAAATCCAATTAGAACTTTTGATTCAAATGCACCGGTCATACTAAATTTTCGTTCGCCGAGTGCAGCGGTAAGCAATTGAAGTGTTGCCACATGTATTAATTGCCGACAGGGAAAATATAGCCTAACCCATTTTTTAATAATAATGTTGTTGTTGTTAACTAATGCTGGATTTCTGACAATGAAGTCATTAATCCTCTTGCTCTCCAATATTTTTCACTGATGGATGGGGCACTAGAAGTGGCCGGGCATATTTGAAGGTGGTCTTGGTCCATTTCCTCTTGCAGATCACATAGAGGACAGAGTGGTGAAGAATATACCCCAATTCTGTTTAAATGTTTTGCCAGACAATCATGTCCTGTAATCAACCTGAACGTTGCAACTGCCGTTTTTCGAGGATACTCAGAAATTACTGTTTGAATGTTTGGTAGTTCCCATCTTTTATTTTTTGATTTTTCATAGTAATATTTTTCAATAATTTTTTTGAATTCAGAGTTGACTAATCTTTTAGCTGCATAAAATGGTAGATTAACGATTGATTTCTGCACATTGCCGGTACCCTTTTTTGCAAGAAAATCAGCTTTCTCATTACCACTCAGTCCACAGTGAGCTGGTATCCATTGGAAGACTAGGTGTTTTTGAAGTGCTGTTAGATGGCTAAGCATCTTCCAACATTCTATAATAGTTTGGTTTTTTGGTGACAACTTGGAAGTAATTGCTATAATTGCTGCCCTGGAATCTGAGAGAATAACTGCTTGCTGAAAATGTGAAATTCTGTACAAAAGGTTCGAATTGCTTCAATTTCTCCATCAAAGTTTGTAGTTACATAACTTAGAGATTTGTAATAGGAAAAGAGGTGACATGTGACTCCAGCACCTGCTCCATCTTGGTTTGATATAAATGATCCATCAGTTGTTTAATAATGTTGATTGCATTATATTAGAGTAAAATTAATATTTTAAAAAAAGAATATTCAGAGTTTGCTTTTAAATTATGTAATTTGTGAAACACTTTTTAGATTCGTTGTGAAAATAAGACTTTCTATTTTAAACGCTAATGAAGATACGAAGTCTAAAGATACGTGCCTTTCTTCTTTCGGTATACAAGTACTACAATAATCAGTTAAAAAATATGGGAGTCTTTGAATTCTGAAAACATCTCAAATGGATAGCATTAATATTTATGTTTGTTATAATTATTTCTAAAACAGCAATATGTGGAGCATCGTTTCAAATCGTATTATGTCCAAAAACAAATTTTACAAGAGGAACAAGAACTGATTACCTACTGCTAACCTGGGTAATTTTTTACAAATGTTAAAATGTAAAGTTATGTGTTTGTGGCTCACTTCCAGAAATATAGCAAAGTGAAATCAATTTGCAATTTTATTGTGCTCCTGAAACTTAAGGAAAATGTATTGAACCTAATATGCTTTAACTCAATAGACAGTAAAGTATAAAATTAAAAGGATTAATGATATAATATATAATTAATAAATCATTATTACTGTTTATTATTATTATTATTATTATTATTATTATTATTATTATTATTATTATTATTATTATTATTATTATTATTATTATTATTATTATTATTATTATTATTATTATTATTATTATTATTATTATTATTATTATTATTATTATTATTATTATTTATTATTATTATTTATTATTTATTATTTATTATTTATTATTATTATTTATTATTTATTATTTATTATTTATTATTTATTATTATTATTTATTATTTATTATTTATTATTTATTATTTATTATTTATTATTTATTATTTATTATTATTATTTATTATTATTTATTATTATTATTATTTATTATTATTATTATTTATTATTATTATTTATTATTATTATTATTATTATTATTATTTATTTATTATTATTTATTATTATTATTTATTATTATTATTTATTATTATTATTATTATTTATTATTATTATTTATTATTATTATTTATTATTTATTATTATTTATTATTATTTTGTTATTATTGTTGTTATTATTGTTATTATTATTATTATTATTATTATTATTATTATTATTATTATTATTATTTTGTTATTATTATTATTATTGTTATTGTTATTGTTATTATTATTATTATTATTATTATTATTATTATTATTATTATTATTATTATTATTATTATTATTATTATTATTATTATTATTATTACTTTAGAAGAGTATTATCTCTTCATTCAAACTGAAATTTTTCACAGTGTTCTGATGTATAGGATGCTCATAGCGCCCTTCTTGATGCCGATTAAAAGCCATGTTATTACACAATAAAAATATTCACATTAATAATTCTGATAAGTTGATGTCTTTGTGCTATAATTCTTTAATGATAGTATACTCCATTACTTAAATGCTTGTTTGTGTTGTTATCAAACAAAAATTGTTAACACAAAATCTAAATCTTGTGGATAAACATTTTGACTTCTAGAATGCACCTTCTGTTGGTTAAATTTAGTTCATTCCTTCTTATCCTAAGCAACACAAGCTGACATACTTAGATTTAAGTTGATTGGATGCTTGGTTTTCTTTTTCCTCTTTTGACCCTCGTATCGCATGTTGTGCCTGATTGTCTTCAGTATGCTCGTGAGCTCCAGTCCTTTAGCCTGGGTTTTACACTACGCTCAATTTCAGGCAACGATTCAGTAGCTATAGACAAGGCGCTGCGGTTTTTCCCCAATATTGAGTTCGCTAAGCAATTTTAATTTACCATTTATTTTTCAAGCTTTTAGATTGTGATATCCTGTTTCAATATTGTATTGTTGTACCCTTTTAGCATTTTAAATCTTTACTGTTATAACTTTCAATTTTAACCTTTTAACCCTTTAAGCTTATGATTTTTTCTGGTTTTTACCTTTTGATTTCATTCATTCATTCACCCACCTATTCACTACTTATTCACTCACTAACCCACCTACTCACTGCTCATTCATTCACTCATCCTTCCACCCACTCACTCACCCACCCACTCAGCCATCCACCCACTCACCCATCCACCTCCCCCCAGGGGGACCTACTACGGTAGGTCCGGGTTTGGCGCACCCGGGGCCCCGAGCCAACTGACTCCCTCGATGTGGGTTCCTCTTAGTGGTGAGGGAGCCAGTCAAATCGCCCACCCACGTGTAGGCCGTGCGTGGAGACCCGTGTCGGTGGAAAGGTTTATCCTGGTGGTTGAGGGATGCGTATCTGAGCTCGGTCCAGTTACTTTCTGAATTCGGGGAGGGTGCGTATTTCCAATACACTGCTTTGGTTACTGCTTCATCTAAACGGGAGGCTAGGGACTAACCCACCCCTAGTCAATCGGCCAGGACTAGGTAGTGCACCGAACTCCAGGGTGAGTGGGACGGCGAGCCCGCTATATCCCCTGTGTAGCCCTGTCATCCCAGTGGGATGACCCCTTGTTGGGCTCCGTGGTGGGTGGGGAGCACTGGGGGATGAAATTTATAGCCTATTTTCTATGGCCAACAAAACTATTAAAAGAAAACGACAAGTTAATGAAATAGAGGTACACGTAGCTCCTACCGCTCGTTACCTAGTCATCAGTAGGACGGAAGAGGCTCAGACGTTTCTGAAGGTAAACCCCTTTATAATACAGTTAGGTCTTGATAAAATAGCCGGGCCGGTGCAATCATGTACCCGCCTAAGAACAGGATCGCTTCTTGTTGAAACGTATACGTCCACTCAGTTCGACAAGTTGCTGAAGGCGAAACTACTCCACGGATGTCCTATCCGTGTTGAGAAGCACAAGAGCCTCAACTCTTCCAAGGGCGTAATAACCACCCACTTGTTGGATGGTATGCCGGAGGAAGAGATTCAGGGATACTTATCTGACCAGGGAGTAACATCTGTCTATCGGGTTCGCACTAGGCGTGACGGAGTGCAGGTTGATACCCGCACTCTGTTTCTTACGTTTGATCTCCTTGATCTCCCTCAGAAGATAAAGGCCGGCTATGAGGTGATTAACGTTCGACCGTATATCCCGCGACCAATGCGGTGTTTTCAATGTCAACGTTATGGCCATACACAGACCTCTTGCAAGGCTTCGGTTCCTGTTTGTGTCACCTGTGGAAATGATGCCCACGAAGGAGCTTGTCCATCTGCTCCTAGCTGTGTTAACTGTAGAGGTGCTCATCCGGCGACTTCCCGCGATTGTCCACGTTACCTGGACGAGAAGGCTATTCAAGAGCTGCGGGTCAAAGAGCGCTTATCGTTCTCTGAGGCCCGCAAACGCCACCTTGCTCGGCAGCCGTCGATACTCAAATTTGGTACTTTTAGTTCAGTACTGTCCACCCCAGTACCAAAGCGGGATGTAGGTACTCAAACCTTCCCTATAGCCAGCACCACCAACACACCTCGTGCGCCATCCACAGCTACAGCCTCAACCAGTACCAGCTCCAAGACTATCCCTACTAGCCCCCAAACCCGCAAGTTCCGAATTGAACCTAAACGGAGTGACTTTCTCAAAGACCCAACGACCTCTGCCAGTGGGAAGTGTGCTCTTCCTGCCACTTCCCCCTCTCCTCCCCGGCGCTCATGCTCTCAGGACACCAGAGGGCGTAGTCGGGTGCCACGGGTCTCACCAACTCCCGTTACCGTAGGCAACCGGTACACAGTGCTATCTTCTGTTACTGGTGACACAGAGCTTCTTCCGTCCGAAGAGCCCATGGAGCAAGAACCACCTGCTCCAAAGAGCCCTAGCCCCACGCGCTGCCAGAAGGGCAAATTAAAGCGCCAACCTTCGGTCAAGTGACACTAGACGACAGCTTATCCCATTTGTCCCAGAATGTCCATTATTCAATGGAATACACGTGACATACGTGCGCGTAGAGCTGATTTAACATCACTTTGTAATTCGCTGTCCCCTACTATTCTGTGCCTGCAGGAGACCAAGCTTCGCCAGCAAGACTCTTTCACGTTTTCTGGGTTTATTCCGGTGCGTTATGACCTCCCACCTGAACCCGGTACTCCTGCACATGGAGGTGTCATGCTCCTCGTTCGCAACGACGTTTTTTATCAGCCAGTCATGCTCACCACTCCATTGCAAGCTGTTGCTTTTACTCTGAGATTACCAGGCTTTTCTTTTACTCTCTGTTCCCTTTATCTACCGCCTTGCTCCCCCTTCGCTATAGGGGACCTGTCCCATCTAGTGTCCCAGCTCCCAACACCCTATCTTCTGTTGGGAGACTTTAATGCCCACCACCCTCTTTGGGGTTCACCACGGGCGTGCACAAGGGGGACCGTCCTAGCCGATTTTTTCACACAGAACTCTCTGTCTCTTCTAAAAACTGGTGAACCTACTTTCCTTTCTGATTCTACTGGCACTCTCTCCCACCTGGACCTCTCAATTTGCTCAGCTCAGCTTGCACATGGTTTTCAGTGGAACGTCGTCTCTGACACCTTCTCCAGCGACCATTTTCCATGTAGTATCAACTTCCTGTCGCACCACGTACCTTCGCCACATGTACCCTCCTGGTGACTCAACAGAGCGAACTGGCCCCTTTATACTCATTTGGCTGTTTTTGACGATCGCTTCTTCGCAGATATTGACCAGATGGTGGCCCACCTCACATCCGTCGTTGTTACCGCTGCCGAGCATGCCATACCTCGGTCGTCTGGGCACCCGAGGCGTTTGCCGGTCCCTTGGTGGACCGACGAATGCCGAGTGGCCGTCCGTGTGCGACGGGCGGCTTTGAGGGTGTTTCGGCGCCACCAACTTGAGAATCTGGTCGCTTTTAAGCGATCTCGCGCCAGAGCTCGTCGCATCATCCAGGCGAGTAAGAAGACATCCTGGCTCCGTTTTGTGGAGTCATTTAATCCATCCACGCCTTCGTCTGTCGTTTGGGATAAGCTTCGCCGTGTGGCCGGCAAAGCTTTGTCGGTTACCGTACCTGGCCTACGGATCCAGAACACCACCATTGTTTGCCCTAGAGCTGTCGCTGACACTCTGGGCAACGCCTTTGCTGATGTGTCAGGCTCTTCGCACTACCACCCGGATTTTCTACCCATCAAAAATAGCGTGGAATCTCATAACCTTTGCTTTAACTCGACCAACCAGGAGAGTTACAACGCCTTTTTCACCATGCCGGAGGTGGAGCGGGCCTTGGGCTCCTCCAAACCCTCCGCTCCTGGGCCAGATGGTGTCCATCTTTTAATGTTGCAGCACCTGTCTTCAGCTGGCAAACTCTTCCTCTTAGATGTGTATAACCGTATCTGGCGTACAGCAGCATTTCCATGTGCTTGGCGCGAAGTCACCATCGTCCCGATTTTGAAACCTGGGAAGGATCGCCATCTACCTTCCAGCTATCGTCCGATCTCCCTCACCAGTGTGATCTGCAAGGTGATGGAGCGCATGATCAACGGACGATTGACGTGGTGGCTTGAATCCGAACATTTGCTGTCCAATGTTCAGGGCGGTTTTCGTCGCTTCCGTTCAACGGTCGACCATTTAGTCTCATTATCCACGCACATCATGGACGGTTTTCTGAGGAAGAGCCAAACGGTTGCTGTATTTTTCGATCTAGAGAAGGCCTATGACACCTGCTGGAGGTATGGCATTCTTCGCACCCTCCATAGATGGGGCATTCGTGGCCGACTGCCCCTTTTTATTCGGGAGTTCATTCGGGATAGAGTCTTTCGCGTACGGGTGGGTTCAGTTTTATCTCGTGTGTTTAATCAAGAGAACGGAGTACCGCAGGGCTCGGTACTCAGCGTCACACTATTTGCTATTGCCATCAATCCCATTGTGGAGTGCGTTCCTGCTGGTGTGTCATCTTCCTTGTTTGTAGATGACTTCGCCATTTACTCTAATTCTCGGCGGACTCATCTTCTCGAGCGGCGCCTCCAACTCTGTCTTGATCGCCTCTTTATTTGGAGTGTGGAAAACGGCTTTAGATTCTCCGCCGAGAAGACCGTCTGCGTGAACTTCTGGCGCCGGAAGGTCTTTCTCCCGCCTTCTCTTCACCTCGGTCCAGATATTCTCCCTTTTGCAGACGAGGCGAAATTTTTGGGATTGGTGTTTGACAGGAAGCTTAGCTGGTCCTCTCACATATCATATCTGAAGGCCAGGTGTGGCCGTTCTCTTAGTGTTTTACGTGTTTTAAGTGGCACACCATGGGGAGCTGATCGGACTGTTCTTTTAAGATTATATGGTTCTTTGGTCCGATCTAAACTTGATTACGGTTGTATTGTGTATTCATCAGCTCGGCCGTCCGTTTTAATACGTCTTGATCCCATTCACCACCGTGGTATACGATTGAGTATTGGCGCCTTTCCTATAAGCCCGGTTCTCAGCCTATGTGCGGAAGCTGCTGAACCCCCGCTTTCTTATCGGCGGGATGTTCTTCTTTGCAACTACGCTTGCAGACTTTCTAGTCTGCCAGAACACACGTCTTATAGTTCGTTTTTTAATGATACTTTGGACCGCCAATACTCATCGAGCTCCCTGGCCCTGCTCCCTCCTGGCGTTCGATTTCGTTTATTGCTTCGGCTGTTGGACGTAGATTTACCGGCGACATACCCCAAGGGAGAAACCCGATTTCCCCCGTGGCTTCGTTCGGTGACGCACATCGACCTAGGTTTGCTGTCCATGCCGAAGTCGTCGACGCCAGATTCAGTTCTTCGTTCGGCCTTTTTACATGTGCAGGCGCAGTTAGGACCCGGTGCTTTTATTTACACTGATGGCTCCAAGGACGATCGGGGAGTAGGATGTGCTTTTATTCATGGCCGCGAGAGTTTTAGATTTCGTCTTTTACCGCAGTGCTCGATATTTACGGCAGAGATTTTTAGTATTTACCAAGCTCTTTTATGTGTTCATCGGCAGGCCTTCCGGCGCTGCATTATTTGTTCTGATTCCTTAAGTGCTCTTGAAAGCCTACGGACGCTGTACAGTTACCATCCTTTGGTGCAGCGTGTCCAGGACTACCTTCGTGCCCTCGCCAGTGCTGGCACTAGCGTCTCCTTTGTGTGGGTACCCGGACACGTAGGCTTGCAGGGAAATGAGGCTGCCGATTCTGCGGCAAAGGCAGCAGTTTTAGCACCCAGGATTTTTAGCTCTTCCGTTCCCTCTGACGATTTTGGCGCCTTTCTACGTCAGGTCCTCCTCTCGCGGTGGAGTGGTACCTGGCATGATGTTCAGGGGAATAAACTTCGGGAGGTGAAATCCCTCCCTGTTACCTGGAGGACTTCCTCGCGTGCCTCCCGCCGCGAGGAAGTGATTTTAGCTAGATTGCGTATCGGGCACTGCCGTTTTAGCCATGGTCATCTTTTATCTTGTGACGCTGCATCGTTCTGTGCTCATTGTCATGAGCCTCTGTCGGTGCGGCACGTTTTAGTTCAGTGTCAGCATTTACGTCAGCTCCGTGACTCACTGGGCCTGCCAGCCACCCTGGCTGAGGTGCTGGCAGACAATACAGGTGCTGTGGAGCGTGTGTTACGTTTTATGCGTTTTAGCGGAATGTGCTCTCGTGTATGACTGATACGGATCGTTTGTGTTTTTATATTTGGGTGATGATGCGAGATTTTATCAATTAATGTGATCCTGCGCTTCCGTTTTCGCCAAATGTGCAGTTGCTGACACTGTATTGGTGACGGTTTTAATGTTTTTATTGTTTTTAGTTGTAGACTTGATGTTCTAGTTTTTACTTTTTAATGCTTTTAGTGTTGCTTGGGCGCTAATGACCATAGCAGTTGAGCGCCCTAAAGCCATACTCATACTCATACCCATCCACCTACCCACTCACTCAGTCATCCATCCACTCAACCATCCACTCACCCATCCACTCACTCACCCGCACACTCACCCACTCAATCAGCCATCCATCCACCCACTCACCTACCCACCCATTCACCCATCCACTCACCCATCCACCCACTCACCCACCCACTCAGCCATCCACCCATTCACCCACCCACTCACCCATCCACCCACTCACCCACCCACTCAGCCATCCACCCACTCAGCCATCCACTCACTCACCCGCACACTCACTCAATCAGCCATCCATCCACCCACTCACTTACCCACCCATTCACCCATCCACTCACTCACTCACTCACCCACCCACTCACTCACCCACCCACTCATCCATCCACCCACCCACTCAATCAGCCATCCATCCACCCACTCACCCATCCACCCACTCACCCATCCATCCACTCACCCATCCATCCACTCACCCATCCACCCATTCACCCATCCACCCACTCACCCACTCACTCATCCATCCATCCACCCAGCCACCCACCCACTCACCCACTCACCCACTCACCCACGCACTCACCCAGCCTCCATCCACCCACCCACTCACCACACCCACCCACCCACCGACTCGTTCACTCGTTCATCTACCGACTCACCCACTAACACACCCAACCAAACACCGACTCAATCACTCACACACATTCACTCACTCATCCACCCACTCATTCACCCACCAACTCACTCATTCACCCAATCTCTCACTCACCCACTAACCCACCCATCCACCGACCGACTCACTCATCCACTTAATCACCCACGCATTCATTCACTCATCCACTTACCCACGTTTTCCTTTTTGGCTTCCTCTTGAATGATCACCTATAACAACTCCTTCCATAAGCAAAGATAACTTTCATTATTGAACTTGTAGAGCATTGTCGAGAAAACCGCGCTGTTTGTAAATATAGCCAACTGGACAAAGTAACTAATCCGTTTATTAATGTAGCATAGAAGACGATTTGAAACACACATAGCTTTCAGCAGCTCTTTTCACTGTTAGTGAATACTATTTGTAACAAGCTGACTTCACAGGAAAGGATGCTTTGGAAACTATACCAAAGTGTATCAAACTCAATTTTCTTCATTGCTGAATATTATGCAATTTCAAACGATATATATGCGCATTATTATTACATTGTGTGAACAATGCTGTAATGCATTTAAATCTTAATTTGAATAAATTTATTCACAAATTAATGCTGAAGTGTCATGCAAAGATTAATTTCTGGGAGATTTGCCAACGTCACCTTAACATTAAATTGTGACTAAATTCATTCGAATCGAAATAAACATACATTAAGAACAGCATTGTTCACACAATGTTTGTGTGACAGTGAAATAATAAACCATTTATATCCGTTCGTCAAGAGGCTAGATGGCTCCAAATATTTGACACAAATTATTATTTTTCGGCGAGACGGTTCTTTGACAATAATTGTATTGTACATATTTATTACGCTCGTTATGTAACATGGCCGGCACAGTACTTTACACCCGTTATAATCTACATTAATGAAACTAGAAGTGGAAATGGATCACACAAATGGGAGCTATGTTCAGTTGCAATATTTGATAAACTTCAGTGCGACGTTATCCGACCTGTGCCCTCCTGAAGTGCCATTTCAGCACTCGTGAGTTACGACTGTGAATGGTTCTAGATATAGACAGATTTAGATGCCGAGGTTCTGGGCAAAGCTCATTTGATATTCATGCAGCAGAATTCCATGAATAATATGGAATGGATGTGAACTGTCTTAGTTGACCCGGCGTGTTGAGAGGATTTACGCCTTGTTCCTCCTTCCATCGGTTATGCCATGTCACACCACTGGAAAATAAATCTTGCTTTGGGGTTGCATCGAATCTTCAAATTTAATCCTCCAGAATGAACCGACAATAGTACATCAATGTTGACGATAACTAAAGAGAGGGTAAATTAGAAATTTGGATAGGCATTCAATAAGATGCAAAACTAAGAAGAAAAAAAAGCTTGTAAGTTGTGCTCACATGGCTCTCTCTACTCATTTGTACATACTATTCTTACAGATTCACCTAAGTATTCACCCATGCTTAGAATGCAATCACTGTACAATAAATTATATCCCTTAAACATTGATATATTTCATACGAATATTGCCAGTTTTGCTATAATCTGTGATTATTTATTACCAATAGTAGATTGATAGATTTAGTGTACACGCCAGACAGACACAGACAGATCGACAGATAGATATTCTTCTCTCTGCTGCGTGTTAATCGAGATAGACATTTATGAAAATGGGTTTCTTACACATTTCCTTGTAGGTACAATGGGAATGCAATAATTTTAAGCAAGAGTCAGATCTTTTAAGATCTAATTGTTATGTGATGTCTTTGAAATTTACTTCTCTTTGCATATTTTTCCCATTTCAGAAAAGCACAGGTATTGGAAAATGCAAATGAAAAATATGTGAATAAATTGCGTATTTTAACAAGATATACATTTTTGTAAGTAACATTTTGTCTCTTCTTACGATTTACTAGTTATGCAAAAATAATTCAGAGTTAAAAGGACTTCAGAGGTACTTGCAGAGCATTTAATTTGTCATGAAAATATCTAACATATAGCATTTTAATAAAAATCATCAGGGCTCTCTTTCACAAAATCAATAATATTGAAACGTTTGAGTTGGGGAGCGGGGGATTGAAAATCTTCATCTCGATCTGTGGGATATGCTAAACTTACCAAGTTTGATACTTATGTAAGCGATTTTCGTTTTTATTTTGTCTACTACGTATAGTAGAAGCATTGTATTCCACCCAAATATTCGATGTCAAGATTTTATCGGAAAAATATGTTTTGAGGCCCCCTAAGTCCAAAAAGCATTTTTAGAAAAAAGTCTGTGTGTCTGTCAGTCTGTAGACAGCATAACTCAATAACGAAAACTCGGTTAAAAATCAAAATTGGTATTTAAGTTTTATGTCCTTCAAGGATCATCAGATTTTTCTAAAAGAGCCCTGTTACGAATTCAGAGTGCCTCCAAACATGTATTTTTGGTTAAATCTCGACATCGAATTCTTGAGTAAAACCCCTTATCTACTGTAAGTTAGATGAAAGAGAAAGTAAAATAGCGAAACTTTGCGTGACTTAAAAATACCTTTTAGCATCCGCAAGTTTCTGTTTTTACATAGAAGTGTAAACGATAAGATCGATTTTGGCTCGGCCGACATGCAAGAGCGGTAAAGAAAGACAGCTGACATGCTGAAGCTCCGTCAGGTGTCGTATAAAAACATGCATTTACTGTTCATCATTTCCGTGGTATCACCTGCTTTACTTCTGCAGCAGCCAACAGGAAATTGAGTTTGTTATTTATTGAGTTATCTTCTGTGGGGAATCTGCATGCATAGCAAATACATTTGTTACGACTGGCAATGCCGCAGTATATTTTAAGTGCCGAATCACGTGATAAGAGACAGTATTCCGCTGAATTCCCCTCTCTATTGTCGAAACCGCTCTTCTAAAAGCCTGTCTCTTCTAATGCATTAACAGAAAGTGGTTATCTATTGAAGCTTTATCAACAGTTGCCCTATAGGCATTCGACCACAGAGATCTGCACCTTGAAATTATTCGTTTCCCCCTCTGAACGTAATATCCTTAAGGTACATATTCACCTTGGGAACAAAAACCTGTATTTTACCCAGAATGGTCGAAAATCTTTCGCTAATGATTGGCATAATAAATTAAAAATTTCTACACTGCCAACACATAAAAGTATGCTTTCCAATGGTCATGAAAATTTAAAATTTCATATGTTTTCAAATTCTATAAAAATATACATATTTCGGACTTTAATACACCAATTTGTTTCTCTGAACATAAACAATTATTTGAACCTCAACTACATCAAGTAAACCCGCTGCTTAAAAATATAAGAACTTTGAAATTCAAAATTAGTCTTTTACCAACTGAATTCTCGTTTAAATGTTTACAGAGGTTTTATGATTTATGTTAAGACCATAGTCGTTAGTTCACATCATTCCATGCCCAATAAGCTTATAAATGATGTAAGAATGAAGTATATAGCATCATTTTAAGAGTACTTCCTTGGGATTAATAAAGGAAAAGTGTTGAAATTTTTAATTTCGAGAAATATTGAAAAGAAAGGTGTAAAATGTTATGTGCCTAAGCTAACCTGTCTGTACAGGTAGTTCAGTTAAGCTCACTTATGGTAACAACTAGCCTGCAAACTTTATATTTTTGAAAACTAGACAGTCGGGGTTATTACATGGCGCAAATATAAGGTTTAAAAGTTTGAAAAAATCACGATTTCCAACGTGAAGATGCACTTTGAGATTATGATTGAATTGCTGAAATGTCTGCTCAAGTTAGTGGGTAGGTTTTTCTGTATTCTTTGAAAAGCTTCGGTACCTTTGATGCTATCTCCAATTTCTCTCCCTCCCCTCGAGACACAACAACCCTTTTCGGGCCAAAACTTACTGCCCAGCCGCTGCGTAACCCACTTCTGTACACCACAGTCGTCTTGAGTGAGTACAGTACTTGAGGAGCGCCTCGGACCCTTCCGGCCGGGGTATCGATCTTCGCAATCAATGGCCGCTGCTTCTCAATCAAGTAGATGTAACGCAACGAAAGCTTGCAAACGAGAGCTGCGCAAAACTTCGGTACTACTCGGATAAAATCGAGTTATCTTGCTGGATTGAAGGTCGCATGTCATGTACACTCCCCGCATTGTACCTGCCGCTCTCACTGTCTACTCCCTCTCTGCTCACTCACTGCGTAACATATTGCGATACAGACTTTTAATATAGTTCAACTTGGAGAAACTGTTCGCAAATACAGTACATTTACTACAAAACTTGGCCGGCAGGGCTCGGCCCGTCTGACAATCACGAACTGTACGACTTGACTGGAGTCGCACGGCCTGTCTCCCGAATAACACGCATGGACATCAAATCAAACCTCAAATCACATTAACACTTATCAGAATAAATACAATACATACCCTATCATAGAAAACGTTGGAAATGCCGTCCATCTGCATGAATACATCTACTACATCTTCTGGGGAAATTTTCATTAACACCATTAGTTCAGCTTCCCAAATGGGTTATTTCTGTCCTAATATTTTGTTTTAATCTTCTAATGCGTGGGGAGTGGCTTTGTATACTTTATTTGTCAAGTTGCCCCATAAGTAAAAATCGCATGCCGTAAAATCAGAGGACTCATGAACCTTTATTAATGATTCTATCCTCAAACATTTCCTCAATAAATTCTAATGGCTCATCAACTGTATGTGCGGTGGCACAGTCCTGCAGGAAACATCCAGGCCGATATTTAATGTCCGTCAGCTGTTCGAAACATGGTGCTAGTATATTATTTTTGTATCTTTCTGCATTTACGTTGCACTCATTAGCAATAGACCCTATTATTCTGTATCCATTTATTGCGCAACATACCCAGATTTTTTGATGACGCATGGGAAATTGGGTTTGACTGTTGCATAATATTGTGTTGTGATGAAATATCACCATGTAAATGAAACCGGGCTTCGTCACTGAACAGTATTAATCGTATTAATTGTTCCATCGTTAACATTCTTCAAAATCCAGTTATACCCAACTCTGGTGATCACGTGTTAGCAATTCCTGGACAATAACCTCGTATGATTTAAGTTTTGCTGACTTCCATGTTGAAGCTTTTGAAGTGTCAGTTTCTTGTGCAAGGCGCTTAAGAGATTTTCGAGGTGACCGTTCTACGCTTTCTCCGATTTCGCCTAGTTTCTGTTTTACAAGCACATGCGTTTTTGCCTTTCTTTTCCTTTCACAAATTGTTCCCATCTCCCTGAATTTATTTACAAGCAAATGAACGGTGTCTCTACCTGGAATACGCACGCCAGGAAATTTAGTTTCAAGTTGGCTTACCACTTCCCTACAAGATGATGTAAACACATCGTATACAAGCATTCTTTGTGGCACTGTATATTGTAATCGATTCGTTTTGAAAACACTTTAAGCAAAACTAAACACTTCTAAACACTCCTAATGTTATTCACGTGTGAACTGGACTTAACATCTACGTAACTGAACTAAGACTGAAGTGGATTTTAGGTGGCAATGTTTTAATGTTTTTACTGAAATAATATACGTAGTTGCGATAATTTATTTTTCTCGTGTCTATTGTTGATAAGCGGTTACTTGCTTTGAGTTACTCATTGTTTACATTTCCATTAGTGCAATAAAAACACTATCACCAGATAGGTGTAGTGTCAAGTTCGGTGAGTTAAGTCAAAAGTGAGTGATTTAAGCGTGACACGCACAATCGATGACTTCATGACATACCTCTATTTGCACTCTATCAAAGTCTGTGGAGAACTCGTTTTTGAATTAACTGCTTTTGCACACCAGTCGGGATATGGAGAGTATGAAAACCTCTGGCTTCTGAAGATAGGCGGATGTAAAAGTACTAATGCCCGAAGGCGAGCATGAGAAAAATTAATTACTTTGCTGTCATAAAATGATGATCACATTAGTGGTTTCGGAATTTAATTCCACTGCGACAGATTAAATTAAATTTATGGCCATCAATAATACTTTGTCACACACAGTATTTTGTTTGGAAGTATGAAGTCAATTAAGTTGTGATAGCAATTAATTGAGATATCAATAAAATGTCATAAATATAAAAGCCAATAGAGTTCCCAGAAGTTCTTCTTTGTGGTTATTTTAAGTTGCATAGCGTTGAAAGAGATAAAGAAACGATGTTTTCATTCAAACAACAAAAGCCTTTGTAAAATAACTTTCCAGCGATTTCTCCGACATTTCTTCGGTAATGTGTTTATTGAAGGGAAGTAAAATTAAGTTTGTGACCTTGCGAGAGGAAGAACAGGGAAAACTACTTTCACTCTGCATAATTCAGTATTTAGAGATAAATTCCTTCCATGGTAGATGTATCTGCCGCATATTCAAGAGGTTCTGAGTTCATTCCTAGTTGAGGCGATTACTAACATAATGTATTTTAAAGGGTTTTCCTTGCCCTAAAAAGACGTTCATTGTTCGATGTCAGTTTGGGCTAAAATTGTACGTTAAATTTGTATACCTACTAGTTATGTACTAATACTGCAAGGATACAATGTTTATTTTAAAACCTAATTATTATCAGTAATGTTATAAATAAGTAAAAGATCCGCATTGAAAGGTCAAGATGGTGTGTAGATATAAAACTTGTTAGCGATATGAACGCACAGATTTAAAGCGACTTTTTGACGTTAAGCGAAACTCAACTGCTTCTAGCATTTTGCTCTATAACGCTTGGTTACATAAATGAAAAATAAAATTGTCGATTGTTTGTCAATATGTCAGCACTCTTTTATCAATTTCTTCTGTAATTGGCACAGAGAGGTAGACTTTTAAATGACTTCTTAGGTCTTTTCCATTTGTTGCTAAAATGAGTCATTTAGCCACAAAATAATGTTGAGTAATTGGATTTCATTGTAACAAATCTGTGGACTGACATTTGGAAATCGGAAAAAGGAAGGTCAGGCATGTTGACACTCCTCAGATCTCGTGAATACTGCTTGGAAAGATTGAAAGAATACTACTCCTACTCTCGTTACCTGCAGGAGCTGATAACAGACTCACAGATATGTAGCTAAACCAGTTTTCGGGACCTTGCCTAATTAGGACTTCTACTCGTTCTAGATGCGAAAATATGCATGGAGCAGCGGAAGCCGATTAGTAAATAAATAATTGGCCCAGTTCTACACGGTTGTCAGTGCATGCACATATTGTATAAAATAATGTTCAATTATCTCCTTTATCTTCCCCAAAGATGAGTTTCTTACCGGACGTATCTACCATCAAGCGACATTTGCGCACTCATAACTTAACATCTACATAAAGGAATGACATTATGTCCTTATCAGAATATAATGTAATATTACTAAGAGAATTTTTATTTAAAAACAAATCGCCATTTTAATGAGAGAATTAAGTGATTATTACCATTGAAAACTCTAGAAAGAAATTCATAGCCGTTACGTTCAGCATATATGTACAACTTTTGAAATTTTCGAATTAATGATACATAAATCTGTTTTTTCTAAAATATATCTGCTTTTCATGTCACTCAGCTAATAGATCGTATGCATGAAAATTCGTGCAATAGATAGGGTTAGGATCCATATGCACTTAAAATTTCAGTATATATTGCGACAGTCCACTTTTTCCCTGGATTCTCTTCATTTTTACCTTAAACGTACCACTATAATTCAGCATTTCCTCTCTTAGGCTTACTTATTCGCATGTCGAACCCAGGAGTGGTCACCCACATACAATTCACTGAAACTCAATACTCCTTTGCTTGCGGTGGTGATTGCTTCCTTTTACAACCGTGCCAAAGCTCGAAGGTTCCATACAAGTCTGAGGAAAAGGTGGTTTGGAAACTTTCAGTGTCGCGATGTGAGTCCCGGACGAAAGCTGAGAGTGCTTCCCCCGTCTCTCTAAAGGCAGGCTCTCACTTGGACGCGCAGAGGAGAAGCGCGTCGCGCCGAAAAATATCTTTTCCATGTTAATAAATGGAACAGCTCTCACCTAAGCGCGGCGCGACGCGTAAAATTTCAGGCTTCCCTTGGCTTCCGCTCGCAGAGAATACTTCTCCTTCCTCCGCGGGTGAGGTTTCACAATCGGTATCAATCGTGTCTCTGTCGGGAGTCTTCGTGCTGATCAAGGTCATCTCTAATCCTGTGACATTTGTACCAGTAGCAGTAAATCATTCATTTCGCTTGATATATCTGCAGCAATAGATGAGGAAAACTTATCAGTTTGGTTCAACAATAGATATACCTTTTTGTTCGATAAATGCCACAAATTATACAGTAATAACAATATAACGGATAAGCTTGAGAACAAATACTTGCGGAAATTGGAAATATTCTAAGAAAATTAATATAAACGCTATAATTTAAGGAAGAGCTGCATGGAATTACTACATATTTGATGTTATATTGCACGTTCTTATTAAATAGTAATACAAGAAAAACTATAATCATACAAGAACAAGCTTCGTAAGGGCTTGTGCAGTGTCTTGGTCATACACACACACACGTGTAAATTACTATACTCAAATACATTTCTCATGGTAAAATGGGTGCGAGATCTGAACTTGAAAATAGTTTACAATTCTCTAAGGTAAAATAAAACACTTTCTGCGAATATACATCCACTGTTGCTCACTGTAAATATTTATTTTCCTCCATTGACAACTCCGAGTGGTACTTTTTGCCATGGATAGCTTTTCCTAGGCTTAAAGCCCTATAAAATAAATGGATACCCATGATGAACAAATATTATATATAATTTAATTTCCATATATGGTGTGGTCTGGATCATTTACAGATAATACTAAGCTGATACATGACTGACAATGGTCATCAAAAGTATACCTTCCTAGTTAAAATTTGATAGTCTATAGTTATACTTTATTTTTTAATATAGACAACAACCTCTGAATCGTCGTAAATGCTCTAAGCTTTTTATTATGGTAACCGCCAATGAATAAAACATAAGCCTAGATGAATATGTAATATTACATAAATAAAACCTTACTTTGAGTCTAACAATTTTTACACCTCTGTAATTTTAAATCACTTTATAATGAATGAACAAAACGTCTAAAAAGTATCTAGGGGTGTTTATTTAATTGGGCATCCAGTTAAAAATAAGAATAGCTAATTTATCTATTAAGGTTTAAAATAGCGTTATTGTTTCAAATCATCACAATATATGAATGCCAAATAAGTATAATAATAATAATAATAATAATAATAATAATAATAATAATAATAATAATAATAATAATAATAATAATAATAATAATAATAATAATAATAATAATAATAATAATAATAATAATAATAATAATAATAATAATAATAATAATAATAATAATAATAATAATAATAATAATAATAATTATAATAATAATAATTATAATAATAATTATAATAATTATAATAATAATTATAATAATAATATAATAATAATATAATAATATAATAATAATATAATAATAATAAATAATTAATAATAATTAATAATTAATAATAATTAATAATAATTAGTGGTGGTAGTGGGGGTGGCACAAAATATCTTGTGAGGGAAACAATGGTTAACCTTTGAAGCCGAAATTATGAACGCCATAATTATGGATATAATACTGCATACATGGCGAAATTAGATAATCAGAAAATGTTAAAATTGTTACGTGTATAAATGTACGAGATCTGGGAATATTAGTTGTGACTAAAATTGTCAAAAGGCAGGAAAAGGTACAAGCAAGTCATTAGTGGTAAATTCCAGGAAGTCAGCCTGATACATAAGTATACCGGTTTTCCTGGAAATCGCTCAGCGCCGGTGTGAGCCTGAAAAACAAGGGATGGTCGTTTCTTCGAAACCCTGTCGCTAATTAGGAAGTGAAAGGTACAGAGAGCGTCATAACGCACAGGGACTTGCCTGCGAGAACCCGGAGAGAAAGGGTCATTGAGAGTTGCCCTCCAGAACCCGGCGGGTCACTACATTCGTCGCCCATATCTTCAGTCACGGGACTTGTATTCCGGATCCTCAAGTGTGAGGACACATTATAGTTAATATTAACGATTTTCTGTCTTAGTAAAGACACGGTAACGACTGAACTAATTTAATAACGATCGGCAAATCTCACGCTTTCTTATTTTGGTGAGAATAAAAGTGTTTCAACGAAGTTCTGGTTTTATTCACAAACACCCACGCATACCCTGAGATTAAAGTCACATGCCAGAGCAGCCGGAGCAGAAGACCAGAAAGCAGCAGTCGGAGTAGGAGAGCATAGGAGAGACGAGTCGACATCATATGGCAACAACGTGTGGCCGAACAGCAGTAAAATCAGACGACAGTGGAGCCGAACAGCAGTAGAACGGGACGACAGTGGAGCTGAACAGCAAAACAGCACAAGAACACCAGAGGGAACCAGGACCACGAGGACAAGAGGATCCGCATCAAAGCAGCAGTAGCAGGTAGCAGATAAAAAGGTATTGAGTGAAAGACTTTTATTCGTATGTTTTGGTAGTAGTTGCATTTGAGAAGTGGGAAGATGATAGAGCAGGCTGATGTAACTATGGATGTTCAGGAGGGTGATGCAAATAATAGTATAGAGAATGTAGAACATGTAGAGGATAGGAATGGGCAAAATCAGGCAGTACAGTTAGGGGAGGGTAATGTAAGCAAAGAAAGTCCAACTCAAAGTTATACTATGGACAATGAGATGTATGGGTCACTTGTGGCGCTGTTCCATAGTTTTAAGGTAGATTTAACAGAAATGAAAAATAGTCAGAAAGAGTTAAGGGAAGATTTAACGGGAAAGATAGAAAGTAGTCAGAAAGAGTTAAGGAAAGAAATGAAAAATAATAGGGAGGAGATGAAAGAAATGGGGAAGAAAATAGAAAATCAACAAACAGTCTTAGAAAGTTTTAAAGATGAGGTCAAAAATGAAATTGAAAATGTGAGACTAGAGGTTAGGGAAAATCAAGAGCAGTTTAGGGAGGAAATATCGTAAGACAAGAGGTTAGTGATAGGTTAGAAAAAGAGAACCGGAAATTAAAGGAAGAAATTAAAACTAATTTTCAGAATCTTAGTCGGGATTTAACAGAAAAGTTAGAAAGTAGTCATACAGAGGTAATGGAAGACATGAAAATTAGTTATCAGGTTTTAGGTGAAGAGATAGAAAATAGTAACAAAGAGTTAATAGAAAAGATAGAAAATAGTAACGAAGGGTTAACAGAAAAGATAGAAAATAATAGCGAAGGGTTAACAGAAAAGATAGAAAATAATAACAAAGGGTTAACAGAAGAGATAGAAAATAGTAATAAAGGGTTAACAGAAATGATAGAAAATAGTAACGAAGGGTTAACAGGAAAGTTAGAAAACGAGATAGGGAAAATAGAAAATAGTCAAAAGGAGTTAAGGGGGAAGATGAAAGCTAGTAGGGAAGAGAGACTAAGGTTAGAAAATAATCAGGAGTTAAGGGAAGAGATGAAAGCTAGTAGTAAGAGTATTATGGAAAATCATGAAAAAGTTTTAGAAAGTTTTAAGGACGAGGTTAGGAGTGAAATTGATAACGTGAGATTGGAGGATAGGGAGAATCACGAGCAGGTTAAGGAGAAAATAAAAATGGTTAAACAAGAAAGTAATATAGGAATGGGAGAAGAGATAAAGATTGTAAAACAAGAAATTAGTACAGGAATAGCAGAAGAGGTTAGGAGTGTAGATAAAAGTCCTACAATATTTTTCGGGCAGGGGGCACCGTCAGGAAATATTAGAAGTGATGTCACCCGAGAAAGATATCAAAGTCCCGTACCGAAAAATGGTAACTATTACGAGCATAGGAGAAATCGTTTCGACCATAATTATAGGGATCAATTTGAAACTTTTCAAAGAGGACGGAACGCCCAAGTTAATTTTCTACAAGCAACTAGATTTTCCAGAGATAGAGGGGGTTAATTCCATAGAAATAGGTGTTGTTCTGGAAATAGCTACAATGAGTATACGGACATGATTAGGTTTATGACAAGAAAAAAATATGTAAGTTAGAATAATATCATTTATAAGGTAATTATAATAACTGTACTGAATAGTAATTATGAAAAGAGGGCATAATTGTGAACAAGTATTAAGTGTGAACCTTTGTATTTATTGGCATCAAACTACGTGAAGAGTACAGGAAAGAGAAGGGAAAAGGTAGAGTTTCAGGCCCTGTTAAATGTTGAGATTTGCGGAAGAATTATTAATTTGTTATTTTCAGTTGTACCTAGACTAGTTACGGATCTTATAATTGAGTATGATAGTCTATATGCTTGGAACGCTATCGTGAACTTCGAACATATATTTTTGAAAGTTGTTACGGAAAAGACACCATTGTCGTGCCAATTTTAGAGGACAGTAATTTGGGTATAATTGCTAGGGATCAGGTAGATGAACAAATTCAGGAGAAAACATTTGTCGTGGAAGTAATAAATATTGGAGCAATTGAATTAGTAGAAGTTAAATTAGATGAATATTGATAAGAAAAACGTCGCTTATAGAAGAATATTATGATATTGGTAAAGAAAACGTCGCGTATAGAGGATATAATGATCTACGTAATAATGTTAAAAATGAATAAGTATAAAGATCCCAGATTAAACTCGAAGGAGAAGAAAATAAACATGCATGATGGGGTGAATGACTGTATCGAAGTAGAAAATTTGTTAAGAGAACAAGTGAACCAAGCAAATAGATTGAGTGAGACGCACTTAGGGGAAATATCATAGGTTAGAATTATTGTATAAAGGTCCGGCAATAATTACAGCAAAATTTGGGGGACATATTTTCGAATCAATGGATAAGAAAGCTAGCAAATCTATAGGCCGATGGCATAAACAGCTACTGAGACCCTATCGGGAACCTTTAAATATTCCTAAGAGTACGTAAACGGTGCAAATTTCCTGAGGTTGATTAGAACATGAATGTACAAACCGGATAGTGTTTAAGGGGAAAAAAAACTGTAAATAGAGGTAAGAACAACCACCAAGTGAAAGCAAAAAAGTGAAGTGAAAGTGAAAAGGACGTTACTTAAAAAAAAACAAAAAAAAAAAAAAAAGCAAAGACTTTTGCAAAATTATTATATAGAAGCAGAAGATATGACAAAAAAGCTATGTAAATTATAATAATAGTATTTATAAGGGAATAATAATAACTGTACAATTTTAATCATGAAAAAAGGGTATAATTATCTATTTATTTATTGAGCGTGAACTTTGTACAAATGTTTTAATTGAATTTATGTGAAGGGTGATTTATATGTATGTATGACAAATGTTTACAGGACAAACATAACCATGTTAAAATTATAAAATGAATTGATGTTAACCGGTTGTGAAAGAAAAGAAAAAGAAATTGTATCTAATCAGCTCAAGGTTAGCCGATCGATCACGTAATATTTTTGAAGAAAATTGTATTCGGGCAAGACATAAACATTGCAATATTATTGTATAATATGACAATGTCTATGTGGGGCATTTGAAGCCGAAATTATGAACGCCATAATTATGGATATAATACTGCATCACATGGCGGAATTAGATAATCAGAAAATGTTAAAATTGTTACGTGTATAAATGTACGAGATCTGGGAATATTAGTTGTGACTAAAATTGTCAAAAGGCAGGAAAAGGTACAAGCAAGTCATTAGTGGTAAATTCCAGGAAGTCAGCCTGATACATAAGTATACCGGTTTTCCTGGAAATCGCTCAGCGCCGGTGTGAGCCTGAAACACAAGGGATGGTCGTTTCTTCGAAACCCTGTCGCTAATTAGGAAGTGAAAGGTACAGAGAGCGTCATAACGCACAGGGACTTGCCTGCGAGAACCCGGAGAGAAAGGGTCGTTGAGCGTTGCCCTCCAGAACCCGGCGGGTCACTACATTCGTCGCCCATATCTTCAGTCACGGGACTTGTATTCCGGATCCTCAAGTGTGAGGACACATTATAGTTAATATTAACGATTTTCTGTCTTAGTAAAGACACGGTAACGACTGAACTAATTTAATAACGATCGGCAAATCTCACGCTTTCTTATTTTGGTGAGAATAAACGTGTTTCAACGAAGTTCTGGTTTTATTCGCAAACACCCACGCATACCCTGAGATTAAAGTCACATGCCAGAGCAGCCGGAGCAGAAGACCAGAAAGCAGCAGTCGGAGTAGGAGAGCATAGGAGAGACGAGTCGACATCATATGGCGCACAACGTGGAGACGATTCGACATCACCTTACAATAACAATACGAGTAATACACGCATACTTGAATTTGGAAAATGGTCATATAAAATAGTAGTTTAACATGAAATGTATTGTATTGTAATGCAGCAAGGTGGAATATCTGCTGAAACTTCGTTACGCTCATTCTAAAGTACACTTTCAATTTTTTTTTTATTTTGTTGTTTAACAACACTGTCAATTGCCAGGATCACATCAGCGTCACCAGTGTGCCGGAATTTTGTCCCGCAGGAGTTCTTTTACATGCCAGTAAATCTACTGACGTGGAGCTGTCGTTTTTAAGCATACTTAAAATACATCGGTCTGGGCCGGATTTGAACCCGAGACCTTGGGATCAGCACACTTTGAACTTATCTTCACGCAACAGACAATCAAACAGTGTAAAAAAATCATGCTTTATATTCCTGGATAACTTTATATCATGCACCAAGAATCTTCTGTTTTGCCTAAGCTCCTCTTTTTCTGCTTGTTCGCAAATTAGCGCTAGTACAGCCAAGCGATTCATTGTGCTGACTGACAATGACTGACCTGGGCACATCAATCCTTCGGCGTGTCTTGCTTTCGATAGACGTGAGCAAGCTGTTTCTGTTCGGCGCACCGCGCTTCGCTTCTGCGCGCCCAGTGTGAGCCTGCCTTACACGCCGGCTGGCACAGGAAAACCGGCCTGGCCGCCGGAGCGCAAAAGGCTCCGTCAGGTAGGTACTGTAGGTATAGGTCGCACGTTAGTTCTTGACGAACGTTCTACAGCAAAGATCTAGTGGGCTAGCCTACTCTTAATAATGAGGCCAGCTAATAGTTATATTATACAACAAATAGCTCTGCCTACGTATGTTATGTTTCGAGGAAAATACAGAGTATAGTTGACTACAAAGTTTGTGGGGTTCATGTCATTGCTAGTGTTTTAATCAGAAATAATGAAAATAACAGCAATATAGATAAAGAAGACGAGGAAGAAATATTGGGAATAGAAGAAATACAAACAATTTAAGAGTGAATGGTTACGTAGATTGACAAAGAAATACGTGTAGCTGACACGAGCGTATAAACAGAGAGCAAGCTACATAGTCGTTTCTGTTTCTATTTACCAGTGTTCTGTTCGGGAGCTTGCTCTTCTCTCATCCGCCTCCGAAATGACAGAAGTGGTTGATTCTGCTCGGCTTTTTGTATTGCTGGTTTACATGATTTTATTATTTCACGAGCCACGGTGTGAATAGTTTTTCCCTTTTTCTTAAAGTTAATCATATCACTAGTGAATTATGTTTATTGGAGACTCAAGAAACCACGCGATATAATGATGAAGCAACACTGCACTGCTTAAGTTTGCTATATTGTAGACAATTTGGAACTGCTACTGTTACTCTGTTTGCATCGTACTAAGAAGCTCACAATTAAACGTCATGTGTGCACATTTAAGGAAAAATACATTCTTCTAAGTCAATGACAGTAGTTTCCTCTTCAGAGCTGATCGTCCCGGACAGTTCCAAATATATGGGAATCTTAAGGGGGATGATCAGTTGGAGAGGACGTGTGTTTGTGCCATCATCTGCGTAGCGGAATACAACGGTCGTTACATTTCCACGACAGAGTTCTACTATACGTACTTTCTTCCACATACGACGTGGACGCATATCTTCCTGCAGAAGGACAATACTTCCAACTCCGAGGCAGGTTGAATCCTTCCTTATCTGAAGTATTCGGTGGAAACTTTTGAGAAGCGTAACTTTTTCCAAAAATCTTCCGTAATAGTTTGCTCAGATCTGAATTCTTTACTTAGATTGTCTTTTCTCATTAAGTTATTTACTTACTCGTTCGTGTTACAACAGTACACACATAACATACGGAGACAGTGAGAAAACAGATTAGTAATGCGTAGAGATATAAAAACCGGAAACTACCCTCGCTCCACATTCCAGGCCGTAACAGGGGTTAACCCTAAATACTATTCATCACAACCTTGATTCAGATAATGTTATACCGGCCTTCCCAAGAACACTGTAATCTTGGTGATTATTCCTTTAGTGCTCGTAGGAACATAGGACACATGAACTAACCATCCTTGAAGGTGAGTCACAGTTCACCAGACATCATAGCATACCTTCATTCCCTCAATTGCTACCTTCATGTATTGCCTAGAGAGATGTCTCTTTCAGCCAGCTTTTTAGACCTCAGATTCATCTGTCGTTGACTGGCACGCATTAGGAGAGGCGCCAAACAACAGACCACATGGTAGGCATAGCTTCCGCCCAAATACCATGTTGCTCAGATGTTCAGTAGGCCAAGAAGAAGTTCCTCAAAGGAGCGCTGGTATCTACGGGCAGTTACGCTGGACTACAACAAGACAATAACGCGAAGGCCAAGTAGCACAAGTGCAGAAGTTGGGCAATCACTCAACAATTCATTTTAAAGTATTACGATATTGGTGTATGGCATTTGAATACGACATTCTTACAAACTATCTTCTTCGTGTAAGTTGAGATAAACATTTGCAGAAATTATCATTATTGCTCGTTTTATTGCACCTGCAACTGGAATTTTGGAATTCAGTAGGCTTTGAGCGATAGTGAAATTCCGTTATCTTCGCACTGTTAACGTATAAAAAATGAATAGTGATGTTGCTTTTGACAGAAGTATAAGTTCTCCAAAACTTACACAAATAACGAGGAATATCTACGAAATGGTTCACTCTAAAAAAAGTTCATTTAGACATAAATTCTGTGTTTTAGCAAGATCTGCATTTTTTGTACAGAGAGATTCGGTCTATCTCTTACGCTTTACCATATATGCAGAGGTCATCCACAGTAAATAGGACTACATGGACTATAGCCAGAAAATTTAAGATATACATTTCATCTGTTATAAAGATATCTCAAACATGTGGCATTTTATTCAAAATCGTTAAGAGCCATTTTCAAGAAAATCAAAATGTTCGAAAAATTTTCCATATAAAGGGTAGTTTAGGGTGTAGCAATTTTCTCCAAAATCCTCGTGTCGCATCCTTGAAAGATCCTAACTTAACCAACTTTGGTTTTCAACCGACTTTTCGTTTTTGAGTAATGCTGTCCGCAGACAGACAAACATACACACAGGACCTTATTCTAAAAGTGTGTGTTATTTTTTGTTTTTTTATTTTATTCAGGCGACCTCAAAAAACATACATTTCCGGTGAAATCTCGACGTAGAATTTTTGGGTGGAATACAATACTTTCTCTACTTTACTATACGTAGTAGAGAAAGTAGAAAAAAAATAGAGTGGCCAGCCCGATATGACGGAATAGGACCCAGGACTTCCCGAATACGTGGAGTCATTTCGCTCAGTGGTGTTAAGCACAAAGAACCCCTAAGGTAATCTCACTGAACCTCGCATCTACGTCACATTATTTATCATTATACGAAGCCTTGGCCACTTCCTTGGTTGCTTTAGTCCACGGTGTAAAGGTGTGTCACTCCTTTTACTAAATAAACTTAACCAACAAAAACAAAGGATAGAAAATGGCGCAGAAATGAGACGCATTTTTACGCTTTCGACCATATTGGCTAAAAGAGAAACATGTAGTGAGTGTATTCAATTTGTCATAGACACTTCTTATCAGTGATTGGCAAGCTTACCTTATCAGCCAGAGGACACTCCTTGAAGGCACTAGAACCTAAGAGGAAAACATGATTAGTGCTCGGGTTAGCGAAATGTATAATACATATGTTTCCGAAGCTTTTAAAGTTTGCATGTTATTCATTAAATACATAGCAAGGCAGAACTTCATAAGAAGAAATAAACAGAACAGTATTCTCACAATTATATCAAAGTTTGTTGCTGAATAGAGGCAAAAATAAATAAACAAATAAGTGCACAAATAAAAAGTAAATAAAGCAGAATGTTTTCCCTCTAATACAAACTGTAGTTGGTTAATTTACTTTTACTAACCTAGTGCTGATGACAGAAATACAACAGAAATATATAGAGAAAAATAATAATTTATTTAATTATAGAGATCTTTATTGTCATAAATGTATCACAAAATTTACGTTTGTATTTGGTGATTTATGATTTATGTCATAAATACAAGTTTATACAAGTTTTCCTCGCCAGCATACATATATGACGTGTGTGTGTGTGTGTGTGTGTGTGTGTGTGTGTGTGTGTGTGTGTGTGTGTTTCTAAATATGTATTACTGAATCGTCTTCAGAAGAAAATCAAAGACATTAGCCTCACCTCTTTTCCCCCTTATTACTGTGTCATCAAGCCGTCATGCTGTCTGAGGGGTGAGGTAAAGAACACGCCTCAAATGACTCCAGAAAGCCCTAAAACATCCGCCGAACATTATCTTTGGCGCTTTTTGTACCTACTATCCTGTAACAATAGAGATGTTTGGATGTTATATTTGTTATGCTGAAAATCGGCAAACAAGTAGTGCAAAAAATACCAACTGAAGAATGAAGTTCTATTTTCTAATATAATCTGAGTCGAAGTAGTAGGGTTTAAGGATCCGTCGACAGCTAGGTCATTAGAGCTCCTGAGTCGAAGTAATACCCCATACTCCATTAATTACTGGTATTTACCGTTTCGTTAGGAACTTCATGCTTCACCATGCCATAAAATAGCACTGCACACCGCTGTAATAGCCCTCATATCCACCTCTTCATAACCGCACGGCTAATCCACGAATCTAAAGATCCGCATGTAGCAATCAATACTTCGCCGTCTGCGCACACTCCCGCGCAGCTGAAAGCGAAACTATAGATTCCAGTATATGAAATAAAGCTATTCTGCTTATTTAATCATTAGTGGTGATGTAAATAACGTTCTATTAAAATCAGTTTTTCTTTTCGTTTTTAAAAGTCTACTTTTTTAAAGACTATAGCATAAATACCATCGGTATCTTTGGTTCAAGGCCAACATAAAAGCTGAAGGTTCACTTATTGATTCTTATTATTAAAATTTTAGACACCGGTGATAACATGCAGTGTAGGATATTAAAAACATTTTATAAGTGTTTTAAACTTGACTCATGGTCGAGCAAAAATAGTCCTATGAAACTTGAGTATAATTGCAGTTACGCTCTCGTTGCATAATTATACACGATTCTAAAATAATAATCAGTTGGATTTTAAATTAGGGAACTTTGTTAAAAATTGAGAACTGATAAATTGCAAAGTCCGTGACAATTTCTATGTAGGAAAAGCTAAAAGGAATCTGAACACTCACTAGGCTTAAAGAATATTTTAGGAACATAAGAAATAAAGAAACAGACAAAACTGCAGTGGTGTACCATGTTTTTATGGTGAGTCATAATATAAAAGAAGAAATTCATTCAATAAAAGGTTTCCACGATCCAATAATATTATCCAGCTGCAAAAAGATCTTATAAGCAAATATGAAGGATAACTCGTCCATTTCGACTCTACATTTGACCAGAACCCGAACTTCAAGCAAATTCTTATTGCCCAAATAGTCTGATGTGTTGCACTCACATGACTTTCTCTACTCTTGTACTAACTATTCTTATAAGCTCTTATTCCTGTAGCTTTTTCAGATTAGTCGACATAAACGTTTGCAGAACTTTTAATTTTCTTGTAGGTGCAAGGGGAATGTGGAAATACAGCAGGCTTTAACGGATAATCAAATGTTTTAAAGCTCGTCGCTCTTTGAAACCCTTGAAATAGCCTTCTCTTTGCACGGCCAAGAGATAAAAAGGGGAATAATGACTTTCCAATTAAATTAAGTCTAAATATTGCAAAACTCACAGAAATAACAAGGAATATCTCCGACACGGTTTACTCCAAAAAATGCATTTGGACAAAGGTCACAGGGTAGATAGGACTATATGGGCTATACACAGAAAATTCAAATCATTTTCACGTAAATGGTAGGTTAGGGTGGAGGAATTTTCTCCAAAATCTGTGTGTCGTATCCTTGAAAGATATTATGCTTAAATACCAGTTTTGGTTTTCAACTGACTTTTCGTTTTTGAGTAATGCTATTCACAGTCGGACATAGACTTTCTAAAAATGCCTTTTTTGGATTCAGGTGCCTTAAAAGATACATTTCCGGTGAAATCTCGACATCAAATTTTTGGGTCGAATACAGTAATTCCCCTACTTGATATATATATATAGTGGAGAAAGTCAAAGTGTAGATTCCGTTAAAGCACATAATTTATGTCAAATATATTTCTTTTAGTGGCATTAACCATTTCGGAGATATTTCTTGTTATTTCCTTGAATTGTCCAGAACATAACATTTTTCTCAAATAGCAAGGCACTGTGTTTTTCATGCAAAAAGCACGAAATTTCAAACTCACTACATAGTGAGTAGGTCGTAGAAGATTTAGCTTATTGCTTACATCTAATATATTCCCCTGTTCTGATTATACCTCCCATATAATAAAACCAACGTTTGCAAAACTAATTTTACAAGACTGAGTAGAAAAAGTCTTGTGAGCGCACACATCAGATTGCATGTATCTGCTTCTCAAGTCACTAGGTTTTGCTTAAAATTATGATTTGTAAAATGAAAAGCAAACAAAACAGACTGGATCTTTGAAGTGGAAAGTTCATATGTCAAAAGTAGGGCACCGATGCCATTTACCATATTAGCTAAAAGAAACTTTCCGTAATGTTAGCTACTCAAAGAAGAGCGTCTCCTGAGTTGCACTCCCAGTTACATCAACAGATTTCCTCCCGGAATTATCCTCATTTTGAAACGTGCTTACCTTAAGACTTCGAAACTTTTAAATACAGAGTGAATATAATACATTTCCTTGTGAGGTGAATATTTCAAAAAACAAATGAGAAAGAAAGATAATACGTTTCCATTATAATTCATGGAGGATTACAAGCAAAAAAAAAAAAAAAAAAAAAAAAACATATATATAATAATAATAATAATAATAATAATAAAATAAAAATAAAATAAAATAAAATAAAATAAAAATAAAATAAAAAAAATGAAATGAAATAAAAAACTAAAAAACCATATCGAGTAGTAGGTAACTAATTGCAGAAAGAAGCAAAACAACCAATTAAATGCAAAAAATGTGAAACGCTTTTAATGTATGCAGATACTCATAATTATGGAGGAGAATTCTTGAAAATATTAATGAGAACAAATACGGTTTAGTGCTTTTCAAGTAATTAGGATATATGTATGAACCTACCTATAACAACCAGTGTTTTCCACAGCAAACTTGAGCCAATATGGAACATTTAAACGCTTCAGTGGATTCCACAAATGTATTTTCATATTAAGTTCGTTTTTGCTTTCTCTACTAATCTATAGTTAGTAGAGGAATTAGTGCATTTAAACCATGAACTCGATACTGAGATTTCATTGAAATACGCGTTTTAAATCTGTAAAAGCACTTTTAGAATGTGTGTTTATGTGTGTGGTGTGTATATGTGGTTTAAACAAATTAAAATGTTGTTTAGCGACGCTGTCAAGTGCCAAGATCATATAAGCGTCACCGGTGTGCCGGAATTTCGTCTCGCAGGAGTTCTTTCAGAGGCTAGTAAATCTATTGACATGGAGCTGTCGTTTTTAACCACACTTTAAAACCATAGGTGTGCGCCGGATTTGAACCCGCGACCTTGGGATCAGCAGGCCAGTGCCCAACCAGCTGAGCCACCAAGTGTGTGTTTGCGTGCGTGTGCGTGGTGTACTTGGTATTTCAGTTCAGCATCTTCCAACGCAGATATTGAACAAAATCCCACCACACCAGAGTATGCTTTAAATAGAAAATTTTTCAAAATGTTGGATTTTCTCAAAAATCGCTGAAACGATTTTAGTTAAAGCAACATGTGTTTAATATATTTTTAAGGCAAATGAAATATGTTTTGAACTTTCTGGTTATGGCCTATGAAGTCTCGTTTACTCTTGATGACTTTTGCATAACTGGTAAACCGTAAGAGGTACACCATATCTTACTTTAGGAAAAATCTCGTTAAAACACACTCTTTATCAAATTATATTTTTTTCTAAGTGAACCATTTTGGAGATATTTCCTTTTATTTGTCAGAATTGTGGTATAGTTACTGGACTTTTTTCTAATGGGAGGTTCATTATTCATTTTTTATTTCTTGGTCATACAAAGAGAACAGGCTTTCAAAGTCAACCATATAGCGAAAACTCTTAAAATATTTTACTATCAGCTAAAGCCTATTGTATTCCCCTTGCAACTACGGGAACATTAGCAATAAGATAATTTCTACAAATGTTTGTTTCGCTTAACATGAAGTATTATATAAGTATTAATTATAAGAATAATTTGCGCAAGAGTAGAGAAAGTCGTTTGAGTAAAGCACATCATATTCTTTTATTATTCCATTTGTAATAATGTACAGAATATCAAGATCATCGAGCAGCAACGAGCTTGAGATTCGACTATCGCTTAAGCACACTCTATTGTTGTACTCTCGTTATATTTACAAGGAAATATGTAATAAAACCATTTCTATCTGGAAGTAGATAGAGAAATAAGTGCTTATAACAGTAGTGTTACAAGAGTTAGATCATTTAGATACACATTACTAGAGCCCGGATTTTTATGTAATATCAAGGTGCAAAATATGTACATATTTGTGTAACAAAAACATCAAAATATGTAATGAAATATTTAATATCAACAAAATATGTAAAATTATGTAATATTCTAAATGCCAAGATTACCACCTCAAATCTAAATGCAGACTGCAAATTACCCGGAATTTTGAAATTTTATGGCTCTGTAAGTACGTAAATTAATTACAATGACTTAAAATTTACTAAATATAGAATTAATAATAGGGAAGATGTTTTGTTTTGTGAAAAATTTACCTACAATTTATTTTAAAGTAGGTAATTACAAAATAAAAAGTTGGGTGTTCTGGATTATATTTATTAAAATTACTCACTTCACATAATTATTTTACTTAAATTTTAGACGATAAAGCAATGTTAAAATACTGAACCAATTTATCAATGAGTGAAACAATCAATTCAAAATAATTACATTTTATAATGAGGATGCATTTTCAGTTTTCTATCTCTTGAAGTACAACCAGGCATTTTCATTTTGAATCTTTTGCTTCTTTCAACGCACAGCGAATAACCATATACTTTTCCACATTTTCAAGGGTAATTGTTTGTCTCCTGTCGAATAAAATGTTCTTATAAGCAGAGAAGCTTCTTCCCATGTCACACGAAGTAACAGGAGCATATTTTAACATAGGAATCTGATTTTCAGAGAAATCTTTGGGTAAATCGAAAATAACACCATTTAGCACTTTAGACACGGACACAAGCATAGAGTACCCTGGATTCCTGTTTAGCACAGCTTTGAATTTTTCACCTACCTTCCTTTCTACATCTGCTGCAACTACACTAAGCTTCTGTGGTGCATGTTCCATTAAATCCATAGATTCGTGAATAAGGGAACCTGATGTTTCCAATTGTTTGCTTGTGCTAGGCAACCAGCCGAAGTTACTTTTGATGTAAGCACAGGAGCTTGCCACTTTCGGATCTTTAAAGATGTCTTGAGATTCACGTATGGAAACAGCTACTTCTGAAGAGAACATGTTCACCACTGACTGGACTTCTTCAAAATGTTCACAATAGAAGTTAACAGCTTCTAACCACGAACCCCATCTGTAAGTACTGGCTCAGGAGGCAAAGGGACATGTTGGAGATGATTTTTATAGCGCTGAACTCTGTGCGGTGCTTTCACGAAGACCTTTTTTGTTGCTGATATCAACTTATTCGCACAGGGAAAATTACTTCTTACTACTTCAGCAACACGTTGCAATGCACTGCCAAGCGGGTAGAAAACCTTAAGGACAGTAGCAGCTTTAATCATGTAGTACGCTGCGGCATTTGAATACATAATTAAAGCCTTTTCCTCATACACACCCTCTTGCCACAGAATCTTCATCCCACCATTTACGAATCTTGCAACTGTAGAGTGATTTTTTGTTCTAACACATTGCAACAGATTAGAAACGGTTTTGCTGGACTTTCGGAATCTAGTTTTCCTTCTATTAAATTTGTTATGTACCAAGCGACCCATGTCATCTGTAGTTTCATCGACGGCAAGGCCCAAATGGCCTAGCTGTCGACGGGCCCTTAAACACCACTCACTCACCCACTCACTCGACGGCAAACCAAATACAGGAGTCTCCAATTTCATTCCGCATATGAGCAACTGCTTCTCCATAACATACATGAAGATACTTTTTCCTCAGAGTAGATTCGTCAGGAATAACTTTCTTGCAATATTTTTCTAGAAAGGAACGAAATGGAGGAATTTGAAGTTTATGCCACGGAATATTAGCTGCAACTATTGCACTGCACGGGTATTTAAAAAAACCATGTCCGGGCGGTCCTGTTGCATTTGTGTCAACAGAACTTGCTTTCTAGAAAACTGTAAGTGTTTGTTGCGTATGTGAAGAGCACTTTTGATATGTTGTTCCAAATGAGATTTCATGGAACAGGTAATTCTTTTACCGCATGCTTGACACACTATTACTTCTCCATCGGTTGTAAAGGCGCTATCTAATTTCACCCATGAATTCAACTTGCAGGATAGCGAGGACGCAACTGGTGCTATTTTACTAAGACTTATAAGAAACAGGAGTCCAGGAGTGAGTACGAGTCGTCTGGGTTAACCCAGGCGGATGGTAAGGTGGCCACGGTACCTATACGTTTAATTACGGATTTACCCGTGAGGTAGTATAGGTTATATCTAATTTTACAAGCTTTAGTGTAAAGTCTTTAATGGTACAGGTTAGTTTCCTATGTTGTCACTGGCGGTGGGATGTACCAGTTTTTGGATGTCTAGCCATCCGAGCGACCATTGCCCTACTGCTTACTTCGTCGGCCGCTTGTGGAACCGTTGAGCAATGCAGTGCCAGTGACAGGAAACCGATCAAGAAACTAACTGCAGTATTATCGCCTCGCTATATTGATGGTTGTCCAGCGGCTCACTTTGTTTCCTCGCAGCTATTATATCACAAGATGCCGACTACCCCGATAATGGTAACAATCAGTTTCTCCAGTCCTTGTAAATGCCCCTACGAAAAACGTAACACTGGAGGTCAACATTGTCGAGCGGCACCTGCTCTGATATAAATGGACAACAATCAGAACGAGGCGAGGCGGTTATTATCGCATTTTTAATTTAGCTTGCATCCTATTTCGTAGATTGATTTTTGTTGATTTCAGTAAAACTTGTGAAAACAATAGTTTATAATGTGGCTACAGTATTTTTTAAAAAATAATAAAATTGTAAAGAAACCCAGAAAATATGCACATTTTATGTAACATCGTTAAAATATGTAGTAATGTGCAAAATATGTAAAAAAATGTAAAATAAAAATTTGTAAGGGAGTCCCAAATGACGTAATTCGCCAACATTGTTACTTCTCATTTAAATATTATGCAGGATTTAAAATATGTAATTACATAAAAATCCACACTCTACACATTACAAAATAAATATTATTTTAAAGGCAATGGTATCTACAGATGACTTAGTTCTTATAAGTGGCTCAGAAATAAATCTTCATAAGGCTAGTTATCAATTATTTTATTATTAAATCTGACCTTATATAAAGGTTTGCCATGTGACACAGAATAGCTTTCATGTGTTTGCAATGAATACATAAAAAGGTTAATAAAAAACAATTACAAAAAACAAAAAACAAAGTTTTTGTTAGTATATGGCACAGTCAAAGCTAAAAACTACAAAAATTATAACCAATAAAACTAAAATCTTCATTTTCAGAGGACCCGAAACAATATGAACGAAAACAGTATAACAAGAAAAAATGTTACAACAAATAAACTGTTTTAAATACTTAGGTTGCAATGTGTCATACCTCAAAAATGAAGATATAAGACGTAGAATGAATAGATTTAGTTAGGTGTGTGATACCATAAAAAGCTTGAAAAATACAAGACCAAAAACATAATTAAGGTTTTACAAATTAGGGGTTGTCCCATCACTTCTATGTGGACCCGAATGTTGGACAATGACGAAACAAGAAGAAATTAAAATTGAGGTGGCTGACATGCCATTTTTAAGACAATACAGCCGGTTATGCTTTAAGACATAGAAGCAGAAATGAAGAAGTACGCAAGGAGTTTAATTTAATCTTTAATTTAACAGGAAAATTTCATAAATAACGTAATAATTGGAGGGAACATGTGGAAAGGATAAATAATTACTGCACTCTCAGATTAATTATGACCCTTAAACCTACAAGAGAAATGTGGCTAGGCCGAGAAGAAAATAGTTTGGCGGTGGCGATGGTGATGGTGATGGTGATGGTGATGGTGATGGTGATGGTGAATCAGTAAAGAAGGCTATATCGCTCCACATATCAGATTGGTTTCATCTTTCTCTTTCCCAGTAATTATTATTTTCTCAGAACTGTTGATTTTTAAAGGAAGTATAAACAATGACATACTAAACCTTTGAAGTGTAAAGTTCATTAGTGACAAAAGTAGGGCACCGGTTGCCATTCACGATTTTAGCCAAAAGAAACTTCCTTCAGTAACATTAGCTCCTAACAGAAGAGCATTGTACCTTACCCTCCTAGTTACTTTAACAGATTTCCTCGTGGAATTATCCTCATCCTCTTAGGACTCCGCAGCTTTTAAATACAGAGTGGCTGTGTTAGGCTTTATTGTGGGCGAGCATTTCATAGAGAATGAAAGAAGAAATATGTTTTTCACAACTTTAGGATGCACTAAGGGCTATAAGCAAACAGAAAATAAAATGCCCCATCGAGTAGTAGGTAAAACAACCAATGAGGAAGCAAACTAGCCAATTAAATGCAAATAATGTGAAAGCCATATTTATTATTTGCAGATATTCTGATAACTTTGGACAGAGAACTCTTCGACATATTATCACGTTAATGAGAACAAATTTAGTTCTCTGCTTTCCAGATAATAGGATATATAAATACCTCATATATTGAGGGGAAACAACGATACGCAATTACAAAAATTATAATAGATAAGAAAACAAACAGGAATAAACCAATAAATAATACAGGAGGTACAGTAATTACAAATGAAGATAAACAGACAGAAAGGTGGGCAGAATATTTCAGTGAACTCCTGAATAACTCGAAGCAACTGAATGATGATTCTCAAAAGTCAATCAAATAAGTCTTATGAATATTCCAATTTATGCACCTCCTAAACCATAAAGACATGAAAATGGAATGGCTCCAGGTATAGATAGTAATAGTCCAGAAACTTTAAAAATTGATCCTGAATTAATAGCATGTATACTTTACCCTTTTATAAATGAGGTATGGGAATCAGAAACTCCATCAGATGATTGAAAAAAGTGATTTTAATTGAATTACCCACAGAGAGAAACCTCCAAGGTTGTAAAACTTGGAGAGGAATAACCCTACTCCCATTTTAAGTAAAGCTTTGTCTAGAATTATTTTTAATAGAATTAGAACCAATTGATAAAATATTGAGGAAAGAACAAGCAGGTTTTAGAGAGGTAGGATCATGCATTGATCAAACCATTACAATAAGAATCATTTTAGAACATTTTAATTAATATAAAATGCCGCCATATTTAATTTTTTATCGATTTTGAAAAGGCATTTGATTCCTTCACTCGATATGAAATATGGAAGGCTATGAGAACTTTTAGAATACAGAGATTGTATAAGACATGTATAATAACTTATCATGCCAGGTAGAACATAATGGAACATTATCAGAACCTTTCCAAATTAATAGTGGTGCAAAGAGAATGGAATTGGAAAGCTTTAAAAGATTTGACTGTCGCTCAAAATCTACTGTATTCCCATATTCCCTTTGTATATACAAGGAAATAAGCAACAAGATCATTTTTTTTTTTTTTTTTTTTTTGGTTCACAGGAGGCCGTGACAGCAAAGAAATCAACTTTTAAACGTTCTCCGATACACATCAATAATCTGAATCCAAAAGACGCTCACCGTACATAACGGATAAGTAGAACGAGTCTACTAAATATGCTTTCTCGTATGTTAACAATTAAACGAGTATAACAAGCGGGTTAGTAAGACATTATTAAAAATCCTCACACAGCAAACTAGTGTACACCATCAGAAGCAATGGCAGCTGCTGAGTACAGCAGTCTACCGTCTCACAACGTCGACACAACCACCATGAACAACAGTGCTACAAGAAACTCCAGCTATGCTACAGTTACTCAGACTTCTCCCAAGAAAGAAGAAGCTATCATCATTGACTCCCATGACGGACTTACCATCAGAGACTACGCTCTCGCAGTAAGTAAATTAACTGAACCAAGTAACATAAAATTTATCTCACGGATCTCGAACTCCAGAATATGTATATACCTAACGTCATCTAAAGTAGCAGAATCACTGGTTACCAAACATCCTAAAATAAATATAAACAATGTTACTCTTCAGATCCGTCCTCTAATTACTCCAAACAAAAGAATCGTTCTTTCAAATGTGTGTCCAGTTATACCAAACTCACTCATAGAAACTCAGCTAAATGCATATGGAATTAAACTAATGTCAAACATTACCTACTTAAGAGCTGGCATTTCAGAGCCAGGACTTTCCCATATCCTTAGTTTCAGACGTCAGTTTTATATTCCTCCCAATGATGTGGAGAAATTACCTCCAAGCATACAGATCCTATATGAAGGCACTAAATATTGGATATACCTAACAGCGGATACCCCTACCTGCTTCATCTGCAAGCAGGAAGGCCACTTTGCAAAAAATTGCCGTGAAGCTGACGGTATACAAGAAACTACTCCTCAGGTCTTAAACAAAGACATGTTTCCTGAATTGCCTACCGCTACCAAAAACCTCCAGGACCGTTCCCCTTCCCCTCCTAAAGGAAAAGATACTGAACAGCAGCAATCACCTAACCTCACTTCTACCCCTGAGCCCATCCTGCCATTTCAAGACGAACGCAACAATTCCCCAGAACCTATGCTAATGGAAACACAAACAAGACCTAAACGACCAATATCAAACAGCACAACTGATTCAGAGGATAATGCTTATGGAAAAGAAGCGCGGCACCTCCTCGCTTCACAGCAGGCTAAGAAGGTTAAGAAAGCAAACCTTATTTCGTCAATAGCTGAATCTCTCAGACCAATTAAACATATTATCGACGCCGACACCCACAATTATGCACTAAACTTCAGCCAGTTCCAAAGCTTTATGGAAAACAGTGTTGGAGTAACAAACATTGTCCCCATAGCTTTGGAATACACTTCAGATCTAGAATCTCTAGTGAACACAATGCAAAAAGTCTATCCCTATTATACAGAGCGTAGTATAAAGACCAGAAGTAGTAAAATTCAAAAAAAGCTGCTGGAATACATTAATCAGGTCAACAATGCCTCCGAGCGAACAAAACCGATGTGTCCCGAAAACTAATCGCCATAGATATAACACCTTATCCCATAAACAAAATTAACATATGAATAACATACTTCAATGGAATATTAATGGTTTCCATGGCAATTTCGAGTTTCTTAAACTCTTGATCAATAAACATAACCCTGCAATTATGTGCATTCAAGAAACTAACTTCAAAGGAAACTATGTTGCATCATTACGAGGTTATACTCAATATCACAAAAACCGCAAGGACTGCCTCCATGCTAGTGGCGGCGTAGTAACCTACGTTAAAGACAGCATTAAACATCAGGCAATACCGCTTACAACTGAACTTGAAGCAATTGCCACTAGAGTAAACCTTCCTACACCTATTTCCATTTGCAACATATATCTACCAAATAAAAGCCCACTTGATTTACATGCACTGCAGGAGTTAACACAACAACTTCCTAAACCATTTATTATACTGGGCGATTTTAATAGCCATAGTACTATATGGGGTTGTAAGCATACCAACGCAAGAGGTAAAATAGTGGAGCAGCTCTTGCACAACGAAAATCTCAATATGCTTAACGATACCTCACAAACTCACTTCAGTACAGCCAACGGTACTTCCAGTGCAATCGACTTAACATTAATCACTCCTGATATCCAAGATAAATTTGAATGGACAGTCGCCAAGCAATTACATGGCAGTGACCATTTCCCAATTTTATTAACTAATGCAAATAACATTCCTTTAACTTTTAACTGTCAGCCACGATGGAATTTAAAATGCGCAAACTGGAACAAGTTCAGAGCACACGTCTCTGACAATTTATCCTATCTAACATCCCCCATGAATTTCAGTCAGTCAGATACTGACAAACTAGTAAACTCGTTTGCAGAAGTGATTTTCAATTCCGCCGAGGTCACTATTCCTAGGATATACCCTGTTTCTAGGAAGACTGTATGTTGGTGGAACGAAGAATGTAAAACAGCGATAGCATTAAAAAATAAAGCCTATTATAAATACAAAAGGCAACCTACCCCCACACACAAAATCGAGTTTCAAAAAGCCAGAGCTAAAGCACGTCAAGTAGTAAAGCACAGCAAGAAAGAGTCCTGGCTAACATTCGTGTCCACTGTAAACAGAAAAACCCCGTCACGAGTGGTATGGCAAAAAATTCGCAAAATACGGGGATCTTACGATGGAACACATAATATAGTTTTCCACAATTATACAACAAACACTACAAGTACTGACCCCCAAACCATAGCAAACATACTGGCGCATACTTTTGCAGAGGCCTCAAGAGAAGAAGCTTGCGAAAGCAAGGTGACCCACTGCTACCAACCTGACGAAAATAACCAAGAAAACTACAATGATAACATTACTTTCACAGAATTCATGGAGGCACTTGAAAAGAGTAAATGCTCCAGCCCTGGGCCGGATAACATTCCTTACATAATGTTAAAATCCTTACCGCAAGATGGACTGGTTTACTTTCACGAAATCCTTAATTATATATGGAACTCAAGAACTTTTCCTAAACAGTGGCGCACAGCAACTATAGTACCCATCCCCAAACCAAACAAAGATCTTACTTCACCTGAAAGTTTCAGACCTATAGCCCTCACCTGCTCTATGTGTAAAATACTTGAAAAAATTATAAATAACCGATTGCGTTGGAAACTAGAGAAAATGCAGTTCTTCACCGAACTTCAAAATGGTTTCCGCCAGTTTCGATCCACCACTGACCATCTTTTAATACTTGATTCTGAAATAAAAGCTGCATTTACACAGAAACAACATCTCATGGCAATAAGCCTAGATATAGAAAAAGCGTATGATAAAATTTCACGAGCTTACATACTCAAAACAATACGTAACATCGGTATCCGTGGTAATTTGTATCACTTTATTGACAACTTCCTTCAGGAATGGAAAATTAAAGTTCGCTACAAAGGAACCATGTCAAAAGAAGAATCCATTAATAGAGGTGTTCCACAAGGATCAGTAATCAGTGTCACACTATTTCTCATAGCTATCAACAGTATAGTAAGCAGTATTACACCACCTGTAAAAGGTATACTATTTGCAGATGACCTAACTATCTTTTGTAAGGGGAAAAACCCCTCTACTACTGCAACACTTCTTCAAGAAACACTGGAAAATCTGCACACTTGGACTAATCATGCTGGTCTTAACTTGTCATATCATAAATCGAAATGCATATGCTTCTCCAAATCACCATGTAAAGTCCCAAACCCCACAATCTGCGTGGATAACAAGCTAATCGACTCAGTGAAAACTATCAAAATTTTAGGTTTAACGTTTGATGCAACTCTAAGCTGGAAACATCACATTGATGATATGAGAAATGAATGCCTCAGAAGATTAAATGTACTAAAAACCCTAAGCTGCAAAAACTGGGGTTTTGATCTCAGTACCCTCAAACGAACGTATCAAGCTCTCATTAGAAGTAAACTCGACTATGGAGCCCAGATCTACAATACAGCTAAATCTTCAGTTTTAAAGAAACTAGATACAATTCAAACAGCAGCTCTAAGAATATGCTTGGGAGCTTACAGAACCAGCCCTGTTTCTGCCTTAACAATGGAAACCGACGAACCACCATTGAACGTCCGCAGAACAGATGTGAGCCTAAAATTCGCCCTTAAAACTTTAGCAAGACCCGAATCAATGATCTACCAGTACGTCCTCCCAGAAACGTCCAACCAACGTTTACAGGCTAATTCACAAAAAGAAATGTCATTTAAATCTAAAATAAGCAAATGCATTGAAGAATATAACATAGAAGTTCCTGCCATAATGCCCAGAAAGTTTCATTGTCTACCACCTTGGAGAATACCAACTGCTCAACTAAATTTGAATATTACAGCTTACCATAAATCCCATACAGATGCATCTTGCTATAAACAGCTGTTTCAAGAAATAACAAATGCCTACCCTAACCATACATTTATCTACACTGATGGTTCCAAAACGGACAGCGACAATGGATGTGCCATAATTACCCCAGATAAGAAACTTCAGCTGAAACTCCCTAAATATTATTCCATATTCTCCTGCGAACTTTGTGCACTTAAGCAAGCTTTAACATACATCATCCAATCTAATGAGAGTAAATTTCTTATAATTTCTGATTCATTAAGCTCTCTCCAAAGTCTCAGAGATCGTTCAACTGACCTCCAACTGCTTCAAGATATCCACAGTCTTTATTCCATTGCTCTAAATAAAAAGAAAATAGTTACTTTCATTTGGGTCCCTTCACACTGCGGCATTAAGGGCAATGAAGAAGCGGACAAAGCTGCTAAAGAAGCAAGTCGGTTAACAGACACACATGAACAGCAAGCAGTACCTTACCGTGATATTACAAAGTACTTCTCCAAACTAATAAAAACAAGATGGAAACAGGCCTGGAATCAATCGCCTCCAGAAAAACTACACATGGTAAGGAAAGGAGACACCAATTCTTCCCCTGTCTATTCTCTTAGCAGGAAAGAGCAGGTGATTATCTCACGTCTCCGCATTGGTCATACAAGGTTAACCCACTCATACCTCCTCAGCAAAGGCCAGCCACCACAATGTGAAGTCTGCAACACCCGCCTCACAGTAAAACATCTCCTCACAGAATGTAAGCAATACGCTACACAACGACAGCTTCATCACATCATTGGAGACTTATCCATCACTCTGAACACGCCATCCAACTGCAGAAGGGTGTTATCATTTCTCAAAGGTACGGGCTTGCATGCGAAAATATAATATGAAAGATACTTGTTGTACTGATTTGATTGTATTCTCATGTTTTTGGTAAAATAATTGTACTAAATTTATTGTATACCGCTGTATTCCATAGAATAGTCGCGATATGACTTAATTGTTAAAGCGACTCTAAATAAATAAATAAAAAAAAAAAGATCATTTTTGCAAGTGTTTATCTCAACCAACACGAAGAAGGTATAGGAATAAGTGTTTGTAAGAATGGTTAGTACAAGAGTAGAGAAACTCATGTGAGTGCAACACATCAGATTGGAACCACCTTGTGTGCCCTTAAATTTCCACTTGTCTTTATTTGGTGTGGATGACTTGAATATTAATTAAATGTAGTTTACAACGTACAGTGTTCACTCATTTTGCTTGAGCTGAGGGAAGAGGAAAAAGAAACAATAGAAGCTCGTATAGATGTAATTCAGGAATGTGCTTTAATAAGTATGTTTACCTTTCTAGAAACAGAGTTCTAGGTCTTTAAGCCGCTGCAGAGCAGGTTGCGTATGAAGGTTACCAATATAGTAAATGTGGTGGGTGCCGACTGAGATTTGCCAATTACTGGAGTGTAGGAGACGCCCATTTCGTGACTAATCTGACCTAAATTACGTTAAAATAAGCTAGCTCCACATTTCAGCTTTGGATTGAATGAAGCAGTTGAGGCAAATGCCAAGGAACAGCATAATGCCCAACAACTGTGGCTATTAACATAGCTTCTGCGTTTTAGCAGACCACTGAATGCTTATATGTCGTGATAACAGTTTGGCAAATAACATTTCATTACAAACGTGTGTTCTGATAGAAGCATAGGGGTAACATTGCATGTAATTCCACTTCCGTAATCCTCGGATATTGTGACTTTGTATAGTTTACGCTCTCACTTCAGTTATGCGACCTAGTTCAGTTTTCTCTGTCACTCACTTTCCTTTCCGAAGTAGCGGAGCGCAAAGTAGTCTCGTTTCGGATGATTCACTCGCTGTGGAATGAACACAAGACCTCTCAAATCTCTTGCACCATGCATGCTGCATGTCACCGCACTTGTGGCAAACTCACTCGGAGAATAGCACTTTTTGTCGCACCAAAAACTCACCTACTCACCAGTTCCCTAACTGACTCGTGAAAAGCTGGATTATATAACCACTAGAAATTTCCACACATTTTTTTTAGAATCTTCTGCAGACGAATAGAAGGGAAACTCAGAAGTTTCTGGTTATGTCTACAGCGCTATTGGTGAATACGCTGGGCGAGAGCGCTACCACGTCTATCTACCTCCTTTATCCCTCCAACTCTCCAATGGGTCGGCTTGGGAAATCTACCGCGTCAACATATATTGTAGGTACCTATTATAGAGATACATTAAATTATTTAAAAATATAGGCTGGCAGGGTATAAGTGCAGATAAATTGTACCTTAATGTGTATCAATTTTGGTGCGTGAGTTATTTTTACTTTCTCTGCTGATAAGTAGGGGAATTACTGTATTCCACCCAAAAGTTCGATGTCGAGATTTCGCCGGAAATATATGCTTTGAGGCCCCCTGAATCCAAAAAAAGCATTTTTAGAAAAAGGTTCATGTGTGTGTGTCTGTGGACAGCATAACTCAAAAACGAAAAGTCCGTTAAAAACCGAAGTTCGTATTTAAGTTTAATGTCTTTCAAGGATGCGACACGAAGATCTTGAAGAAAATACCCCACCGTATACTACCCTTTACATGGAATATTTTTCGAAAATTTTGATTTTCTTGAAAATGGCTCTAACGATTTTGATTAAAATGTCATATGTTTGAGAAATTTTTATGACAAATGAAATGTATATGTTGAATTTTCTGGCTATAGCCGCTGTAGCCGTATTTACTCTGGACCACTTTTGCATAACTGGTAAACCGTTATAGATAGACCAAATCATACTATAAATGTAGATCTTGCTAAAATACACAATTCATGTCTGAATAAATTTTCTTGTAAGGTGAACTATTTCTTAGATAGTCCTTGTTATGTGTGTGAGTTTCAGAAAACTTAAAACTCTCATGAAATGGAACATCGTTGTTCATTTTTTTATGTTAAGTGTGCAAAGAGAATGTAATCTCAAAGCTTTAAAAGATTTGACTATCGCACAAATCCTACTGTAATATTCCCTTTGCACCTATAAGGAAATAAACAATAAGATAATTTGTACAAATGTTTATCTTAACTAACAAGAGGAAGATATAAGAATAAGGGTAAGAACGGTTAGTACTAGAGTAGAGAAAGTCATGTGAGTATAACACATCAGATTTTTTCTCTTCGTCTAGTAGTTTTTCCACAAACCAATCAGAAAGTTTACTACCTACTTTTCATGCGTAGTCGTAACTGCTCCACAAAATGAACAACGTCTGTCATATAGACCATCCGTTTTGCTTCACATCGCAAAGCATGACAGTATTACGTCAATATCTACTTTATCTGCGGATTTATAACTTTACTTACTAAGAGTTGTATGTTTTCAGGCGGTTAATACTTTTAAGCAGGCTTGCCACTGAAACATGACGTAGTGTGGTAGAAACGAATGCTTTATCGGAACTGAGTTTTAATTTTTTCTGCAGAGCCAATGATCTCTCATTATCTGGGCCAGTGTATCACGTGTTGAGGTGGAAACAAAATGAATAGTCTATCTTACACCCGCTGTTCATTTTCCGGTGCAGTTGCGACCATACAAAAACATCAGGTAGTAAATATGTGATTGGTTTGTGGGAAAACTGTTAGACGAAGAGAAAAATAACTAACACCCAAGTAAATACATATTAAGGTATCATTTATAAAAATATCTGTACTTCTGCCCCTAACACCCTGTATGTGTATAAACATCTGTGCATATATGTGCTTCATAGGCTGCATTGATTCCGACCAAACTTGGCACACATATTCTTTAGGACAAGAATATTGTGCGGGGGTGTAAACACATAAACCCACCCCCAAGGGAAGACTAGGTGGAAATTGTTCGATGAGAGCGGGACTCACAGCGTAAATGGGCCTATTTTCTCAATAAATTCTGCTAAGTAAAACATAAATGTCACTCCCTTCATTTTCATAGGGGTGGCAAAGCAAAAACCCAGGCCTAACGAGAGATCGGTTTGAGAATTGTTCGGTTGGGGAAGCTTTAGAAGATTTTCAGTTTAAATACGAAATTTGACATACATTCCTTTGGACAAGACTGAAAATACCTTAGGGGTGCTTTTGCAACGGAAAAGGGGGTACAAAATATTAGACACGGTGATTTTGAGGGTTATTGGCACGATTGCTCCTGTTTTATTACTACGTACTGCTAAATAAAAAGAAAATTGTTTCTCACTTCAACAAACCACCTCTAAGGGAAGATTTATTTTCACATCACAAAATATGTCATTTATGTAAGAGGGAGTGTCATGACTATCAGTGCTAGGAAGATTAAATACATTTTATCTATTGCTATAATAATCATTGATGCTTTAGTCGTAGTTACTAGGGAACGACATCTATGCTTCATATTCTAACATAACACAAAACAAAGTATAGATTCAACAAAACGTAAAATACATTTTGATGATAATCACTATATTATTTTTCTTGATAATAATATGTATTAAAACAAAAGCTTGCTACCCTAATTGATAGTTACTGTAATATTATAACCATTACAATTTGCAGTTCCTATTGGAGGCACATTTTCTCTATTATTTATCAAAACAAATAAACTTTCATTGACTATTCTGGGAGTATGTTAATAGTTGCATCTTGGAGTGCTTTCAAAATATTTCCTGAAGAACTTTGAAATCACCTTCACTCATTTTTACTTCAAATTCAGTATGAAATTTCTTCTTCATCTGATTACTCTCCCTGTATGAAGAACTTACACCCTCTAAGGCTTACAACCCCGTGCTCAGACGCCTGTCGAGGAGCAGACGAACCTATGGACTAGACAGAGTGAAGACCTGGGAGCAGATGGTTAGCCAAGCACCAGGTATGAGAGTCAGGAAGAGGATGATATGAAATGCATGTGACATGACATTGGAAATGTAATGATGGAGCAATTGGTGGAATGAATGGTGAATAAAATTGGAGAATCCGGAAAAAACATTTTGTTGCTTAACTACGCTGTCAATTGCTAGGATCACATCAGCGTTGCCGGTGTGCCGGAATTTCGTTCCGCAGGAGTTCTTTTACATGCCAGTAAATCTACTGATATGGAGCTGTCGTTTTCAAACACACTTAAAAACTATCGGTCTGGACCGGATCTGAACCCGCAACCTTGGGATCAGTAGGCCAGTGTCTAACGTGCTGAGTCAACCAGGCCGACGGAGAACCTGCAGAAAATCCGCCCAGACACCACTTCGCCTTCCAGGAATACCACAAGCGTGTCCCTGGGATCGAACTTGGTGATAGGCGAACGATCTAACCACTCAAATATAAAACTAGCCTCCAAAATTCCACAATATGACAACAAAGTTGTTAATGTATCGTGTCTTTTTTCCCCCAAAGCCCACATTACTCTTTCTCTAAACATATCGTCTCCGCAGTAAATACATTTGAATAAATATGCTACATACATATACAACATACTAAAATACTGTTAACCTATGTAAAATATTTTAGACAATAAAAATTGAGCCCCGGTGCAACAGCCCCTGAAGAGCCAAGGCCTACCGCCCAGCCGCTGCGTCTCCCGCTTCTGCCCACTACAGGCGTCATTGGTGGGGTGCAGTATTGCAGGGTGGTACGTGGTCAGCGTCCCGATCCCTCCCGGCCAGTTCACGATCTGGGGCCACTACTTTTCCATCAAGTAGCTCCTCAATTGATCCCCCCTGGACTAACGAGGCTGAGTGAACCCCGTGCCAGACCTCCCAGAGGGGACAAAATCCCCACGCTGGTATCGGGGATCGAACCTGGGTCCTCCGTGCCAGAGGCAAGCGCGCTACTAACTGCGCTACGGAGGCGGTGATTTTAGACAATACGTTACAAAATTAGGATTAGTAAATCGCAGCTCTTAGAATACTCTCTCCCTTCGGCCCTGTTTTAACTTGAGCCTGTCGTTTGTAGAACTCTGCTTTTGATAGCATGAGTGGGAAGTGATAAAAATACAATTGTCGGAAAATAAGACTCGACATGCGTGAACATTCATACTGAGTTCGACAGCAGCGCTCCAGGCGGCCGAGAGCATATACATCTTAGACCTTAACATGTGAATGGAAGGTAGTTATCACAGCTGTGAATTTCATTCGTTATGATGATAAATGTATGCACGAATGTGAATATACAATACAAAGAAATCACCATCCAACAGCAACCATCTCACAAAGAGTTCATAATATGCGAGCCGTGTTCGTTCGGACTGTTTTCTTCTATTATAGTTTACTTTCAACTGTTTCAGCTTGTTGAAATATATAGTATATTTAGTACCATATGTTATATACAGGATATATAACTAATGATGTTCCCGTTAAAACAGAAAGGAAGGGAAAAGCAGACAATGTGCAATCCACGTTCAGGTATCACTCTGGCTCCGCGCTAAAGTGCTTCAATGCGCTCAACTACAGAAGTTCCGTGTGGTAGATTAAGTTAACGTTGGTAAGCAACGGGCCTAATATTGGAATCGTTTTTACTTCTTGTCCACTATTTAATCAAAAGTCAAAACCCGATAATAATATATTTTCTGCAGGTCAGTAATGTTGAATTTGTAATATTTGCGTGTTAATGTAGAATGATTGCTGAAATATTGGTTTTCAAAGCTGCGAGGTGAGCGGATGGCTGCCATGCTCTCTGAATAGCAAGGGAAGCACATATGGAAAATTTAGTTCTCATACATATATTTAGGAACGCATGAGTATTAGAGAATTGGGTATTTGCTTTTATGAAAGATATTACATCTTGAATTTTCAGGGAAGAGCTCCAAAAGTACTCTACATTCTGGAGAGTTTAGCATAACTGATAAACCGTAAGAGATAGACAAGATCGCGCTAAACATAACATGTACATTTCGTAAAGGCACACAGTGTGTCCCACTCGCTACCGAACCCGACAAGAATTGTAATAATACAGATACTAGTGGAGATATTGCATTGAAATTTGAAGACCACTTGCCTCATTCTGTGAGAAATATGGTGATATAACAGATGCTGGAAGTACCCGGCATTTGCATCTAGGCAAGATTGAATTCGCCAGACCATATTATCGGACGTCTACGCTAAGATGTCCGGGTTTATTGCCTGGATCATTGTGCAATGGTTTTCTTTCAAAGCGTCTATGGTTCGTGGTTTGTTCTTATAAACTGTCCCTTTCAGGTATCCCCACAGGGAAAAAAAAAAAAAATCAGATGATGTCAGATCGGGTGAACGCGGTGGCCAAAGCCCTTTCGAAATGACACGGTTGCCGAAAAAGGATTGAATTTCAGCCATGCTGGCGTTTAATGTGTGGTATGTCGCACCGTCTTGTTGGAAATATCCCATGGAGAGTTCCTGGTTATCCAGTGGATTTACAAACTCATTGAATATTTCAAGGTATTCATTTGTTGCGACAGTTGTATCGAAGAAGATGGGACCAATTACTCTCCGCCGAGATATTGTACACCACACACCAATCTTTGCTGAATGAAGGGGCTCTTCGTGCATCATATGTGGGTTCTCGCTTGCCCAGATACAGGAATTTTGATTATTTATGTATCCCGACAGATGAAACCATGTCTCGTCCATGAACCAAGTGTAGTCCAGAATAGTCGGATTATCTTGAAGAAATGTTTGTAAATGTTTACAGTAACTTAGTCGTTTCACTTTGTCAGTTTCTTTTAATTCATGCACCACAAAGTAACGGTAAGCGTGAAGCTTCGCTTTTTTTCGCAGCACGCTGACAACTTCTTTTTGACATTCCTGTTTCTTGTGAAAGTCGGTGGAGTGATTTATAGGGAGAAGCCAGCAGCCTAGTGATCGTTTCCAGTGTCATTGGTTCTCTACCTCCTGATGTCTGTCCAGTAAAGTTCCACGTGTTTCAAGTTTCTTCGATAAGGCCCAAATGGTGGACTTACTTGGTGGATGTCGTTGTCTCCAAATCTCTCTACAAACTGCTCTTGATATACCTGTATTGAGTCTGCCTTCCAACACACTCGAATAATAAACACACGCTCTTCTAGAGTATACCGATTCATTTTCAACTCCAATACTTATCTTTGTTGTGTAAGAAATAAACTGAACTGAACTTCAACAACGCACACGCAGTAATCACAAACAAGATAAAATAAACGCATTCTTGCTGATGTCTTCTTTGACAACACTATCTCCATTATTACCGGAATTATTACAATTCACCTCAGGTTCGGTAGCGAGTGGGACACACTGTATACCTTTTTTCTTAACTATTGGCAATGCTGAAGCTGAGCAGTTAGACCGCTCGGTCTCAGGGACCCGCATATGGCATTCGTTGTGAACAAGCCGGCCTCTGGGCGGGTTTTCTCGGGGTTCTCCACAATTCCACTAACTGTTCCATCATCACCTTTTCTTTCAACCATTTCGCTTGCATAACATACCGTTCTCTTTCTCACTCTCATAACCGGTGCTGGCCTGATCACTCGCTTCCAGGCCTTCACTCTGTCCGGTCCATAGGTTCCTGTGCTCTCCTACAGGCGTCTGACCCTAGACACTGGCTTGTAAGTCCTAGAGGGTGTCAGCCTCCGTATGGTGAGAGTAGTCAGTTAACGAAGAACGAAGGATTTAACTACATATTTCTGAGATATTCCTTGTTATTGCTCTGAAATTTTCAAGTTTTACTTTTCTCGGATGGGAAGACATTCCATGCGTCCGTCCGTCCTTCCTTCCTTCCTTCCTTCCTCTCCTTCTTTCTTCCTCTCCTTCCTCCTTCCTCTCCTTCTTTCTTCCTCTCCTTCTTTCCTTCCTTTCCTTCCTTCCTTTCGTTCCTTTCCTTCCTTCCTACCTTTCCTTCCTTCCTACCTTTCCTTCCTTCCTTTCTTTCTTTCCGGCTTTCCTTCTTTCTTTCCGTCTTTCCTTCTCTCTCTTTCTTTCTTCTGATCATGCAAAGAGAACGGAATTTCAAAGCCATCACAGGGCGACTAGCTCTTAAATGATTTGACCACGTTTACGTCTACTGTATTGGCCTATTACCATTGTACTTACATATGTAATAACACGATCTCTACAGATCCCTACCTTGATTAACGTGAAGGAGATAGAGGAATAAAGGTACAATACTGAGTAGAGAAGCTCGTGTGACCGTACACATCAGATTTTGTTTTCTATTTTAGGTCGCTTTAATTGCGTGTTAGGAGATACCTCGTGGATCGGTGTGGTGGACAGTTAGGCTTCTAGTTCTCAACCCTGCACCGTGTCATTTTACCTCGTCACATGTTCAGAGGCGTTAGTGTAGGCAACTGTACCTGTGTTTGTGTGACGCGTCCACACAGACTATGGCAGGCCTTTCCTGCTCGATTACTTACGCTGGGGCGTGCCGGTGCGGCACTCACCGGCCCGGTGAGTCGTGACTACTGCGACTGCGTGTGTACGACAGACAGTAAGAGTAACACATTGTCTCTCTTTCATTCTCTCTTCTTAACGTAAAGGTGGATATAGCAGACAGGGAGGTAGGTGTCAAATGCACTGCGTATGGCGATAAAGTCATTAGCAGTCTCACCTTCCAATATTTTGGGGTGATGTCATCTTCAGAGGAAACAGCAGGGCAGAACCTAAGATGTACACTATCCATAATTTCGTTGGAGTCACACAGGGTGCAAAGTAGAGACTGTAAGATGTTTATTCTATGGAGGTGGTGTGCCAGGCAGTCGTGGCCAGTAGTCACTCTGAAGAGGGCTACCGCTGATCTCGGAGCGCAAGTGATGCGTGTTGGCTCATCGTTCAGAGACCTCCACTTCTTATTGATTGCGGCAATTTCTTTTATGGATGTCTGAGTTTCTAATCTTGATTTTAATGTGATGTTTAATTGAGAGATATGAGATGTTCTTCACTTTGGCTTGTAGAGTTTGGTATCTTTTCTTTCCTTTGGTCAGCTACCTCATTCCCCGTTATCCCGCAATGTGATGGGATCCACTGTAGAGCTAATTCTTTGCCAGAGTTCTGTAACTGGGAGGTAAATCTGCGTCGTTTTTTTGTTTCCACTGTGTTTGAATTCAGAATTGCTTGGATAGCTGCTTTGGAATCAGCGAGTATTACTGCTCTGTAGAAGTTACTAGTTCTGAACTCAGGTTTTTAAGAGCACATCTTATTGCTTCTATTTTGCCACCGAAATTTGTAGTAAATGCCCCGGCATGGTTGTAGAATGAGAGTAATGTGCATCCGCCAGCTGACACGGTTTCACCACCTCCCGTTCCGCTATCCTAAGCGGAATGCTGCGCTCAGGTGGTTTCTGCTCCGGCTGCTTGGCATGGATCTTAATTTCTATGTAGGTATGCGTGAGTGTTTTCACATAAAAGTCAGAACTCTCGTTGAAACACTTTTATTATCAATCAAAATAATGCTTGAGATTTGCCGATCGCTATTACAAACGTTACGTCGTTACCGTGTCTTCACTAAGACCGAAGATTGTTACTGTAAAATATAATGTGTCCTCATACTGGAGGATCCGGAATGCAAGTCACGTGACTGAACTGCTCGCTCGTGGTACGGAAGGCAAGTGTCCCGACTGACCTGTTCACTCGGGGATCTGGAAGGCAAGTGTCTATCTTTCACTTCCTAATTACCTCTCCAGTGGCAACAGGGTTTCGCCGAAGTGGACCTGACCATCCCTTGTTTTCCTGTTCAACACACCTGTGCTAAGCGATTTCCAGGAAAACTGGTCTTACCAGGTATCAGGGGACTAGCTGACGCTTGCCCCTAATGACACTGTAACTTTAAGTGTCCCTTCTGACAATTTTAACAGTGAACAAACTTCCCAGGTCTGTACCTCTTATATATGCGACGATTTTAATATTTCCGATTATTTAGTTCTGCCGTGTGAAGCAATATTATTTCCATAATTATGGCGTTTACAATTTCGGCTTCACAGCTCCTGCACCATTTTCAAAACTTGTCATAGGTCCATCGGTGTATATGTGCATCCATGACTTAGGGGGATAATTACTATGTATGGTTTCTAGGCTCATTTGTCTGAGGTTGGCATTACTGTTGCCAGCTTTCTTGCCAATATCTTCATTTAGCATTACTTTGACATTAGATAGCATGTACTGTTCGAGTGGGTTTTCTTTCAGAGGAAGAGGTTCTCTGTTTGTTGGGGTGATTTAATTCTGTTGCAGTTCCTGGATTTTCTCTATGAATGTTGTCTGAGTGATAAGTTTTCACTACAGCGGTGATTTAAGTAATTTTTATAAAGGAGTTAATCAACAGGAATTTCCCAAAATTCATACACTTGCATTAATATTTGTGTCAATGTTTGGTACAGCGTATGCATCCCAGCAGTTGTTTTCAATTATCAATTTAAATAAAGTAAAAGCAGGATGCCTCTGTCTGATTTAGAGGCGATACTGCAAATTTCTACTGCCAAATTTATTGTGCCGAATACTCATAAATTAGTTGCCGCAAAATGGCACCAAAAATCTAAGTAAATGGCAAATGTCAACAACAGTAACTAATATTTATGTACAGAATAAATGGTGTGTGTATGTTCACAAATTCTCAATAATAATAGTTTTGGTAAGCTGCACGCTGACTTGGCAACCTGTCCCATTCAACCGACAATCACCCCACCATAGGTACTTCGACTACCACTACCACAATATCTTCTTGGTTTTACTTCTGCTTTTTCACCTTCCCCCACCTCTCCGGTGCCCAGGTCAACACCGATGTTACTGTCGGTGCCGGTCGCGACCTGAGTTGGAAGACCTGGACTAAGGCCACTCTGCTTCTAACGCTCAGTCTATCTGCTTTAATCACCTGTAGATAGATGGTACTTCATTCGCTATTAGTATCTATTTTCACTTTAACTCTTGTTTTACACTTAAGGTGAAACTTTGGGTCATGGTATGAGGTATCCAGTCCCGTATTTACTTCGCGGACTAAGGAAAACCCCGAAGAAAGGAAATCAATCAGATACCCCAGCCTACGTGATTATGAACCCGAAACCTTAGAATACGGTTCACAGATGTTATCCCATATTATCATTGTGTAGATTTTTCCCTGTGTATGGAGAAAACAAAACTGTGTGTATTAGGTTACTCTTAAGATAGTCGTATTGTATTTTTGCACGAATTATTACATTCAATAAATTGGGTTAGTTAGGACTATTATAGAATTCATGTAATAATTACCAATTTGAGTACGTTAAATGCCGATTCTTTTAGAAATACCACTCAGATATGCAATATCATGTCAAATTAATATATTACCCTTCACTTAATTTCTTAATATGAAGAAAACAAACTTTTTGAAAACTTAATTTTAATTTAGAACCTATAATAGATCAAATAGTGATACATTTTTCTCAGAATAATTTGCATTTATTTTCTTAATGCTTGTTAAATCTTCAGGGAACCACGCCAAGAAATTCACTGTTCTGTATATTGGGTATTAGAGGTATAAGTGCTGTGATTACATCTTCGTAATTAGTGCATGAAAGACAGAAGAAGTGAGGAAAGGCACTAAAAGGACTGAACGAGGTCATGAGAAGTAAAAATTGTGATTTTTGATAGCCGTCAAAGCTTAACGACAAGAAGGAAAATGTTTGTGGTAAAATTTTAGAATAAAGCGAAAGAAAAATAGCCAGGATGATTTTGTCGCTTTGTCACATATAGGTCCTCCAGCTGCTTCTCTACTTGCCTTGTTTTATCTTACTCTTTTGTTGGAGCTTGTGTTGCTCTTTGAACACTAAATTTAATGAAAGGAGCATATTAAGGGACCTAGCAAAATGACGTCTGAATTTAAAGAACAGCAACTCTATTTAAGGTCGCTGAAAAGATTATAATATAATTCATTATTATTATTATTATTATTATTATTATTATTATTATTATTATTATTATTATTATTATTATTATTATTATTGTTATTGTTATTATTGTTGTTGTTATTGTTATTATTGTTGTTATTATTGTTATTGTTATTATTGTTGTTGTTGTTATTATTGTTATTGTTATTGTTATTATTATTATTATTATTATTATTATTATTATTATTATTATTAATTATTATTATACTAACTGCATAAGTGGTGTTTCATATTATTCGGGAAATTTCGCAGAATTTTTCAGACAAAAGACTAAACATGTTATTGTTGATCACTTCACACTACAATGTCCCCTAACATCCGCAAGAAAATACTTTACAGTCAACTACACTAAGGGGCAGACGAGTCACACTGCGTATTGCATCAAGTAACACGAGTAATAAGTTCATTAATAACAGGACAGAGAAAGGGCGAGAGAGGGATATAGTTGTTTTCTGGACAGGGTCATTGTTGAAGAGCAACTGCACGGCTATAGCAGCGATGTCCAAGTTTGTCTCTTTGGAGACGTTTATGTAATTAGCTGCTATTCCCCGTCCCCCCTTCAGTCGCCCGGTGAGTCAGCTAGTGTCTTTGGCGTGTAGGCTCACAACCATACAATCAACATTCAGTGGCGGACACAAACAGGCGATTCTCTGACAGTTTTTAACTCACACTTGAATTTTCCGGTAATGTCTTCAGAAGACCTCTTCATTCTGGACGATTTTTATATAAATGGTAAATCGTAAGAAACACACAAAAGCTTACCAAATAAAACACGTGGATCTCGTTAAAATACACAACTGATGTCAAATACTTCTTTTATCTTTTGAGTAAACCATTTCTGAGATATTCTTTTTATTTGTTTGAATTTGACCTTTCTCAAATATTCTATTCGTGTTTTTATCTCTTGGCCTTGCAAAAGAACGAAATTTCAAAGGCATCGCATAGCAGCCAGCTCTTAAAACATTTCAATATCGCGTAAATCCTACTTGTACCTACAAGAAAATTAGCAATAAGGTAATTTCTGAAAACGGTTATGTCGATTAAAATGAAGTAGATAGAGAAATAAGCATTTGTAAGGATAGCTTCTATAAGAGTGAGTATAGCTCTACATATATTTGCGAGCAGTTTCTCCGAATTGAACTATATGAAACGTCTGTATCACAGAAGGCTATGCGACGATCACTTGGTGTATCTTCTAAGGCTATGCCAAATATTGTTAGACTTCTCAAACGTAAGCAGTACCAAAGAAGTCACTAATGAGCAGATGTTTATCGCATAAGATTTGAAAGTGCTTCGGTATATTACCAACTCGCCACTGCATCACAATGCACGTCTGAGTGTGTGGTACAGTCCGTATAAAGTGGAAGGAGATAAGTCCAACCTCTCCTATTGCGCAAACATACGACATCGCTGAGATATAGTATTACAATGTTTTAACTTCAAACTGTGACGTTGTGACATCTGAACTACACTATTGACTCTGCGTTAAGCTTCACCTTTGATATATAAAACTAACACATTGCAATTCTGAGCCTTTGAGTAAAAATTCTAAAGTTTCTCTTGTTATATATCCCAGGAAAAACATAAAACAGAAGAAAGTCGAGGTCCGTGAGCTATTGACGCAGGCATAGAGGAGGGTTAAGTAAAAGATGGGCCGCAGTGGCAGTCGATATATCCACCCTTACTCCATGGTGAAGGAATCTGGAAATGAACATTGCAATCTTGAAAGTAACTACGTACCTGAAAATCGATCAAAGAGATCTTAGCTCCCACGCAGGCATTTTGTGGGCGGCCGGCCGGCCTCCTGTCTGAGCCCAGCCCCAGTTCTGTGCAGGGGTCGGCCCCGGTTAGATCGATACCCCAACACTGTGATTACAAATTATTACAACACGGAATGTTAACTTTGCTAATTGTGGCTCTAACTGAAAAGCCTCATTACACAAAACTCATGTTAAGGCTATCTTGTCCATGTATATTTTGTGGTGGCCTTCACCTCAAAAAACTGAATTTTAAACACCGATTAGAACGCGTTTGGCTTCGGTGCCAAATATGTACAATTCTACATATTCCCAAAAAGACTGTTTACTTTCCAACTTAAATCTTTGTGTATTTGTAGTAAAATTCCTGAAGTTAAACTCATTTGTAAACTGTCCGTAGCATTATACAGGGCGTAGTAAACAATGCAAAATATAGTACAGCACAAAACCAGCATCAAAATAAGCATTTTAGGGGACGCAGATAAACATAACTGGAATGTGTTGTCATTTCTCAGCCAAAATGAATTAGAACCCACACAAGTGTGCCTCTAATGTCTCAACTAATGATTATTGAGAGAAACTAATCATTGCATGTGTGTACTGCACTTTATGATTTATAGTACTTGTATTTAATATGTACTTGATATTACATAAATTGCACTCTGAATCTATCTCTCTCTTTCTCTGCCTCTCTTCCACACTGACATACATATACCGCCCCCCCCAAAAAAAAAAAAAAAAAAAAAAAAAAAAACCACTGACAACACTCAGTATATTGTGCCAAACCGATCGGTTTTCAAATAGGAACCCTTGTCCGAAAATGTACGGCTTGGACGCTGGATAGCGTCGAAATTTGAGAAAGAACGGTTGTGACAATTTGTTAACATTTGCTCTGGTATCTTAATACACAAAGAATGCAACTCTTTAGCTATTTGCACGGGGATAAACGACCTGAGCATAATTACATTTCTGCGCATGCACTAAATTCTTCCATAGAGTCCTTGGTGCGCATCCTACTGTGTTACTTGTGTAGTTTCCAGTACAGTCAAGTTTAACAGCAGTGTGACATGTACACTACACAGCTGCTGAAATGGCCGACATGAGCACCAGCACACTTTGACGTAAAAGTGTGTCGCATACCCAAATCAATGAATTTGGTAAAGGTGGAGCAGTTCCGTAGCCAGCACGGTCATCACATCTGACACCTATAGACTATTTTCTGTGGAGTTACATGAACAGTATGGTGTATGATACTCCTGTAACGCCAGCGGAGGACATTATGGCTCGTGTCCATGGAGTGATTGGAAATCTTCAAAGACAATCGCATATATTGGGTCACATGCACAAGGCTCAACACCACTGATATAGGCTCTGCAATGACGTAGGAGATACACAGTTCGTTTGTAATGTAGACAGCTCGATGTTGGGTTTATTGACGAAATGTGAACGTACACTCATCTCACACTTCGACGTTCTCCAGCGTCCAAACCGTACATTTCCAAACAGGGTTTCCTGTTTGAAAATCGATCTGTTTGCCGTCCCGCACAACATACCAAGTGTTGTCGGTGTTTTTTTCGGGGGGGGGGGGGTGGGCACGCTGTATACCTCTATACACATACATATCTGTATGCTCAAATATGGAATATTGTGAGTAACAACAGTCAAGTGGCAACTCTAAGGGTTTCCCAGGACATTCGAGGCCCATCCGGAAGCCGGCTATTTGCACGTGTTTGAGAAAGATGTGGCTACGTCATCACCAGTATACAAGCCTGTGGAGCGCATGGAGAGAGCCAGTTTTTGAGTTGGCCAATGTTTCAGTGAGTACGAGACAGCTGTGAAAGATACGCCGCGTCGAAATGAAGAAGTTTTAATGAATGCGGAGTGATTGTATCCTCACAGCTAGTGTATGAGACAGAAATAGAAGACAAATCAGTGAACAGAAAGCTCAGAATCGAACCTCTGCACACTGCATCTCTCCTGTACACTCTGTGCACGCTATACGTGGTCCCTAACGAACAAACAAAATAACTTAGTTGAGTTATATAAACACAAAATGGAGAGAAAATTGCAGGACATTTCACTACGAGACAGAGTTTCAAACAAAGGACACGTCTTCCAAGAATGTAGCACAGCAGGCTGCAAGAATCAAATGAAATTAGGCGCAAAGCTTCACCACGACAGATGAACTCAGTCGACGCATACATTGGAAAACAAAGTGAGGAAGGCCAAGAACAAGATAGAGAGACAACTTCATACGACTAGTGGAACCTCACTGGTCCAGTGTTGCAAAGTGCAGAACTAATTGGAAAAGCCACGGAAGAGTATTAATAAGAAATAATAGTGTATGAACACCAAAAACTACATTTAAGTTCCTAGTCCCATACCTCAATCGGTAGAGTACAGGTCTGTTATGCAAGGGGTCTCGGGTTCGATTCCCGGCTGGAAGGATAGGAAGTTTTCTTCAACTAGGATTATTCCCCATCTTTCCTAGAGTCTGGAAGTATGAATGAGTGTGTGAATGTGTGTGAATTTAATGTAATAAATTAATAGAAAGTAATAGAAACTCAAAGTTCAAAAACCAACGCTAAGCGAGTGAACACCATTTCTGTTCAGGAACATTAAAAGTAGATCTAGGTTTGGATAATGTTAAGAATTATTAGTAGAAGTCTAAGTGAAATCCAAGAATTAATATTTATAATGTTGTCTAACCACGTGGAATAGTTCACCACGTGGGTCTTTATACAAGAACTTCAATTCTTGCAGTAGACCTATGCACTTTACGGGACACTTTGGGCTTTATTCTTTCATTCGTTCGTTCGCTTTAGACACACACACACACACACACACACACACACACACACACACACACACACACACACACACACACTCACATGTGGGTATGTTTGTAATAATGCTTTTCTGCTTTTAGGATTCCGGTCTCAGATGTATGTATCTGGTAAAATGTTGGCATCGAATTCCTAGTTAGACTATAATACTTTCTCTACATCCTATAGCTATGCAATAGAGAAAGCAAAAAGATAATTTTTGATTGAATTTGAATTCTATGGAGATGTGGAAACGCAGCTTCCGAAAGTGCGACTGCCATCGATTGCTTACGTGGACCCTTGAATAGCGCTTCCAGACAAGCAGCAACACTGGTTTTCTGCAACATACAGCGTTACTCTAAATTGCTCAAGTGTCCACTTTTTGATTTGGACTACTCTAGGCCAACTTTCGGATTTCTTAAGCTGCTTTCCTTCTGCTTCAAAATCTCCAGTGTCCTGCTGATGCTCTGTTCCCTGCAGGTAGCAATTCCCAAATGTTCCGCGGCACAGCGGAGAGTACTTTGGGTGTGAGTATTTGAGTCCGCTTAAACCTGTGTTTTAATAGAATTAATTGACCTTATTACATAAGGCACCACACGTGGTGGACAGTAACAATAAAAAAAAAATAAAAAATAAAAAATAAAAGGTTATACAATCTGAAATACGTCGTTCCAGCATCAGGTTATCTGAACCAGCATAAGTATTCGACATTTTTATAATTATTGACTTCTTTCAAAACAATCTTTAATTCATTGCTGTGCATATTTACCTACAATTAAAATACTTCGAATAGAAATAACAGTTGTTATGCTATAAATGGTGTAAACAAACTATTATGTGAGTTTTCTAATTTCTCAGGAGCAAATAATTGTCTGATAAGCCACGTGTAATACACGTTTTATCTAAACTAATATTAACTGAAATAAACTTATATTTTATTAATACTATTAGAGTGGTCATTACGAAGAATCGAATTTTAGTCGTGACGGAGGTAACCCCTCTGGAATAAACCGTTTCAATTCCGGTTGTTTAAACTGCACCAAATAAATAAATTTATGAAAATGGATATTTCCGAAGAAGTCTCAGATTATGATAAAAATCTGTACTTACTTTGTTATCCGGCGAGTCGAAGGACTTACATGACAAGGAATTTTCATTATTTAAAGAATGGGTTGGGGGGGGGGGGGAGAGGCTGCCAAAGGAGTTAAAATAATTTCCGAAGATGTGTTGCTACCATGTTTATGTTTACAATAAGCTAGAGGAATAAAGCAACTACTTGTTCAAACCACCATTATATTGGTGTAATTGGTATCCAACTATTACAATATTTGTCCCAAGTGTTAATATAATTTATTAAATCACGGGCCAGGGCTTACCGCCCAGCAGTGTCGTCCCCCACACCTACCCACTACAGGCGTCATGAGTGGGGTGCAGAACTGGAGGGTGGGACTTGGTCAGCGGCCCGAGCCTTTGCGACCGGTTATGCGGTCTTAGTTACCTTAGTTCGCTACTTCTTTATCAAGTAGCTCTCAATCGGCCCCTCCGGGACCTAACGAGGCTGAGTGCACCCCGTGCCAGAGCTCCCACAGCGGGAGAAATTCGCACCCAGGTACCGGAGATCAAACCCGGGTGGTCACTCGAGTACAGGTAGTCAAGTATAGTACCTATTACAAATTTCAAGGCTGTCCAAAATATAGTGTATACCTTACATTAATGTTAAGTGATTTTCATTCGCTCATAAGATTGCTACTAGGTATGTAAAACTGCATATTAATGCTTGTATTGTTATTAATTATTGTGTTTTTAATGTTTAACCTCACGTGAATTGCAGCCCACCCAGATTTTTATATCCAAACAGGGCAAATTCCAGCAGACTTGTCTTTCCTATATTATATTTTTAACAATTTAGTCATTCACAGAAATTGGTGACAAACATAATAAACCGTTGCCCGTGTTGCTTCTAGATTATTCTACGTCGTAATGTAATCTAGATTCAGAAGTTCATTCTCTTTGCCCATTTCAGCGTGACTCTTAAATGAAAGTATTCAACTGCAGAACAAAAGAGCTTTGAAGAAGGCCATTATGAAACGGCAGTTATACGAATGACTAAGTAATGATATTACACAAATCCATCAAACGTGCTACAGTACGAGGAGCCTGCGACAACTGCAAGAGCAAGTTGGTCGTAGCAGCGAATCAGGTCCTTTTCTGCAGTCGAGTGGAATCACAGCGCTCGTTAGGCGGATCAACTAGAAGTAATTGTGTCGAGGAGAAAAAGAGACGACACGAGCTTTTTGCACCGCTGCTGCGGCAACTCTGCTACCATTCTCTTACTGCGAAATAACTAAAAACAATACTCGAACCGTTTTCAACTCGTGATGCTGTTAAATACATATTCATGTTACTTATTTACATTTGTATTTTTATGCTTCCCAAACAAGCGGAACGTGATGACACCTGCAATTGCTGCTGATGATGATGATGAACCTAGGGGTATTAGCCCAAAGTGCTCTTTAAATAAATAAAACATCTGATATGTTATACTCACATGGCTTTCTCTACACTTGTACTAGCCAGTCTTACAAATTGTTATTCCTATATCTTCTTCATGTTAGTTGAAATAAACATTTGCAGAAATTATCTTATTGCTTATTTCCTTATAGATACAAGTGGAATATGGGAATACAGTAGGCTCTGAGCGATACTCAAATCTTTCAAAGCTTTGAGATTCCGCTAAGATGTAAACAGTGAATAAGGATGTTCCATTTGACGAAGGCTTGTGTATTCCAAAATTCATACAAATAACAAGAAGTTTATCTGAAATGGTTCACTCTACAAAAAGAATTATGTGATAATAAATTGTTTTAGCAAGGTCTATATTTCTTGTACAGTAAGATTTGGTCTATCTCTTATGCTTTACCAGTTATGCAAGTCTTCCAGGGTAAATAGGACTACATAGGATATAGCCAGAAAACTCAAAATATACATTTTGTTTGTAATAAAATATCTTAAACACGTGTAATTTTAATCAAAATCGTTAGAGCAATTTTCAAGAAAATCAAAATTTTCGAAACATTTTTCATCTAAAGAGTGGTTTAGGAGGAGGAATTTTCTTCAAAATTTTCGTGTCGCATCCTTGAAAGACATCAAACTTAAATACCAACTTTGATTTTTAACCGGCTTTTCGTTTTTAAGTTATACTGTCCACAGACTGACACACACACACACACACACACACACACACACACACACACACACACACACACACATTAAAACGCGCGCGCTCATGGACCTTTTTCTAAAAATGCTGTTTTTGGATTCAGGGAGCCTCGAAACATATGTTTCCGGTGAAATCTAGACATCGAATTTTTGGATGGAATACAATACTTCCTCTACTATACGTAGTAGAGAAAATAAAAATTTGTTACATTTACAGGAAATTTTTTTTCCAATCTAGTGCATATTTTCTCATTTTTGTATGTAAATAGTTTTGTATATTCACATAAATTACACAATTGCAGCAAGGAAACCTTTTTAAAAATAATTTTCAGTTATTTACACAAAATCACATAAAAGCAGCAACAGAATTATTAACAGGTCACTTCCCCAATTCTCAATTACACAGGCCAGATGTCGCAATTTGTTACTCATTATTGGAAGAACTGTTATATCAGTTACAGTATACCTTCAGTTGTAAGAAAATATAAACATCCTGCTTGCTCATGCTACATAAGGCCGCAAAGTCGGTCTGGGTGGCTCAGTTGGTTAGACGCTGGTCTACTGATCCCAAGGTCACGGGTTCAAACCCGGCCCAGGCCGATGGTTTTTAAGTGTGCTTATAAACGACAGCTCCATGTCAGTAGATTTACTGGCATGTAAAAGAACTCCTGCGGGACGAAATTCCGGCACACCGGCGACGCTGATGTGATCCTGGCAATTGACAGCGTCGTTAAATAAGAAAATAATTTAAAATTTTGAGGCCGCAAGATAGGAACTGGGAATTCCTCTACTGCCATGTGCATAATTATACCGCTCGAAAAAGTTAAAGGCATGTGAACGCTGGCCAAAGCTCAAGCGGAGCGCTGTTGCCAAGCGTAGTGCGTGTACCGGCAGAGATTCTATACATAAGAGCACGTGAAATGCATGTACCACATTCGGCAGCGCTGGTAGGAGGGGCAAGCTTAGGACTCGCTGGAGTCTGCAGTACGGTCCGCCTCCATATGCCCTTTAACTTTTGCGAAGATTATAGCTTTGTTGCGCTGTAGGGATGTAACGTATCGACAGTTTTGAGTTCACAGTGGATTAAACATGCCTTTGAGAGAAGCATGTTCGAGTAGTCCAAGTTTTCGGAAATAATAATAATAGATTTAAAAGAATATTTAAAATTTAAAATATGTTGGATGGACCACATGAAGTTTGATGTGTGATTGACTGTCCAGGTCACAATTATGCAAGACTTACTTCTTGCAGTGCACTAAATCTATTTTCTGCGCTTCATGTGACCTCAAATTTTTTCGGTCAATTCTCTTTATCGAACCTTTGTGTGTGACAACTTTTGTATTTTCAATAAGGACGTGCAAAGGAAGGTAACTATGCAAAATAGTTTGTTACAGAGCGAAGGGCATAAACTTCATAAATATGTGTAGTGATTGTATATCATTGTATAACTGTCTGTGATTAAAATGGGCTTCTTATAAATGGAAAAGCACATTTTAAGGCAGTATGGTTTCTATCTTTTGTAGACTAACCCTCAAAATCATAAAGTTTCTGATTAGTTCTGCCACCTCTTGTTTGAAATAAATACTAATAATTTGCAGATGTGCTGACACTGAAGAGCTTGATTGTAAGTAAATATAGCTGTTATTTCTTGCGATTATATTTGAAATCATCTATAAATGCTCTAAAACCGAATAAAGTAACTAGACTAAGATTGCAAATTTTAACAATGGTCTGCCAAAACTCGAATATTAACTCAACTGCTGAATTATGTGCCATCAATTTTTCATGAGTGTTACAGAATTTTTATGTTTTGTGTCTGGTGAAGGTGATGATTTTCACAAAAAAGCGTCACATTCTGACATTATCTGATCCTGAACGAGTATGTGAAATATGTCATATAGGCGCAGAAGTTTTCAAGGGAAGTATTTATCAATTTTTAATAAGAACTTACATCATAAATCTAAAGTTACTGTTTAAGAGTGATTTTTAATAAGTGGATTAAAAGAAATCTGATGTGTTACACTCACATGACTTTCTCTACTCTTGTACTAACCATTCCTACAAGCTCTTATTCCTATATTTTCTACATGTTAGTCGAGATAAACATTGGCAATAAGTATCTCATTGCTGATTTTCTTGTAGGGTAAGGGCAAAACAGTGGACTTCAGCGAAAGCGAAATGCTCTAAAGCTGGTCGCTATATGAAGCCTTTGAAATTCTTTGCTCTGCACGACCAAGAGATATAGTGAATAACGAACTTTCATTTCAGAAGACTATAAGTATTGCAAAACTCACAAAAATAACAAGGAACATCTCGGAAATGGTTCATCCCACAAAAAATGAATTTGGACATGAATTGTGTGTTTTAACGAGATCTACATTTTTGTAAAGTAAGATTTGGTCTCTCTCTTACGGTCAACCGGTTATGCAAAGTCATCAAGAGTAAATAGACATGTGCTATATCCAGAAAATTCAAAATATACATTTCATTTGCCATAAGAGTATCTTAAAGATATGGCATTTTATTAAAGATCATTAGAGCCATTTTGAGAAAGTAAAAATTTTCCAAAAATGTTTCATGTAAAGTGGTGAATCTGCAAATCTTCGTGTTGCATCCTTGAACCAACCAGCTTCGGTTTTTAACCGCCTTTTCGTTTTGGAGGTATGCTGTTCACCGACAGAACACACACATACACACAGATCTTTTTCTAAAAATACTTTTTTGGATTCAGGGGCCTCAAAATATATTTCCAGTGAAATCTCGATATCGAATTTTTGGGACAAGTGCAACACTTCTACTTACTATATGCAGTAAAGAAAGCAATATGTTTTAAGTGAGTATCTTAACGCTAAGTCTAAAAATATATACCACAATGTCAACTGTTTTTTTTTACTGTTTTTCTCATGCATGTGCCTTTAGGGAAATCTTTGGGAGAAGGGTGGAATTAAGGCAAATTTGCACAAAACTGCATCGACAGAGGAACCTATCTTTGTCCTAGCGTGGTCTATAAATCATATGCAAACGCTTAAACAGAGTAGGCTCGTGTTAGCAAACTTTAAACTGCTCAGTAGTAAACATTCTGTAAATTGATGGTTTAGTAGTCGATATTTGGACCCGAGAATAACACTAACATAAAACTCAGCATTTCTGAATTCGTAGATTTATTTTGAAACTGGTCATACACGATCAGGAAGGGATGTATCGACTAATTTGCAGCAAACAACAATACAATCTGCATCAACTATCGTAATTATAGGAAAACGTTCCGAGTACATGGAAGATTACAGGAAACCATTAGTAGGTATGTAATTCACAATAGACACCTTATGAAAATATTTCGATATGCGGAGTGTTCAATAAAAATAATTCCAGAGTGACTTTTAATTCACCTAAGTAGTCCTGCGGTAAGCTGCTGTTGTCTTCAAAATCCGTCACGTCATAGGAAACAGAATTGCAAGCTTTGTATAGTTTATCCATGACTGCAATGCAAATACAACCTCGCAGAGTTGGCCACTCTGGCTGAGTGCAAGTTTTAATTGGGAAAACAAAGGATATTCCACATTTCAGTTTAGGAGCATATGTTTTCACTGAACATTTCTATGATTCCTACAGAAACTTACTCAGTGATTAACAGCAAAATGCCATTGGTTGAACATAAGCAATTTTCTGGATTACTCCCAAGTTTACCAATATGCTGTTAATAATTACCATGTATTATTCTTACGTTAGACACTACTGTTTTACAGTGGTAGAGGTAAGATGGCGTTGGTATCGGAGTTATTGACTGGAAAGATTAACAATGTTATAAAGAAATGCTTGGAGATGAATAATCGTAAAAAGTTATTTCCACATGTTAAAATTAGTGCATAATTTATGAAGCATGACTTAAAATGTCGTCAAGAAGAAGTTATTAACGAGCAAGTTGCGTGTAAAGGAAAGGCAATTAGTTAAGTTAGTGGAGCTAAGTGTAGAGTGAAATCAAGTCAAGAAAGCGATTAGCCCACTTCTTCATAACCTCAACGTTAGGTACATTCAAGAGATTCCGAGTTTGAATAAAGTTTAGTGTGAGTTACACAGATAAGATTTTCTCCGGGAATGTTCCTTATCCTGAGAAGAGAAATGTCCGTTAATTTCAAGTTTTATGGACCCCTTGACTCATTTGATCATAATTTTACCCTTTCATCGTCCGATTTAGCGTACCAGGTTAAAAGATGTTGAACTTAAGGATGGAAAAAAATAGTAGCTTAAGTTTCCGATGCATGGCACTCAATACTTCATTATTCAGGGTGCTTGCAAAATGCATGTAGACCAATTCAGAAAATTAGAAAGAGAAAAGGGTTTCTTAAGGTTTAGCAAGTCACAGAGTAAGAACCATGGTTCAAGTGCGAATAAAGGTTTAAGAGTTAGCAACATACAGAGTGTTAGACGTATAGACACCGTTATTTTGATAAACGGTACCTTAATGGGCAACCATTTCGGTGTGTTTGTTGGCTTTTCGCTTCGTCTAACAGTTTTCTCACAAATTGCAAAAAGCTTTCGAACTTAGTTCCGTTACAACATTCGCTATCGGGAGGCCTGCCCACTCTGCGTTACGCCTCTCGGAGAAAATAAATATGTATAATTATTAAATAATTACATAGACTTCCACTGTCTTTGTCCATTACTTCTTTCTTGGCTTCCGGAATGGGCCGCGTCCTCTTGGCTTTTTAAAAGTTAAAAATTATGCCAACATTTCACCATAAACTATATTCGGCTTCTTCATTGGTCGACTGCATACTTGTCCTACATACGACTTTTGTGTGGAAGAACAGTTAATTGCATTGATTGACCTTATAGTTGGCTACATTAGAAGCCAAGTACTCACAATATTGTAAGTCGCCATTAGGGTATGTTGTCTCGTAGAATTTGAGATCTCCTTGTGTAGTTTAGCGGGGAAAATGAGTGTGTGTTGGAGAGTTTAATATCGTATCGGCATGTTGACCATGGTAGCTTAGTGGTCAAAGCAGCCGTACGGGCACCGGAAGAGCGGTGGTTCAAATTCCTGCTATGGTATTACCTTTTACAGTCTCATTCTGCCCTTTCCAATCGTGCCCTACACACGACTATAGTGTGAATGAACTGTTAACTGCGAAGATAGAGATTGCCGAGACGAGATTTTTGGGACATGTGACAGGTTACAGACTTTTGGATTAAAAAAGAGGAACGAAGACATTAGAAGACAGTTGTAAATCAGGAGTCTACATGAAGTAATAAATTAATATAGAAGAAAATGTCAAGAACATGTAAATAGAATGAATGAAAATAGAACATCACAAATAATAGAAAATTATAAACCAATGGGTAGAATGACTGTCCGCAGACCGCGAATGAAGTGAGCAGATCAGTTTCCTTGAAGGCGGAACAAGCCACGAAACTTATGTCATGATCATGAAGATGATACAATGCAATGCACAATTATAGCTTCAAATGAATGGACTGAACCGCAGCTGTTATAAAGTTTTTCAACAGAAAGTTAATGTTCTCAGACAAGGTAGAAATCGCTAATTATGAACACCACCAGATATTCTGCAACTCAAGAGGTTATCAAGGAGCTAAGAGGCGTACTTTATTTCAGTCTTGATAGATCTATCTAAGCATTGCATGTAAAGTTGGTACCTTTCCTTCTTAAGTAGCTTAATCCCGAGAAAGCAATTACCGTAAAAGTTTGAGAGTCATAAAATTAAGCAGAGAAAAGTTAAATTGTGGGTTTCTTATGGTACCAGAAATGTTAAGAAACGTTTAACTTGGAGGAAAGATAGTACAAATGTCTACAGGTAAAACAACACACGCGCTCGCACAGACACACACACACACACACACACACACGCACACACACATTTTGGAATAAAACAAAGGTACATCATGTGTGCCACAAGTTACGATCAAAAACTGATGTATGACTTTCTCTAGTCTTTACAAACTACTCCTACAAACGCTTATTCCGCTCAAATATATAACGCTGGTCACTATGTGGTACAAAAATCACCCAGAATGAAGAGGACTTCTGAGGACATTCCAGAAATTCAAGACATACACTTAGTTTATTATATTATACATATGGTACTTTAATGAAAATTGTTGGTTATTTTTGAAAACATTTAAATTTTCGAAAAACGTTCCATGTAAAGGGCAGCCTGGGGTGAAGGATTTTCTTCAAGCTTTTGGATCGCATCCTTGGAAGATGCTGAGCTTAAATACGAAGTTTAGTGTTTAACCACCTTTTGAATTGTGGGTTACGTTGTTCACATATGGACACAAACACGGACATTTTTCTAAACAGGCTTTTCTTATATTGCGGCGGTCCAAAACACCTATTTCCAGTGAAATATGTCAATTTTTGGCTTGGAATGCAATACTTCCACTACTTGCTGCAAGAATGTAGTACAGAAAGTAAAAAGTGGGAAATTTGATTAATATTAGGTGTCCTGCACATGCACTGCAAGCATATTTAAACAAAAGAACGCAGCTTATGATTGTTACTCTTGCCAGCTTTGAAGATAATTATAGACATTTTATCATTACTAAAATTTTATTTATTCTGCATACATAAGAACCTCAGTAAGTAGAGGAAGTGTTGTATTCCACTCAAAATCTCGATGTCAAGCTTTCACCCGAAATATGTTTTGAAGCCCCCTGAATCCAGTAAAAAAGGCGTCCTTAGAAAAAGGTCTGTGTGTGTGTGTGTGTGTGTGTGTGTGTGGAGGGGGGGGGGCAGCATAACTCAACTCGTTTAAAAACCAAAGTTGGCATTTAAGTTTAACATCGTTTAAGGATGTGACACGAAGATTTTGTAGAAAATTCCTCCACCCTAAGTACCCTTTACATGGAACATTTTTCGAAAATTTTGGTTTTCTCTAAAATCGTTCTAATGATTTTGATTAAAATGCTATATGTTAAAAATATTTTTATGGCAAATGAAATGTATATTTTGAATTTTCAGCCTATATTCCACGTAGTCCTGTTTAGTTTTGATAACTTTTGCATAACTAGTAAGCCGTAAGAGATAGACCAAATCTTACTATACAAAAACGTAGATCTCGTTAAAACACACAATTTATGTCCGAATGAATCTTCTGTGGACTGAAGCATTTTGGAGATATTCCTTGTTGTTTATGTGGGTTTTACAATACTTATGTATACTTTCCTCACATGGAAGCTCGTTATTCACTTTTTTTATGTTAGCCGTGCAAAGAGAACGGAATTTGGAAGCTTTAAAAGACTGAATTATCACTCAAAGCCATATTCCCATATTCCCTTTGCATCTACAAGGAAATATGCAATCAGATAATTTTTGCAAATGTTTATCTCAACTATATAGCGTTTCACTCTTAGAAGACAGTATGGAGTTAAATGGGACATCTCTGTCTCTATCTAGCGCATACAAGTTGCCATTAGCCGCGTCCTTTTCTACCCTCGCTCTGTTGCCAGATTCCTAATAGCATGGTATAAATATTCATTTGTTATAAATTTCAGGTTTCAACACATTATCCTATGCAGAATTTTTTTCTCTATCAGGTTATATCCTTTTCAGAGTCATTATACATTTCTATAGGTCCAAATTTCTTCAGAAAACGTTTTTTTCAATAGAAGTCCGATATTTGCTGTTTCTACACTCATCACGCACTAACTAACAAACTAACTGCTAGAATGCATCTATATTTTTTCCTTAGGTAGAGTAGACCATAGTGCTACTACCTGCCTACTTTGAATTCTCTATGTTTACCCAGTTAAGTGTTATAATTGTTTAAATTAAATGTTTTCGGAAAATTTTATATATGTGCACTGCAAAAGTTACGCAGTGTGAAACTTTTTTGTTATTGAGTTTACATCAGGGAACCAGCGAGAACAAATGTTGAGGAAGGTTGGAGAAAGTTTTTAAAATAAACCAAAAGGCAGTAACCTCCTTTTATCCAGTAAGGCAAACAAAAGGTATTCATCTATTCAGCGTCAGGCCTGACACAGAAGATAGTATAAGGAGCAGCACTAACATTAGTTCGAAAGAAGCCGTGTGTGTAACTGTGAGCTGTTATTGCGTTATTTGTTTAATATTTTTGTAAATATTTGTAGTTATGGAGGGTGAAGCTAGGAAGGGACGATATGTTGGTAAATAAAGAAGTAAGGAACGCCAAATAATTATCAATGTGTTAGATTATTTGTTATGTAAAATGCGTGTAAGTAAGGCTGTAAAAGAAACAGCTAAGGCTATCGGGTGTTCAGAAGCAGTAGTGTGTATGATTAAAAAGGAACTAATGAAAGGACCTCTAAGAACGCCATCGAAAAAGAAAGCAAAAAGGGCGGGACTACACAAAATGCTAGGTTAACACAATATGATTGAACAGTGCAAGGTGGAGTGCGGCGAATTGTTCATTCTTTACTGTTTGCAAATATTCCACCCACGCTGAATATAATTTTGTCACAGTTCAACAGTGATGAGACCCTACCAAATTTCTCAAGGGCCACTCTGATTTGGGGTTCGAATATGAAAGAAAGGGTAACAAGTGCATATTAATAGAAAGAGACGATATCGATATCATCAGATGGCGACATAAATGTCTAAAAGACGTAAAAGGTTTAGGGACCAGGGGAAATCAATTGTTTATACAGACGAGCCATTTGTAAATTTAGGTCATACAGTAACAAAGGCGTGGAGGGATACCAAAGTTAAAAGTGCCCGTCTCGTCAAGCACCAATTGAAGGACTAAGTACAGGACTCAGGCCACCTCGAGTCGCTCGCGGAGAAAGATTCGCAACTAGTACATGTTGCAACACTGCGCTCCATTTAACGTGTACTGTCTTTTAAGGGTGAGACGCGCTTTAATACGAAGAAGATGTAGGAATAAGAGTTTGTAAGAAGAATTAGTGCAAGAGTAGGTAAGGTCATGTGAGTGCAACACATTAGATGTTTTAAAATCCTTTCTTGAAAATCCACAATCACTTACCATTCTCCAGTTCATTGTAAATTAGATGAAAGTACAAGTATGAATAGAGATGTTAGAAAGGAAGGCGTAACAATACCCAAGTTAGAGTTGGAAGTGAAAGAATGCTTACGCTACTTTCCATCAATTAATTTAAGAAGTTATTGACAGACATGTCTGGACACGCAAAACAACGGAATCAGGGGAAACGTTTTTTGTACGATTCCATAAGTATGTAACTGACCTCTATGACATAATCATCGATAGTGTTCAGGGGTCCACATTTTGGATCAGATCCTTGTGATGTTATCCAAAGTTCCTGTAGTGTACGAGGATTAAAACAAGGATTTCTCCTGTTGAACTTAGACCAAAAACAATGTTTAACGAGATGAGCTACCTGTTTGTGAACTGAAAATCAACATTTCCAGCAGCTCCTATCGGGTAAGGATTTTAGTACGCCTCTTAGGGAACAATTTTCTCGGAGACTTATCGGTTCTCTCGAGCAGTGGAGAGCACCTGCAGAAGCAGTTACCATATACTGCGTGTCCCAAAAAACACCGACAGCGCTTAGTATGTTGTCGGGATGGCAAACTGATTGATTTTCAGATAGGAACCCCTGACAGGAAATGTAGGGTTTGTACGCTGGAGACCGTTAAAGTTTGAAAAAGAACGGTTGTGACAATTTATTAATATTCGTTTTGGTATCTTAATACGGAAGGTATGCTACCCTTTAGCCATCTGTGTACTGGGATGAACAGCCTCAGCATAACATTACTGCTCCTGCACTAAATTCCTCCATAGATTTCTTGGTGTTTACCGCGTTACTTGTGTAGTTTTCAGTAAGTAAACATTTTAACAGCAGTGCGATAAGAAACGGCACACAGCTGCTGAAATGGCCGACATGACTTCCAGCACACTTTGATGTAAATGTGCGGAATCACCTCAACGTCACATATTCAAATCGATCAAGACCAGGACCATGGCCAGCACTATTAGCAGATCTAACACCTCTAGACTATTTTCTGTGGAGGTGTATGAAGAGCATGGTGTATTACTCTCCTGTAACGTCAGCGGAGGACCTTATTGCTCGAGTCCACGGAGCGATTGAAAATCTTCAGACAACCGCAGGTATTGGGTCATGTGCACGAGGCTCACCATCGCCGATATAGGCTCTGCAATGGCGTAGGAGGTACACAGTTTGATGCCCGTTTGTAATGTAGACAGCTCGAGTTGGGTTTGTTGACTAAATGTTAACGCACACCCATCTCATACTTCGATGCGCCACAGCGTCCAAACGGTGCATTTCCGGACAGGGGTTCCTGTTTGAAAAGCAGTCAGTTTGCCATCCCACACGACCTACTAAGCATTGTCCGTGTTTCTTGGGACTATAAAGACTATATAAGTGTCCTTGAAACAGTGTTCAGAAATGTAAACAGGAACAAGAAAGGATGGGGAGTTAAGGTTAATGGAGGGATATTGACGAACTTGTGATTTGCTGACGACATGATAATATATGAAAAATATGCGGCAGAACTTTAGGAGATATCAGAGTAAGACTGCAAATGAACCATGCAAGAACTATTGTAATGACAAATTCCACGGATGTGATAGTTAAAATTGAGGTACTATTCAGTACTGCAGCAACTACATTCTTCTGGGACAATCAGAAAAACGAGAGGTGGAATTACAGAGAAGAATAAATTTAGCATGGGGGAAATTTTACAGTCTAAAATTCATATTAATGGAAAAAACGATCACCCCGCGTTGAAGTTAGTAAACCTAGAAGCATGTGTCATCCCAGTACTTCTGTATGGTAGGCAGACTTGGACGTAACGAAACAGGTAACAATTCAGATGTGCCAGCGGAAAATTGAGAGGAATATATTAGAGATCAGACTCACGGATAAAGTGAGAAACGGGGAGCCAAGAAGAAGAACTGGAATAGAGGGTGCGGCTGAAAGTGCAAGAACATTTAAATGGAGATGTGGAGGATAAGTGGCCAGAATGACTCAAAACAAGCGCCATGGCAATGTGATGGGGCAGAAGATTGGCAGAAGAATTTAGTGAAATGTGTGAAGTGATTGATGATAATTGGACAAGAGTAGCAAGAGACAAAGAGAAGTGGAATGGAAGTTAAACTGTCAACTAATTCCAGAAGGAAAATTTACAGTAAGTGGTTCACACTGTAAATTTCATAGAGCTAGCACCACAAGCTGTGGGGGCCCTTGTCCATTGGGATCTGTCAGTTATCTCTATCTGTATATAAAAAGCTTAGTAGATAGAGAAAGCTATGTATGTAACACAGCAGATATTTTATTTTGTATTATTATTTTTTTTTTTTTTTTTTTTTTAATTTTTAATGTTTACTGGTATTCTGTCATGTGGTTATATGCCTAATCGGTAATATTCAGTTAAGGAACAAATTACCTATAATCCGGAAGGAATATTATGATGAAAATAATATTATAAGAAAATCCGGCCTAAGAAAGCCACTTATCAACACCCCTAATGTAAAAAATCGGATGTGTTGCACATGACTTTCTGTACTCTTGTACTAATTCGTACAAACTCATATTCCTTTATGTTCTTGGTGTTAGTTGGGATAAACATTTGCAGACTTGTTTACTTCCTTGTTAGTGCAAGGGGAATATGGGAATACAGTAGGCTTTGAACGATAGTCAAATCTTTTGACGCTTTCAATTCTGTTCTCTTTGCACGCCTAAGAAATTAATAAACTATAGTTTTAAAAAACTAGCAAATACACGCTTTTATAACAAACCCAACTAAACAGTAGAAAATAAATTTTAAGTATGAAGAATTTGTTCCCTAAAGTCAAGTAGTTCATTCTATTTCAAAATTCTGCAATAAGTTTAAAATAAAAAGTGGTTTAAATTAGCAAAATAATAAACTTTATTGTATAAAAGCGTGGCGCGCTTTTCATGTTAATTTTATCACAACTTTACTTTTATAAATAGCTAGCAATGTAACTATTTATAACATTGGATATCCGACAGTAAAATTTAGTATTATAGTTTTCTTAAAATACATTAAACTTAAATACCAACTTTGGTTTTTAACTGACTTTTGGTTTTGAGTTATGCTGTCCACAGACTGACAGGCACGCACATGGACCTTTTTGTAAAAATGCCTTTTTTGAATTCAGGGGACCTCAAAACATATTTCAGGTGAAAGCCTAACGATTTTTTGGGTGGAATACAATACTTCCTCTACTTACTATACGTAGTAGAGAAAGTAAAAACAGCAGTAAAACAGCAGTAACATTAAAATTGGTTTCTTCTTCTTCAGAGAGCTCGGTCAAGAACCAATCAGAACGCTCTCTGCGGTCACGTGCTTACAGCCACTATGAGTGCACTATTGCCATTCCTTGCCCGGAGTATTCCGCAGAACGTTAATACCGGAAGCCCCTAACTTCCCGGATTCCCCTGTGGTGCTCCTAGTCCCTTCTGCCGCAGTTCTCAAAATAACAACCCAGCGCCATTTTCAGGCTTAGCACTCAGGGGCCTCACCTGTTTTAATTACAAAGAGAAATGCTAAACTTCTACTACGTTTCACCGAAATTCTGTTAATATGTTACGGCATAACGTCGCATACGCGAGCCGCTCTTTGTGGGAAGAGGGGCAGTGTATTTATCTGCCGTAGTCTCAGGTTTGATCCCCAAACGAGCTTGCAAATTAAAAAATGCTGCACCATTGCAATAGCTTAAGGGAAGCCAGAAATGCGGAGCTTAGTCAAGTACACACTGAACAAAGTAATCCCTCTTTTCTCAACTATTACCAAGTGAATTCCTTTGAAAATATCAGACATATAGTATACCAGACAACGGGGAATATCTATGGCAAAGTTCATTATTTTAGCTCTTATAATTTCCCTTTAAAGTTTGTTTAATAAATAAACAGAAAAATAAATACTTTGTGAAAAATAGGACATATTGCTCCCACAAAAATTAAAATAATCAGTAATAGCATAGCATTGAAACTTTTTGCACTTGGGTCTCACATGTTTGTTATGATATTGACCTAGAATTATTAAGTATGTGTAATGGGTTTGCTAGAATAATTTTTTCAATGTGAAGAAAAATGAAAATGTAACATTTATACAATTTTTTTCAACTAAATATGGATGCCATACTCAAATGGTAAGTCATATCATAATTCTATATCAGTACTTGTAGTTATATATAAAAAGAAGTGTGCACGATTTCAAGTCTCTAGCCCGAATGGTAGGTGAGAAAAATTGTCATTTGTATGAAAACTGTTTCTGAGAATAAGCCAATGAAACAAAAAAAAAAAAAAAAAAAAAAAATATAATGACTTCCAGCGAAACCCACATATTTAAATAAAGAGGAATTGTATATAAAACTATATATGTTGTTGTTCAGAAAATATCACAGGATGTAGCTATAATAAAAATTAAAAATGACATATTTGACCATTTCACACTTCTCGCTTCCCTTAAGGTATGAAGTTCTTAAGAAGTGTTAGCCATCACATTGTCATGTGACAAACCTTTTTGAATTTCGACAGTCTGTCAAATTAGACATTCCCTCATCTTGTGTCCGTTTTAATGGTAGCATTATTAGAGCAAGAAAAAGGGCGTTTCATTCTTCTCTTGAATATGAACCGCTATTAACATAATGTAAAACCGAGCCAGATGGTTCCACCGTAACGTATGGGGCTCGCATTCGGGAGGACGGGGCCGACCTTCATGACCTATGTTTTTTTTTTTTTTTTTTCCAGACTTTTCTTCAGGTCTCTAGGCGAATGATGGGAAGGATAATTACATCCCACGAATTTCCTGTCCCTCCGTTTCACCTCATCTTTGATGTCGTTTCACTTGTCATCTGCTTGGTTGTTTTAAGGTTGTAAGTGTCAGGGAGAGTGTCGACGTGTATGCCAGATGCTTGCTCTCTGTAAATACTCGTTCTCCGGATCGGGGAACCCCCCGAGTTCCGTGTACCCTAAGGAACCAGGAGCACGCAGCGGGGGGGGGGGGGGGGGAGTAATAGGAGTGCGAACCACCACCGGGGTCTGTCTTCTGCTATCAGACGCTGCGAAACACTACATCAGCTTTGTTAGCTGATTGCAATGTAACCCATAGATGTGTGATAGACTCTCCCGCAGCGAGTCCAGACGCGCTACATTGCTTGTATGGCATCAAGAATTCCAATTTTTATGTTGCGTGCAAACGAAAAGAGCAGTTCATTTTTGAAACCTCTCGCCTCGCACGAAACTGTCAAAATAAGAAGCACGCTACGCAGGAAAACCTTCCTTTGTTAGATGTTACCTGCTAAACCAGATATGTTCAACCTGGGGTACGCGTACCCCTAGGGGTACGAGAAGACTTCTTAGGGGTACAAAACATACAAACGTATGTAACAAAACGACAAAATCCAAATTCCTGTTACTTCACTATAACTTTATTGTCACCCTAATTTTACTACAAATGCATAATTTCCTTCTCTTTGTTAACATAGTCATTTCTGCTATCACGATTGTTCTTCTGATAATATTTGTCTTTCAATTACTTCCTTCAGTTTCTCTTTCTCTTATGTCTTGACTAGTACGATACAATCGCTCGACGGCACATACGTACTCACTGACAGGCTGACCGACTCACTCTCGTAACTAAAAAATAACTGTATTCGACTAGTTACACAGCTAAAAACAACTCAGCTCTATCACTAATTAAACTGCTTACTGCCTGTTCTATTTATACTGGAGCCGATATCATGTGACGAGATCTTTTCATGCCCACACGTGCAATGACTCAGCGAGAATCAATGAGAAGGTTCTCGACCCCTTCTGTTGTTGTCGCGTATTATTACACATACAACCAATGCAGGCCGCCGCCCCCCGTCCGTATATTGTTGCACCACCAATGTCACAATACTTCAGTGGAAGCTTTGAATTGCCCTCTCTCCAAGAATACATTTTGTATACTCTACCTGTTATATAGTATTGGTGATGGAGTTTTGGAAATAATTAAATTCCACCTACAAAATCTCAAGTTACAGTTTTTAAAATACCTTCTAGAAATTAAGAAAGACGGTAATACTCTTTAAATACGTTTTGCCCCATCGCCATCAATTTCTCTGATCCTCCCAAAAAATTAAAAGTATTTTAGAAGTGTGTGTTAACAGTTGACTGAAAATAAAAATCGAAATTATTATTTATTTATACCAACAAGCTTACTGCTGGTGCTTTTTTTAAGCGGAAGATCCGTGGTTCAAATCCCGGCTATGGCATTGAATTTTTCAGTCCTGATTCAACCTCATAAAAATCGAAAATTTGTCAATTTTTGATTTTTCGTGTTATGCACGCAGAGAATATACTGAATTTAATGACGCAGCATTCTTCCATTCCCTCTACTTATTTGTGTCAGCAGGGTTTATCTGTGTTCAGAGCAATCAAAGCGAAAAAGAAATCGCAAATCACCATTCATATTCGCACTAACGAAGATTCAGCCACAGATAAAGGAACTGGTGTCCAGAAAGCAAGATCAGCCATCTGTTTAACAGGTTAAAAGCATAGACAGCCATATACGTTCTGTGTATGAGCTATCTGTAATGTAGTTCCTGTATTTATTTTATACACTTATAGCGCAAGCCTCCTTTTTGTAGTATTTAATAAATTATACAATTTTAAATCTATTTTAGAAATGGTTATGTATAATTTGAATTAAGGATAACCCTAGGGGTGGAGGCTGAAATGGAAAATTGTGTTTGGGGGTACGCGGAGAAAGAAGGTTCAATACCACTGTGCTAAACTGTGTTCAAAAGAACAAATCAGTGGAAGGCTATGTCGTGAGGTGAGATATGAGCAAATTTTGCAATAGCTGAGAGGGGGGAAAGGCGGGCGACCTTGCTGCGAATGAGTAAATATTATAACAGCGTGCAGCTGAAGCGCTTGCAGTTCACATAAAAGTAAATGCTGGCACATAGCCATCACTTTGTTCATTATAATATTAATTTTTATACAATTATGACATTAGCAATGTACACTAAAGCTGTGCTAGCGAACTTCACTCCTTCGTGGACGGAAACGTTATGACTTCTGCGCATACATGATTGCGCAACTTCCCCCACCATCGGCCTTTCAGGTGAAGAGTTGCTACTGCGCAGATAGGGGAATTATTGTTCTTGTCTTGCCTCTCGACTTATAAAGGATTTCTACGCTGTGCACGTTCACATCCAACACCTCAAGCCGAAATGGCTTGCCCAGGCGCCTCCTCCTCTAAGGAGGGGGTCCGGTCCTCTGCAAGCAGCCGGAGGGCAACCGTGCTGACCGACATTGGTGCAGGACCAACAACATCATCATCATCTACCTCTGTTCCCGAGGCGGTATCACCTGCGCGTAAAAAGCGCAAGCACTCTGTCCCGCGACAGGTCATTGATAGACAGTCACCACCACTGGCTTCCTATCATCCTCTCTCTTCCTCTGACTCAGAGGCAGATATGGACACGGACACCGAGGGCTTCACAGTGGTGAAGGGACGCCGGAACAGGCGTAACTCCACGGGCTCTCAGCAGCAACAACCACAGGATACAACCCAACCTCCAACCAAGGGGGGGGGGGGGGAGAAAATACCGCCAATAGTAGCGGATGCTTTCAAGGAGCATACAAAAACCATGCGGCTCCTAGCTTCGCGCCTGAAAGGGCGCTTTGAGGCAATCAGGAAGCCACGAAAGGTCAATATCAAGACCTCCTCACTTGAGGATTTCGAAGCAGCCAAGGCTGTAGTTCGGGAACTAAATATCCCGTTTTACAGTTATTCGCCTACACGTCCTCACGTGGAAAGGCGAATAATCAGAGGCCTTGCCTCTGACTGCTCTACCGAGGATGTCAGGCTGGCACTCCTCGAAGAACACAACATTAATGCATCAGTGGGCCAGTTGAAGAAGACTATTGTCTCCGACAGCGGGTCTGAAAAGGTGCTCATGCCACTGTTTCTGGTCGTGGTGGACAAAGTGCGCGACCAACAAGTCCAGCCAATCTGCACTGCCGTAAAGGTGGAACGCTTTTACGGCAAGGAAGGTCCCGCGCAGTGTCGCAATTGCCTGGGATTTCATCATTCCTGCATGGCATGTGAGCGTCCGCTTGCATGTCTGCGATGTGGTGGAACCCACAGAGTGCAGGACTGCCCTAAGCCGGACACGGACAGGGAATGTGTCAACTGCAAAGGCGCGCACTGCAGTGTCTACAAAGGATACGCGACGCGCCTGAAAATTATAAACAGCCGTCGCAAGGGACGCTCGGAAGCGGCAGAGGTCCGCCCCGGCGTCTCCTTCTCTCACGCCCTTAGTAGGGCAGAAAAGACACTGGCCCAGGCCAAGGCCCAGGCAGTAGTACCTGCCCCTGCCACGACTGAAGTCGCGGTACCACCTCCAGGCCATACAGAGGAGTCTGTTGTGGCCAATGCTCCTCCTAAACCTAAGCGGTGAAGGAAAAACAAGAGCAAGCGTCAAGCCGCGGAGAGAGTAAAAATAGCTCCTCAACAGCCACCCAAGGCGCCGGCAGAGCAGTCCACTGAGGCAGCTCTGGCACCAAGGGATATTGCTGTTACAGCCGGTCCACAGGTGGCACCTGTGGTACCCGCTGTACCCATAACCACCCCTGCATTAGGGGGAACTCTCTCGCAGGCGGACCTGGAGGAATTTCAGGACCTAACCCTGTGGTTTAACATCATAAACCGAATCTTGCCTGCACTTCGGAAATTCAAGCTGCAGTATGAAAGCCCTAACCTGAGCCCCATGCAGAAGCATGCCCTACTGGTCCAAACCTTGGCCGAGCTGTTCCCTAACTCAGCCAAGTAATGGCCTCCAGACTTGTCCGGAGACCATTCAGAGCTGCGTTCTGGAACGCAAATGCCATAAGGGGCCATTACCCAAGCCTCACTGAGTTTCTGCAATCGTATGGACATTCTAATGGTCTGCGAAACCCACTTGGATGCTGCAACCAACTTCTCGCTGCCGAGTTACGTCACCCATCGGTCTGATCGGGTCGGCCGACCGGGGGGCGTTACAGCCATTTTCATCAAGAACCACATCACTCACACATCCTTTCCTATCCCACCACTTCAACACGTGGAGGCCTGTGCCATTAGGCTTGCCATTGGCGGGGTGGACGCGGTGTTGGTAGTGGCGTACGATCCTCCTGATAACCGCTTTTACGAAGCTGATATCAATACCCTCCTGAACCTGCATCCTGCGGTATGCATCGTAGGCGACCTCAACGCTAAGCATGCACATTGGCATAGCCGCGTTAGCAATGCCAAGGGGCGAGGGCTCTACCGCCTGATCAGCGGTAACCCAAGCATACTTGCGCATGGACCGAGAGGGCCTACGTTCCATCCAGCCCGAGGGAGGTCAGATGTGCTCGATATCATGCTCACCAAGAACATTCCTTTCCATCTAGGCCTCTCAGCGGTCAATGAATTAGACTCCGACCATCACCCTGTCTTGGTGGATTCCAACAATGACCTGCCAGCGGTGGTCACTCCAGACTGGATCTACGAGGTCGACTGGGATGCAGCCATCCTTGAACTTAACCAGTCTGTGGACCCGCGTCCGCGTGTCGATTCTATTGATACACTGGAGGCGGCAGCCACGACATTCTCCCAACATATCCGGGATGTGGTACGTGCCCACACGCACCACATTCCATCCGACATACCCAACCCTCGTACCATCCCCATCGAACTCAGGCAGTTGATCAAAGCCAAAGTAACTGTCCGAAGCCATCCCAGGATACAGGAAGTTTACCAGCGGTTCAAATCCCTGGCACGACGCCTGTTGCGTTTACACCGCAAAACAGCCTGGGAAAACACGATGGCAAATGTGGACCCCACTGAGAAGCAACCATGGCGGATAATCAGGTCCCTTAGAAAGGACAAAAACACACATCAGCATCCTCTACATTTCACTCGCGGGAGACTCTCTTTTGAGCCCCAAGAGAAAGCCACGGTTTTCGCAGACCATCTAGAATCCCAATTCGAACCCCGGGAAGATGTCCAGGACGAAGACTTTACTGAACTCGTGGAGGCGACGGTAGATTACCTCTATGAGGCACCTCCGCCGCCACGCGTAGAGATCCAAATCCCCTTAGTCACTCCGAGACAGGTGGCTTTTGAAATCAGAAGGTTAAAACCTGGCAAATCCCCTGGGCATGATGGCGTCACGGCGCCCATGCTCCAGCACCTTCCCCGAAAGGCCGTAGTCCATCTGACGAGGATTTATAATGCACGTCTGCAGCTTCGTCACCTTCCAACTTGTTGGAAGGAGGCGAGGGTGGTCTGCATTTTGAAGCCCGGCAAGGACCCGGTTTTCTCTTCAAATTACCGCTCCATAAGCCTGTTACCCATCGTTTCAAAGATTTTTGAACGATTATTCCTATCCCGCCTCACTCCTCTCTTCGAGGAAAGGCAACTTATCCCGGATCATCAGTTCGGTTTCCGTCATGGACATTCCACTACACTACAGCTACTGCGGCTGATTGAGAAGGTTGCCCTGGGTTTCCAGGAAAACTTCAAAACAGTCGCAGTGCTTCTGAATGTAGAAAAAGCCTTTGCAACCATATGGCACCAGGGGTTACTCTATAAACTCAGAGAGGCAGAAATCCCTCCCCCCTACCTCACCCTGATTGGTAGCTTCCTTCGGGATCGCTCTTTTCGGGTGAGGGTGGAGGGGAAGTTGTCCTAGGTCAGACCCATAGCGGCTGGAGTTCCGGAAGGTAGCGTGCTACCTCCGTTGCTCTTTGCTGCCTACATGTCTGACCTACCCGTGGAATCGCACACTGTTACGTGTCAGTATGCAGACGATGTCCTCATACTGGCACAGAACAAAAATGTTCGGTACTGCTTCCCTCCACTACAGCGACAGCTCGATACTATCGGCAGGTGGAGTGAACAGTGGAGAATGGCCATTAGCCCGCAGAAGAGCCAGGCTCTACTATTGAGCAAAGTTCGAAACTGGCGGCCGGGTGTATCCCTGGCAATGCGGCGGAGAAGAATCCCATGGGTTAACTCTGCCAAATACCTGGGGGTACTACTTGACCGTGGTCTAACCTTCACTCCACATGTCAGAGCAAAGGTCGGTCAGGGACATGGCGCCCTGAGTCAGCTATATCGCATACTCCACTCAACCATGCCTACACACCTGAAACTGCGGTTGTACCGTGCGATCGTCCTGCCCCTGATTCTGTACGGGTGCGAGGTCTGGGGTACGGTGGCTCGTTCCACCATCCACAGGTTGCAGGCCGTGCAGAACAGGGCGCTTAGGATGATCTACGATACCGACCGTAGGTTTCCATCACACATCCTTCACACTCATTCCGGCATCCCATACATTGTGGACGTCGTGCGGGACAGGGCTCGCACAATGTATGCCAAACTCACTCCTCATCCAAACCAGCTGGTCAACACCCTGGGGCAATGTGACCACCGCCTCCCTAGACGGAGACAGAGCTACCGCCTACCCAAGGACGCCCTTGGCTGGTAGGTACCGCTTTCCCTTCACCATCCGCCAAATGTAACTACAGTTGGCACCACCACACCTATCACCCATTCCTCTCGGTTTCCTGTCACTAGCACTGCATTGCTCGACAGCTCCAGAAGCGACTGACGAAGTAATCAGTAGGGCAATGGTCGCTTGGATGGCTAGACATCCAAGATCTGACAGATCCCGCCGCCAGTGACATATAGGAACCCAACCTGCACCACCAGATATACAAAAACACCAAAGCTTGTAATACCCTGATAACCTATACCACCTCACGGGTAAATCCGTAATTAAACGGATAGGTACCGTGGCCACCTTACCATCCGTTGGAGTTCGAAGAGCGCATACGTGTTTACTTCACACTGGTGGAAAGACGGAATTTTCAGCCATCTCTACGGAGCAGGGGATCCCGTAACAAGGTGGAGTGCACATGCCGGTGGATAGCATGAGCTTCAAACTATATATTAGCCAAGACAACCTGGTGAGCTCTAAAAGAAGTTTGAAAAGGAATCTTTGGTTTGGTTTGGTTTGGTTTATTAAGACCTCTTGGCCTGGTGCCGGTAAATTGGGCCCGGCTTACAGGCTTAAATTTACATATACACATTTTTACAATTGATTGGTGTTATATCCAAAACCCATACGATGACCATCATTAGGTCACCGAGAATAGTTCATTTTTGTCTTCTTTGAGTTCTGTTCCTTCTTTGTTTTATATACATATGTACATATTTACACTATTTACAGAACACTCACGCATGCACCCATGCACACACTCGTGCACACACACATACGCAAGCACATTCATTTGCACTGGGCACATCAGAGATATGCGTCCCAGCGTACTGCACTATTTACACTATTCACACTGTCCCGCGGTGGCAGCTCCTGAATATTTTTCCGAGGCGAGGGCCCCTGCCAGAACATGTATGTGATCTAGGAACGAGGCTGCGTGGACGCGCATTAGTCGGCGAGCCTAGCCGCTTCTAGAATATTTTTATTCTAGTATGTTTGCGGTGCTTCGGCTCGCCTTTGCCGATGTTGGCGATCACGTCATTCTCGTGGTTTCTAATGCGCGTCCATGCCGCCATTGCTCGTTTTTTTAATTGCCTCCAAGATGAATGGGATCCGGGTTTCAAGATGAAGATTGTGGTTAGTGGTGAGGAGTGGAGCAGAGAGGATTTTTCTGAGGGAGAGGTTTTGGAGGGTTTGGAGTTGTTTCAGGGCAGTTTTGGAGGCATTAACCCAGGCCACACACACGTACAAGACCACCCAAAGAATAAAAGACCTATATAGTATCAGTTTTGACTTCAGTGGCAACTGTTTACTACGGAAGATGGGGACGCACAACTTTAGCCGCTGTCTGCCTTTCTTGGCGCAATTTTTTATGTGGGTGGACCAACACATTGTGCGGTCCAAGGTGACACCTAAGTATTTAACTTGCTGACGGCAGTGCAATATTTGACCACCAACCGTTAGGTCCGTTGCCAAAGTGTGACGCCGCTTAGAGAAATGCATTAGCTGGCATTTATCGGGATTAATTTTGATTTTCCAGTCATGTTGCCATGAGAGGAAGTTGTTCACATAACGTTGCATTTCTGCAAGGCCGAAACGTGGATTTCTATGGTGGTTGTATATTGCAGTGTCATCAGCATACATGGCGACCTTGCATCTGGCGTCCACTGGGAAATCATTGGTAAATAATATATACAGAAAAGGGGACATTATTGCCCCTTGTGGAATGCCAGCCCGCATCACTTGCTCCCATGAGGAGGAGCGGCCCACTTGGACGTAAAACTTCCGTTTTTCTAGAAAATTGTGCAGCAAGTATAGATAATTTTGAAGAGCCGGGAAATTGTAGTGCAGTTTATAAATAAGGCCATTGTGCCAGCACCGGTCAAATGTAGCTTCTACGTCCAGAAATAGCTCCAACGTTGAAGCCCCATTGTTAAATTGATCTGTTACGTCATCAGTTAGTCTGAGGAGCTGTAGTTCAGTGGAATGTCCTTTTCTAAAGCCAAACTGTGAATTTGAGAGCTCATGTGTTGCCGAGACTTGTTTTTGAAGTCGAGAAAGGATACATTTTTCGAGCAATTTACCAATAGTAGACAAAAGACTAATGGGGCGGTAGTTTTGCGGTTGTCTGGTGCTTTTCCCTTGCTTTGGGATCATGATAACCTTAGCTCGTTTCCAAGTAGAGGGGAAATAGCCTTGCTGCAAACAGGCGTTAAATATTTTTGTTAGCTGCACCAGAGCTTTTCTCGGGAGATGCTTAAGTTCCTCATTAGTCACTTTGTCTGGACCGGCAGATATGATCTCATTACTGAGATCAGCAACTTATTTCTGGAGGTTATAGGAAGCCTTGGCCTGTCGCTCCTCCTCCTCCAAGTTTTCGGCGTTCGTTTGTGGCTGGATGTTCGGCGCTGCGACCAATGATGAGCAGGTGGGCGTATCGTTGGCTGCTATGGCTGGACCAGCTGAGGTTATAAATATAGCCGGCAGAGCGGCGAGTCCGCTCTCGGTGGCTGGCATGGCAGGGGTGCTTGTGGCAGTCGCCATTCCCCCCTTCTGGTCTCTGCTCCCAGTCGCAAGGGCTTCTGGGAGCTTCCACTTGGCGTGGGCACGCTACGTGATGCGCGCCAAAAACTAGCGCACACACGCGTGGCCCACGCTAGCACGTAAAAATAAAATTACACTTCTTTTAGCGCTAAACACTGCTTCTGTACAACACTGTAATTACTCTTAGTTGCACAGGGGTGGGGGGGACTATATACACGGGACACTTATGTACACTTTACGACACATCACGCACTTCTCTCAGGAGAAGTTTGGAAAATCCCGTCTGGATGTACACAGACTAATTGTTGAAGCACTCTACTCACAGTCAGTTGTTATTTGAACACGCCTTTCCCGCCAAAATTATCGCAGTTGTATCCCCGACAATGATCCCGTCAAACCGTTACAGGTGTTTGTTTCTCGTGCGCGCTAACAAAGACTTCTCAGTGTACTCTATCTCCTGGTCTTAGTAAAGCAAGCTTTAGAGCTCACCCAAGGCTAGCTTTCCTGGAGTTGCAACAACAGCTGGCTCCTGATTGGTGTTTGTATTGGAGTTCCTGATTGGTGTTTGCATCAAGCACCTGGATTGGTCTCCTAGTACTACACGCTAAGAAGAGTTTTGTGCTTCTTAGTACCTGCACATGAACAAAACTCGACTACCAATCGTTCTTAAATAAACACTAGCGTTTCAGTCAACAAGGCCAAAGCCAACACCTTCGGGTGGACATAGGCGCGGCGGGAACGATCTGGTGCTTGTGGCGGTATACGACCCGCCGGATGGTCACTTCTATGAAGCGGACATCACGGCACTCCTGAACCTACACCACAGGGTTTGCATTGCAGGCGACTTCAACGCAAAACACCCAAGCTGGCACAGCCGCACCCAGAACGTTAAGGGCCGGGGACTGTACCGTCTCATTAGCGGGAACCCCGCCCTTCACGCGCAAGGGGCCGAGAGGTCCAACCCACTACCCGGCACGCGGCGCCGCGGATGTCATCGATTTCATGATCACCAAAAACATACCATTTCACTTGGACCTCTCTGCGATTAACGATCTGGACTCCGACCACAACCCTGTTGTGGTGGATGCAGACGTTAATCTTACTGCCCTGGGTGTGCCGGACTGGGTGGATGAAGTCGACTGGGATGCAGCCGTCCTAGCCCTTCAAAACTCTGTGGAAGCAAATCCTCGAATAGACTCGATAGAGGCTCTCGAGGAGGCAGCCACAGGGTTTTCTACCTCCGTCCTAAACGCGGTGCGTGCTCACACGCATCGCATTCCTACCGAAGTACCAAACCCGACATCTATCCCTGTCCCACTTAAACGCCTCATACAAGCAAAGAATGCTGTCAGACGGCTATGGCAGAGATTCCGACATCCTAGGATAGGAGTAATACACCAGAGGTTCAAATCCCTGGTGAGACGACTCCTAAGAAAACATAGGCAAGCAGCTTGGGACGAAACAATGCGACACGTAAACCTCCAGGAGAGGAAACCGTGGCGCATCGTCCGAGCCTTGCGGAAAGACAAATCTGCACACCAGCATCCAGTGCACAGCCCTCGGGGAAGACTTGTCTTTGAACCGAGGGAAAAAGCAGATGCACTAGCAGACTATCTGGAAACTCAATTCCAGCCTAGGGTAGATCCTCAGAACGATGACCACACTGACCTCGTGGAACAAGCGGTAGAAGACTTCTTAGAAGTCCGACCCGCGGACCACGAGGAGTTCCACATCCCGGTAGTTACCCCTCGCGAGGTAACTAACACCATCCGGCAACTAAAACCTAGAAAAGCCCCTGGACAGGACCGGGTAACAGCGGAAATGCTCCAGCACCTACCCCATAGAGCCGTGATGCACTTGACCCGCATTTACAACGCATGCCTCAGCATGCGTCACTTTCCAGCTGTCTGGAAACAGGCGCGTGTGGTATGCGTTTTGAAGCAGGGAAAGAATCCGGTTTTTCCATCCAGTTACCGTTCCATCAGCCTCCTACCAGTTGTCTCGAAAGTGTTCGAGAAACTGTTCCTGTCCCGCCTTGGACCTCTTTTGGAGGAAAAAGGTCTCCTACCGGAACACCAGTTTGGTTTTCGTTCTGGTCATTTCACGACTGAGCAACTACTGCGTGTAGCCGAGAAAGCTTCCCTGGCTTACCAGGAGAGGGCTAAAACGGTGGCAGTGTTGCTTGACGTGGAAAAGCCATTTTCTACCACTTGGCATGAGGGGCTTGTCTACAAGCTCATACAGCAGGAAATCCCCCCTCCATACATTTACTTGGTGGCTAGTTTCATACAGGAACGTAGCTTCCGAGTGAAGGTGGAGGGATCATTTTCTGGAGAAAGGCCCATTGGCGCAGGAGTCCCCGAGGGCAGTGTACTGTCACCGGCACTTTTTGCAGCTTACATGGCCGATCTCCCGACGCACCCCAACACACACATCTGTCAGTATGCGGACGATCTCATGATCTTCGCTACTAACAAGAACCCGCGCTACAGTTACCGACAAGTACAAGCCCACCTCTGTGCCATCAATAGATGGTGCGAGAACTGGTGTATGTCCATTAGCCCGGAGAAAAGCTCTGCGATTCTCCTGGCTAATACGATAGCCAACCGGCTCCCGCTGGACCTCGTGCTTCGGCGCCGTCGGATCCCCTGGGTCACTACGGCGAAGTATCTCGGGGTCACGCTGGACCGGCGGCTGACGTATAGACATCACGTCAGGGGCAAAGTACTGCAAGGCCACGCTGCCCTCCGGCAGTTGTACCCCATCCTCAGTTCCCAAACCATGCCCTTACGCCTGAAGCTTCGGCTGTATCGAGCGATCATCCCGCCTCTGGTCCTGTACGGATGCGAGATCTGGGGAGTGGTGGCCAGGTCCACCTTCATCAGACTCCAGACGTTGCAGAACCGGGCATTAAGGATGATCTATGATACAGGCCGAAGATTTCCTGCCCATATCCTACACGAACATTCCGGTATCCCGTACATTGTCGACGTGATCAAAACTCGCGCTCAAACAATGTACAATAAACTCCAGAACCACCCTAACCCTCTGGTGAATACTCTGGGCCAATACGACCAGAGACAGCCGCGCCGACTACCATCCAAAAGATTTCCGAAGGACATCTTAAGTCCTGCGATCTAATCTTAAGATGGGAAAGGCGAAAATACAATCTGTACTCAAAACAGAGAGAATCACCAGTTCAGTTCACCTCTCAGCGAGTGACTGACTGCCAGAACCCTGGTAGGAATTAGCGCGTAAAATTCGCGCACAGCCCACTTGCGGACCAATCCCTGCCTACAATCCCTCCCGTTACCATAAAAACCCCTGTTCCAACAAATTTTCCCAGTGATAAACATCCCTGTAGTGACACCATCAAAACCATCGCGCAGGTTAAGCCGTATGACGGCTAGGTACTGCGGTAAAGACACTCGACCGGGGGAACAATCACCTCACCTCCGTTCGACTCGAACTCCGTCTGGCGTCTGGCGTCTGACATAGGCGCATCCTTTCGGTGCTCGGTCCTCTGTTGGCGACGCTTCTTAGCAGCCGCTGCTGGAGGTAAGTGGGCAGCCCGATACTATTGTACGCGCGCTGCACCTTCGGGTACTGAGCAATGCCTACTACTAAACCTTTCCTCTTACCCAATCCCACTGTTAAAACCAACAAACCCAGACCTGAAATACAGGACTCAGCAATGCCCAGCACATCTGGCGCAACAAATAACGTCTCCGAGAGCATAAGTCAGGAAACAGTCAACCGGTGACGCCGAAAGCCCATACAAGGCGGAAATGGCAACGCCAAACGTTTGGCCTTAGCCGAATATACACCTAACCAAGACGCTAAACGCGGATTAAATTCACGTTTAGATCAAAGTTCAGAGGCAGACTCTGACAGTTCCCGCGAAAACTCAGACGCGGAATCTAATACCGACGAGACCGTGGTCCCGTCTGACCCGTCCAGGATGGACGAAGACGAGGTAAGCTCCTCTGACATCTCTACTGAGGTGGACGAGGCAGAATTTCGGGAAGTGGTCAACCGCCGGAAGAAGCGCCGACAGAACCCACCAACTGTCTCGGCTGATGGTCCAACACAGCAACAACCAGCCCGGCAGCATATTCCGCCTATCATTGTGAACGACTTCAGGGGTATGGTAGGCTTCTTAAAAGAAGTTATGCCAACACTTTCAGGGTCGTGCTCGGTGACGAGGACGAAGAGCCGCTACGTCTTTCAGGCTAAACATGTGGAGGACTATAAAACCCTCCTATCTGCCTTTGAGCGGAGAAATCTCCCTTATTTTACGTTTGGTCTTGACAAAACTCGAGACATCCGCCGCATCATTAGAGGTCTTCCGGTGGATACGCCCGTGGGCGATATCGAGGAAGAACTAACTCGTAAAGGCATCACCCCTTGACTGATAAGGCAACTTACCAAAGCGGGCGAGAACGGAGAAGCCAAGAGGCCAATTCCCCTTTTCCTGGTTGTGGTGGAGAAGGCATGTGATCCGGAGATAAAAATCGATGGAGTCGCGTCTCTCTGCTACCTCAGGGGGAAGGTGGAGGTGGTGAGGAGCTCTTTTGGGCCCCCACAGTGCTACCGGTGTCTTGGCTTTAACCATTCGAGCCACTTCTGTCGCAGAAAACTGCAATGCCTTCGCTGTGGTGAAGCGCATCACAAAGATTCCTGTCCTCGAGTAATAACGGACGAGCAAACTGCAAGGACAAACTTGTGACCTGCTACGGAGGATGTCCCGCGAGGAAGAGAGTGATCGCCTCCAGGAGACCACAGGTTTCCCATGGTTCAACTCCCGTCAGGGGAGATCAAGGGAGACCTTCCACCTCAAATCCTCAGAGACACCAGGCACCTCAACCTCAACCGGCCAACACCCCTAAGACGTCATATGCTCAAACCACCCAACACACCTCGGGTAGTCCACGGACGTCTCGAGAGCAACACCAACAACCATCACACAACTCACAACACCAGCCCCAAAATAAACCTCCCATGAAAGCAAACCCAAGACCGCAAAGGGAGAGAAAACCCCGGGAGCCTAAACGTGCACCCAGAGTGGCCGAGGTGAGTGATGTTTCCACCATTCGACGTCCTCAGGAGGAGGCTAGAGCTGAGGAGACTCCAGCACCTCTTCCTTCCACACACAACACCCCCTCAACCCCTGACTTTGAGCTCGCTGACTTGCTCAAGTGGATGCAGCTAGTGTTGCAGACCCATGGGCAAAGGATATGCGACCTCATTGTCAGATTCTCTTCTGCGAGTGACTCAACAGCCAAGACGCTCATTGCAATGGAGAGGCTTGCCCTCCTGACCTCTCTACTCCAGTTCGCCCAAAATGGTCAGACAAATTAGTTCATGCACCTCGTTTCGGTTCGCATTCTGGAACGCGTGTGGATTGGCCGGCTAGGTGGGTGAGTTATCCCACCTTGCACTTATGCCCTAGACGCCATTTTAGTTAGCGAAACACACCTCCGCCCAAATGATCGCTTCCGTTTACCGGGCTACGTTTGTCACAGAACTGATCGTCAAGGTCGTCCTGGAGGCGGAACGGCGGTGTTCGTAAGTCTCAGTATACCACCCTCACCGAAGGCAGTTTGTACCAAATGACTACCTCTCTATCCTAGCCCTTTATCCCAACGCTATCCTGCTGGTGACTTCAATGCCAAACACCAATGCTGGCACTGCGGTCGAAGGGCGGACGCCCGAGGCAATTCCATCATCCGCTTCATCGACGCAGACCCCGAACTGAGGGTGAAGGGCCCGTGGTAACCCACACATCATCCGCATGGTCTAGGACTACCTTCTGTCAAAGACTTTACGATCATCAAGCATTTCCCATTTCATCTCACACTGACATCAATAAACGCACTCCAGCAGACCACAACCCAGTGCTGACAGAAATCAACACACGGACTGCCAGTTATGACAGCTCGACATATACTCGAGAAACGGACTGGGAAGGAGTTCGTAATTGCCTTCGCACCTCTATCTCACCTAACCCCAGAATCAATGACATCCCAACTCTCGAGGCGGCAGTTTCTTCTTTCACATCCATTGTGACAAGAACTGCCCATAACCTCACAATCCGTGCTCCAGCACCCTTACACCAGGACGTCCTCCCACTTGACATAATCCTACTCATTAGCCGGTCCTAAGCGGCACGGAGACTCTACCAAAGGCATCGCACGCCCCACAACAGAGCCCTATTACGGCGATTGCGCCGACTGGTCGAAGCCCGACTGCGTGAGCACCGAGTGCAAGCGTGGGAGGACAAAATGGCCAGCCTGGACACTGAAAGTGGGGACGTGTGGAAGATCGCCAGAGGTCTTCGAAACCGTCACGGCCAATACATCTCACCAATTCAGGGCACCCGAGACCTGGCCTATGAACCTGAAGCCAAAGCCAACGTGTTCGCCGACTATCAAGAACGTACCATGTGTCCAAGAGACGACCCCCAGGACTACGGATTCTCAGAACGTACCCGCCGAGACGTATCTCGATTTCTTCTACGCCCCCCGGAGGATGTGGACTGCCGGTGATACGCACCAGCGAAACCCATGGCGCATTACAACGCCTCAAAGTCAAAAAGGCGGCGGGACCTGATGGACTAACTCCCCTCATGCTTCATCACCTTCCCTTCAACGCCGTGCTCTCCCTAACTAGGGTACTCAGCATGTGCCTTACCCTGTGTCACTTCCCACGCGAGTGGAGAGAGGCTCGGGTGATCTGAATCTTGAAACCTGGGTAAGATCCGGTGCATCCCTCCAACTACCGATCCATAAGCCTATTGTCCATCCTCTCGAAAGTTCTCGAAAGGATGATCTTAAAGCGATTATCCCCTTTACTGGGAAACATTCACGCTATCCCTGAACATCAGTTCGGCTTCCGTCCTGGGCACTCTACGCCTCAGCAACTGCTGCGGGTGGTGGAGGCTGCTGCCCTGGGTTTCCAGGAAGGCGCCTTCACTGCTGCGGTGTCTCTGGATGTAGAAAAGGCCTTCTCAACCACCTGGCACACAGGGCTCCTTCACAAGCTGATCCATCTGGGGATACCCACACAGCTTATACATATCCTACACAATTTCCTCCGACACCGGACCCTCAAAGTCACAGTCGCGGGGCGAACCTCCACACTTAGGCCAATAAGAGGCGGAGTCCCCGAAGGCTGTGTTCTGTCCCCTACTCTCTTTAGTGTCTTCATGGCAGACTTCCCAACAGAACCACAGGTCAGCATAGTTCAATACGCAGACGACGTATTACTATACTGCACCAACAAACATCCTCAGAGCCTTCAACCCCATACAAAGACACCTCCGCCTCGTCCAAGACTGGTGTCGGCGATGGCGAATGTCTGTTAATCCAGACAAGAGCCATGCCATCCTCTTCACGAGACGTCCCACACCTGCAGACCTCCCCACTTTCCAACTTCGGGGTCAAAAGATCCACTGGAGAGACTCCATCACCTGTCTGGGAGTCAAACTGGATAGGAGTCTAACATTCCGAGGGCATATTAGAGATCTATCGGCACGGACGCAGGGGGCTATTGCCACACTGTACCCTATGCTGAGGTCCGAGATGCCAGTCCGCCTGAAATTACACCTATTCCGAGCTCTTATTATCCCCCTCATGCTTTACGCCTGTGAAGTGTGGGGAATGGCAGCGGGTAGTTGACTCCTATGGTTCCAGAGGGCGCAGAACAGGCGACTTCGGTCCATCTTCTCTGTCCCCTTATCCTTCCCCGTGAGACTACTTCACGAAGCCTCATCTCTTCCATACGTGGAGGATGAAATTAGGCGCCGGGCAGCAAAATTCTACGACAAGTTACCAACTCATGAAAACGCCCTGGTTAGATCTCTAGGGGATTATGACCCCAGAACACGCCGCTTCAGGTCGTATAGGGTTCCCCGTATGGCTTGCGGGTATATCCCATAACAAAGTAGTTAACCCATCAGCAGCAAAAGCTAAACTACAAACATAATCCCAACAAAGAGCTATTCGGCTCAAAATTCAAACTACCATCAAAATTCAAAATTTAAAAAGATCTAAAAGATCTTAAAACTATTAAAATTTTTTATACCCACAGAATGCAGACATTGTTGACTTCTGCGAGTCACCAGTAAAGGGGCAAAATAGCCTCCTTAATAAATAAGCATTAACCAAAAATTTAACGTCACCCTTAACCACCCAATATCTCAGAAATCTATCTGTGGTTAAACCCTATTAAGGGTAGGTACGCAGCAAAATAATCATCGGGCTGAACCTCAGCCTGCCAGTAGATCGAGCGAGCGAGAGTGCACGTTCACAGAAGATTTCTTCTATCCCATAATATACATCAGGGGTGTCAAACAGCACTCACCAGGCGTGAAAAATTTTCCCCTATTTTCCCTCCCTCCATGATGATCAAATCGGAAAACGGGAAACACAAAGCGAAAACCGGTTCTACTAGTGGGTGCTACTGCAGTTAAGGAGGGGTAGACCCCTCTCTTCACACCCTCGGAGTGACGTTTGACATGCCTGATATACATAGATCCAGCGGTAGCCCCAGGTCATGAAGTCTAATGGTTGAAATAGTGTATTAATTATTTGTCTTTATCCTACTGTGTACTTCCACACATCGTAGTTGTCCCACTGCAAAAATGGAACATTTGTGTTCATGTTCTATAGAGGCGTAAGAATTTTTTGTATGAAAACAACTGATATAGCTGATTTAGTAGGTTTCTCAAATATACATGCAGCCGGGGTGTTAAAGCACGGACTTGAGGTGGAGGCTTACGGTTCAAACATCTCCAGGGCTGTCCACAGTGACTGAGGCTTTTTCCAGGTTTTCTTGCCTCTTGTATCTGGCAGATGTCGGTACGGTACCCTAAACTTAGACCTGAAACATTTGGTTCCCAAATTTTCTTTTCTAGTCATTTCATTTAAGGATGTGAGAATACGTATGACCGAAGCTAAAAAGAAGTGGTTTTCTCTCGATTTTCTTGAAATTTCAAATGCAAAAATTACAATTTCAGGCCAAAAAGAATTTTGAGTTGAAACATTTTTGGAGCCAAAACTGAAAGAGACACAGAAAAACCTACATCAAATTTTATAATTTTTTGTGGGGAGCGATATTTTAGTTGCGCAATAAAATAAATTTGATCGTAGTCTATAAGCTTTAGAGCAAAATGGGTAGCAATATGTTTGCATTACATAACACTTTTGGTATGCATTTAAGAATCTAGCATTATTAATACAGAGTTTCAAAATTTAAATCATATATATCCGTAAGATATCATCAGCGTCACTTTCTGTGGTACCACCCGCAGTAATAGCATCCGTTAAATGCTATATGATGGAATAAACCAGGAAGCGTAAACATAAACTTATCAATTAAAATTCCTGATATCGGATACTTCGCCTTTACCATAGAAAACGGATGGTCAATTTCTTGCTCATGAGACCCGTCTGGGTGTATGGCCTCTGCACCCAAAACTCAGTCAACAAAATACAAACTCCATATAATCGGGTCCTTCACCTAATAGCAAATACATGTTGATGCAATTCAATACTTTATAAACATCTTCTTACGCGGACAGTAGATAGCACCCTCCAGTCGTGCTACACACGCCTCTTCACTGAAACTGAAAAATAAAACACCACATCACAGCACACGCCACTGGAGCGAGCACGAAGAAGACCGAAACGAAAATGACGTACTACTTGCACTCTGGAATCTAGTGTTACGAATAGTTCTAGTCAAGAAGACTTGTGCTAGGCAAAGTAACAACTGAGCATCATTGCCTATACTCCAGCGTTACCACATGTGCATGTCACTGTATTGAATTATCTTTGTTGCTCTACTTTTGAATTACCAAATCGGTATAATTTTGTGTTTAACCAACTCACACAGGAATTTTAAATACTATAAATACTTAGTAAAAGAACGGGTTAGGTGTTTAGTTCTTAACTTTAGCCGTCGGCTAAGCTAGAAAAGACAATTGCGGAAACTACAACTGGCAGCCTATTATATAATTAATTAAAATAAGAGTGCATAAAAGCCATGGCAATTCCTGTTTCCATGAGCGCAAATGTCAACGTCATCTGAGAACTCAAGATAAAGTGTCGAGTAGGACATAACCTTCAAAATGAAATCTCATCTTTCAGTATCAACTACTGGAGACGTTCACATATCTGTAATTACTTTGGAATAATTGAAGCTTCCTCAACAAAACTAACAATATTGCAACATATAAAAGGTTGTCAATAAACTGGAAAGAAGGTGGGTATTTTCAGAATTTAGTACAGAATAATTAAATGATTCCTCTAAAATATTTACTACCGCATAGTGGATACTATATGATATGCTATAATTGACATAGTTTTCCCTTCATGATTGTGCGTTCATCTTGTACGAAATCCATTCCAGTCCCTATTGAAGTTGTGCTTCTATTCGGGTTAGAAATAATAAAAAAGAGTTTCTTGGAAGTGATACATGAATATATTCATTCTGTTTCTCATGCAGCCCTCCCCATACTCCCTGTGGAGTTCGGGACGAAAATACAAAATGCTGCACGCATTCGTTCCAGCTCTTGTATAGGGTCATAAATTTTAGCTAGTGTGCGATACCCTGTTGTACTCCCCACAGAGGAAGTTTATTTGCTCCCTTCAAGTATAGATGGCCATGACGGTATACTAATGACAACTTCTAAAACTTTTAATATCAATTACTTACTTCTATGAGGAGGATTCTTTCAGGGCTCAGCGAGGTGACGCCGTGGTAATGTGTGCATCAGGAAGGTCCCGGGTTCAAGCCACCAGGAGTGCCCAACGCGCCAAAGGCTTTGTCGCAGTTTCCTCGCTCGCTAGGCGAAAGTTGGGTAGTTTGGACCGCGACCTTTCCTATCACCCCTTTCAATACTACATCTCACCGCCATAGCTGATCACACGTCCTGGGTATGCTATAATCCAAAAATTCCTTGCTCTCGACCGGCTACTGATCTAAGGCATTAACCCATAACTCTGTACCGATTTTTAATATGTTGCTGATGTTAATGTGAGACGAACGTAGCTTATGTGGCTTTTATTAATCTTCGTTGGAATGAAAGTCTTTACGAAGTTTCATTACTCGTGGCCTAGCATCAGTCTGAGAGCTATAAGATTCTGTTACTGTTGTCACGGATCTATTTTATAAATGAAGCAATTAATAGTGTTTTAATGAATGTTTTGAACCATTTATTAACGCTTAAAAATCATTATCCTTCTCATGAAACACTTTTACAATTTTTTTTCGCAGATTTCTTCGTTAACAAACAAAATGGCTAGGCACAGCCAATGATTGTGAAAAATCAATGATCTTTTCTAATCTCGCCGCACTCGAGTGATCTCAATCAATTATACACGATATAGTTCCTTTTCTATGAATATCACAACATTTCTCAATTAATTATTCACTTTTCGATATATGATTATTATTTTTCATTATAATTTCGATCAAAATCACTTCTTCCTCCTTCGTTGTATCACACATGAACAGAAGAACTGTCTACGTTGCCTATAATTTAACATGGTTATTTCAGGAGGCCTCCTGTTACCTCTATATTTACAATTTGAAACATTTCAGAGGGCTTACACAAAAACACTGCCTCAACTTCTTGTGGGTGTAAGTTGTACAAAAGGGGGGGGGGGGGGGTAACCCGAGGAAAAAGAAGAAGAATCTCTTCAAAGTACTCGTTGAGATCTATCTCTCGTTTAAAGTATGTTAACTCTGTATAGATTGAACACGTTTCTAAGTTTCGCAATTAGTAAGCGGAACGAAGGATGTCAGGAAATGGAATGTGGAAAAAGATAAAATCCGCATTATCACTACCCTGGCACCTAGTATCTAAACCAGGGCGCATGTCTCAGCTTTTATTTCTACTATAATTTTATTATATACATTTTGCATACTTTTGTATACAATACTATTTTTTCAGATGTAAACCAATTTTAATGTAACACAAGTAACTACAAGATAATATAACAAAATCTGATGTGTTGCACTCACATGAATTGTTCATCTCTTGTACTAACCACTCTTACAAACTCTTATTGCTATATCTTCTTCTTGTTACTTGATATAAACATTTACAGAAATTATATTATTGCGTATTTCCTTGTAGGCCCAAGGGGAATATTAGAATACAGTAGGGTTTGTGCGATAGACTAATCTTAAAAAGTTTGAAATTCCGTTCCATTTGCACGGTTAACATATGAAGAAATGAACAGTGATGTTCCATTTGACGAAAGTTTGTTTTTCGAAACTGACACAAATAACAACGAATATATCCGAAATGGATCATTCTGCAAAGAAAGTTATTTAGACATAAATCGTGTGCTTTAGCGAGATCTACACTATTTTGCATACTAAGATTTTGTCTATCTCTTACGGTTTACGAGTTATTCAAAAGTCATCCAGGATAAACAGGAATACATAGGCTATAGCCCGAAAATTCAAAATATAATTTCATTTCTCATAAAAATATGTTAAACATGTCAGTTTAATCAAAATCGTTAGTCATTGCCAAGAAAATAAACATTTTCGATAAACTTTCCATGAAAATGTAGTTTAGACGGAGCAATATTCTTCAAAATATTCGTGTCACCTCCTTGAAAGATATAAAACTTAAATACCAACTTTGGTTTTTAACCGACTTTTCTTTTTTGAGTTATGCTGCCCACAGACTGAGAGACACACACACTGACAGACGACAGACAGATAGGCAGACACACGCGCGCGCTAACCTTTTTCTAATTTTTTTTTTTTTTTCTGTTCAGGGAACCTCAAAACATATATTTATGGTGAAATCTAAACAGAATTTTTGGATGGAATGCAATACTTCCTCTACTTTGCTGTGCGTAGTAGAGAAAGTAACAAGATAATATTATAGAAAAAACAGAACAAAAGAAACAAAAACACAGATTCCGTCGCGTCAATTTGCCTTTGCTGGTGTATTTCTGTTTTCTGGATCTTCTCGTTGTACACCATCCGCTCTTGTTCTTTGAGGTTGTAATCCAGTCGATCTGCTGAGATCCATTGCTATCCATTCTTCTGTGTTTCTCGACTCTTGTTTAATTCGAAGTATTCTTTCATTGTATATGTCGACACCATGTTGCCATTAGCTGTGAAGTATTGTCATCCTGCTTGTTCCTAACGATATTCCAAATACTCTTTGCTTCCAATTGCGTTCTTCCCTCCTTTATCAACTGATGAGGTGGTGTGCATTCAAATAATACATGTTGGGGAGTATCTCTTGTTTTCATTCCTCACACATGTATATCACTGGTTGCTCTATTAATCTTGGTACCATATGGATCATGTCCGGTTAAATAATTAATTAGACCATTAGTTGTTTTAGGTCCTTTAGCTTTAGGTGATATTTGATGTTCGGATATAGTTCGCGCACGCATCTTCCTTCGTTCATCTCCAGCTTGGCTCAACATGTATCTGTTGTGTCTAATGATTCCAAGTTTGATGATCCGGACTCAGCGGTGGGTTGCTCAAACAAGACGTCCTTCTGCTGGAGCTGGGGAGAACTCGATCCACCGGAAGCGGTTCAGAGAAAATTGCCACTGGAGGGGCCAAGATCGAGTAAGCATCTACATGTGTTGGAAACCTAACAACACTATACAGTCCCTAGGCGTACCTGAAACATTGGAAGGGCTCCTGTGCTTTCTTTTCTTCTTTTTTTGACCTTTTCGATGGGATGGGTCCACTTCTAGTCATCCAAGCATTGATGTTTGCCCACACTGACATTATGCTCCCCAGGTAGATTTCCTAGACTCATTGTCAGGCCCACCAAGGATTTGACGGGATCTAGGTATATTGCCTCCATTGCGGTTCCCGGTGGCCCAAATACGAAGTCCCAGTTGGTATCACGAGGCTGAGTGCATCCCGTACCAGACCTCCTAGTGAGGAAAAATCTTCAGGACGGTACCGGGGATCGAACCCGGGTTTTCCGCATCAGAGGCACCTACAAGAAAATTAGCAATGAGAAGTTCTGAAAATGGTTATGTCGATTAAAATATAGTTGATAGATAAATAAGAGTGAGTATAGCTCTACATATGTTTGCGAATAGCGTTTCTCCAAAGTGAACTATAACTAAAAGTCTGTATCGCAATATGTTACGCGACGATCACTTGGTGTATCTTCTAAGGCTATGCACTTCGACTTTGTCACCAAATACTGATAGACTTGTGAAACGTAAGTAGTACCAAACAAGTCATTAATAAGCAGATGTTTATCGCATAAGATTTGAAAGTGCTTTCGTAAATCGAATGTCGCGGGTTCAAACCCGGTCCAGGCCGATGGTTTTTAAGTGTGCTTAAAAACGACAGTTCCATGTCAGTAGATTTATTGGCATGTAAAAGAACTCCTGCGGGACGAAATTCCGGCACACCAGCGTCGCTGATGTGATCCTGGCAATTGACAGCGTCGTTAAACAACAAAATAATTTAAATTTAATTTAATCGAACGCAATGTTCATGTAACCACTTCAACACAATGCACGCCTGAGTGTTAAAGAGTGGCGAAATCCGCGGATAGTGGAAGGAGGTAAATACAATCTCCCTTCTTTTGAAAACGTTGGACATCACTGTTATAGAGTAATTAATACAAATAATGCTGAATATTACTCACCTTCGTAGCAAAGTTAATCTAAGATTAATAAGTAAACATGGTAGGTTTTGTCTCCGGAGCCTGTATTTCCCTGAAGGCTTGGGCCTCCCTGATGGGAACTGTGTGTGTTATTTGATCCAGCCAGATCCAGAGCCTCTGATGTGTTACTATGTCATGTGTTGCTCTGTTTTGTGGATATGATAATGTGGTTCTCCCGCTAGCTTTAAGTGAGCATTTTCACACTCCATTCTCGGGTGTGGCAGTTTCACTTTATGTAAATAATAATAATAATAATAATAATAATAATAATAATAATAATAATAATAATAATAATAATAATAATAATAATAATAATAATAATAATGATAATGATAATGATAATGATAATGATAATGATAATGATAATATGATAATGATAATATGATAATGATAATGATAATATGATAATGATAATATGATAATGATAATATGATAATGATAATATGATAATGATGATAGTGATAATATAAATAATAATGATAGTTGAAGCGGTCTCACCGCCTCCGTTCCGCTATCCTAAGCTGAGCTACTCTCAGCTGCTCCGGCTGCTCGGCATGGGTATGCGTGATTGTTTTCACATAAAAGCCAGAACTCTCGTTGAAACACTTATTATCAATCAAAATAATGCTTGAGATTTGCCGATCTCTATTAGAAACGTTACGTTGTTACTGTGTCTTTACTGAGACCGAAGATGGTTACTGTAAAATGTAATGTTTTCTCACACTCGAGGATCCGGAAGGCAAGTCCCGTGACTAACCTGCTTGCTCGTGGTCCAGAAGGCAAGTGACTGCCTTTCACTTCCTAATTACCTCTCCAGTGGCAACAGGGTTTCGCCGAAGCCTACCTGACGATCCCTTTTTTCCTGTTCAAAACACCTGCACCAAACGATTTCCAGCAAAACTGGTCTTACAAAGTATTTCAGGCTGGCTACCTGACGCTTGCTCCTAATAACTTGTCTGTAACATTAAGTGTCCCTTCTGACAATTTTAACCCTGAACAATCTTCCCAGGTCTATAACATTTATACAGCGACAATTTTAATAGTTCCCCATTATTTAATACTGCCATGTGAAGCAGTATTATTTCCATAATTATGGCGTTCGCAATTCGGCTTCATAGTGATAATGATAGTGATAATGATAAAGAAAGAAATCAAGAAGAAAATAAGGAAAGAAAGAGGGGAAAAAAAAGAAAGAAAAAAGGAAGGAAGGAGGGAAGAAGAGAGGGAAGCCGGGAAGGAGCGAAAGGAGTGAGGGGGGGGGGAGGAGAGGGAGTGTTGGGTTGCTATGGAGAAGGATCGGGAAGCAAAGAGGAAGAAAGACACTTTTGGTAGAAGAGAAACTACGTCACTTTTGCTCAGCCAAAACCAGGGAAAACAACGAAAAAACCCATGGTCGTAGTGGCCAGCCTCAGGAATCGAAATCACGAATCATTACTGCAGAGCCATCTTGCTTTCTAGAATGAAATACAAACACACATGTTGAGATTCACTAAGGAAGAATAAATATAGGTACACAATTGACATATTTGTTTTATTTCTCAATTCGTGCTTACCAAAAAATCTGATGTGTTGCACTCACATGACTTTCTCTACTCTTGTACTAACCATTCTTACAAACTCTTATTCCTATACCTTCTTCGTGTTAGTTGAGATAAACATTTTAAAAAATGATTGCTAATTTTCTTGTAGGTGCAAGGGGAATGTGGGAATATAGTAGGCTTTTAGTCATAGTCAAATATCGTAAGACTGGTCACTATATGAAGGCTTTGAAATTGTGTTCTCTTTGCACGGTCAAGAGATAAAAAATGGATGACCGCATTCCATTTGAGAAAAGTATTAGTATTGGAAAACTTCCACAACGAGGAATATCTCCAAAATGGTTTACTCCATAAAAAAGAGTGCATTTGGCCATAAATTGTGTTTTAACGAGATCTACAGTTTTGTACAGTAAGATTTGGTCTATCTCTTACGATTTAGCAGTTATGCAAAATACATTAAGAGTAAACAGGACTACATGGGTTATAGCCAGAAAATTCAAAATATAAATTTCATTTGCAAACAAAAATATCTTAAACATACTTTAATCATAGCGGATAGAAGAGAAAGTGTGAGCTCTCCCGCTAGTTCACTGCATGATCCGTGGTCCCGTGGCAACTGACCGAAACTGCGGCGTGGCGATCGCAGTCACCTTAAAATGCGTCCGAACTGCCTAGTATGTGATTCGGAAGTACAGACAATTTTATACGTATGCGTTGTGTGTTGTGAGTAATTAGGTACATAACTTGTGAAATTGCTTCTAATTTTGTGCATAAATGTGTGTGTTCTTCAAAACGTAAGATTTAAGCAACACCAATAATTGATTAAAAATGCCAACTTGTTTTGTACCCGGGTGTCGTTCAGGATACACAAACTGCTCAGAAGCTAGACATTTATTTACTCCTCCTAAAGATAAAAATCTGTTTTACAAATGGGAAAAGTCTATTCCTAGGAAAGACACTAAATTATCTGTTAAATCTAGTATTTGTGACAAACATTTTCCAGAGGACTTTTTAGTGAAAGTTGATTCATTCGTTGTGCATGGAAAACTAGTTGAAATCCCTAGAATTAAATGGCGGTTAAAGCCAGGGGCAATTCCCTGTATATTTCCTAATTTACCCAGGTACTTAACTACAGTACATAAATCCCGAAAATCTCCACAAAACAGAGACAAAAAATTACTGACAAAGCAATATTCAACAATCAGTAAATTACCAGATGCAGGATCCAGTCAACCAGTTCTTATTTCAAACGCGCCGTCCTTCAACAATGAGGAATTCACAGAAAACAGTTCTAATTCCTCCAAGGTGACAAACACAAGTGTCAATAATGAAATTGCTACACTGAAGAAAAGAATTAGACACCTCAATAGAAATTTAGTTAGAACTAAAATCCTGCGATCTAAAGAGAGGGCTAAATTAAAAATAATAGAAAAGAAATTCGCTACTAATTGTTGCGAACATAAACGCAATTTAAATTATTTAAGTAAAAAACAAAAGCTGGTTCTAGATACAATGCTTAAAAAATACATAATTTGCATTATGATTTAATTTTTCAGCGTAAAATCTTGTAAGCAGATATTTCCCACCGTTCTTCGTTAATTATAATACCCATTATTGTAAAATACCATCCTATATTATGTGTCAAGGAAAGACGATATTTCAAAACAGTATTTCCAATATTCCTGCTTACGATTTTAGGTATTTAAAATGCTAACTGATAATATGAAACCCATTTTCACCGTGCATTCGTGAACTAAAGTAAAGCGACCGCGACACCAGTGCCATCTTGCGAGCGAACCATAGTAACTCCCGAAGAGCTCACACTATCTCTTCTATCCGCTATGCTTTAATGAACAGCGTTTTCACACACACACGCGCGCACACACACACACACACACACACACACACACACACACACACGCACACGCACGCACGCACACACACACACACACACACGTCTGTTTTTAAAACTATGTTTTTGAGTTCAGGGGGCCTCACAACAAATATTTCGGAATTTTTGGGTCGAGTGCCATTATTTCCCCTACTTACTATATGTAGTAGATAAAGTAAAAATAAGTAATTTATGGTGGTAGTACAAATAACGCTTTGCAGTTGAGTTTAAGCGCACGTCTGTCCCCTGAATCGTGAACACGGGAGAAGGGAAGCAGTTAGGAAAACAATACCACAGGCCTGTTACGGTTGCATGCTGGTGACACTAATTCGGATGATGCCAGGGTGACATGTAACAATTTAGTCGCGCTGTTGGAGAGACATGCTGCTATATAGGATTTGTTTGAAAGACGGTGTGATATAGGTATTTGTATACCGCTTGCTACAGAAGTCGCTAAAGGATATTCGTAGCATTGCCTTAACATTCTACAATAGCAGGCTCAAAAGAAACCACAGAGCCTTTGTTTGGACGCCTGGCCGGTCCAATTGGAATTTCCTTGGCACGAAGAAGCACGCTGTTTCCCGACAGTCAGATATTTAAGTCCGATTTCTCAAGCAAATTATAACTGCATTAACCACATGACTTTCTCAAAGACGGTTATTGCCCTTTTGTCATCTTTCACAGCTTTTAAGAAAACATGCTTCAACACTCATTAATTCTTCATGGCCATATAAAATGCATGCTTTCCCCGTAAAAGAAATAGTACATCCGGGACAATAGAATGATCATTAAATTTATGCGACATCTAATTGCAGAAATTATCACGTAGGTGTAATTTCTGAACTACAGCCTTAATTGGGTTTTAATTTTAACAGTTCAGTGGCATCCAAGCTGAAGTTTGCAAAATTTCTGATTTCTGTGTAAGCTTTTTTTGAACTTGGCTCTAACTTTTTAACTTTTCTCCGTTATTATAGTGTTTTTCTTCTGAAAGAAAACTGTTTCTTGTCAAAAATAGATCCGTTTACCTAAGAATATTCATAAGTTTGAGAAGGTTACTCGGTATGATATACAAGTAGCAGGGAATCCGTCCATAAATCACGATCTCATTTTGCTACAAGGATTTTGTGTCACTTAGGAATTATATGTGAAGTTTGTCTGTGGTGTGTGAAGCAGCTTTGACATTGTAACAACACTAACATGCCCATAACCCTGAAAGACCAGATCTCACAACGCGTCAACCTCTGTACAGCACTCGCTTCTGGCCAAGTGATTAGCTGGCACACGGAGAGGAGGGATTGTGAACGGGGAATAGTTAGAAACAGCGCCGCGCGATGCAAGCAAATCCCTGCAATACCACCACGCGTTGAAAAGAAGGCTGTGTAAATACGTGTTGAAAACAGAGCGGCCAAAAAGTGACACCGTGAGCCATTATCCTCTTTCTCCCTCCACTCGGTTTGGCATAGTAGCGCGGCCGTGCAGGGTAAAGGTGACTGGCATTGGATAATTATGTAGGTCTGCACCTCTGATTTTCACAACATAAGGTCACTGTCGGACGTCAATATGTCCCATTACATTCTTCCTTGCCGTCATATGTATTACGTCATCAGCAAAAGGTAACTAGGAAGGGGAAAAAGTAACAACTGACAACACCGCTTTAAAGAAACATCTTATAGATGGAAATATTTTGAAATATGCTGCTCAAATACTTCAATCTCAGTTACTATTGAACAGATTTGCATTTATACTTCTTTCAGAGAATTGATGATCCTCATTAAAAGACAAGTTTGAGGGCCTACAACTACTGTTTGAGAATATCAATGGCTTCAACGTCTCTGATAATAACTTCAACAAATACTGCAGCAGAAATAGAGCCTTGCTCCAACAGCAATGACATGCTCACTTAGCTGTCTTCAGCACTTTTCTTGTAATTCTTACACTCTGTGTCGAAATTAAAGAACCATGACTTTCTTTACTCTTGTGTTAACCATTCTTACAAACTCCTATTCCTATATCTTCTTTGCGTTAGTTGATAAACATGTGTACAAATTATCTTATTCCCTATTCCCTTGTAGGTGCAAGGGGAATATTAGAATACAGTAGGCTTTGTGCGATAGTCAAATCTTTTAAACCTTTGAGAATCTGTTCTCTTTGCACACTTAACATATACAAAATGAACAACGATGTTCCAGTTCACGAAAGTTTTAAGTTTTCCGAAACTCACACACATAACAAGGAATATCTCCGAAATGGTTCAACCTACAAGAAAATTTATTGAGACATAAATTGTGTATTTTAGCAAGATCTACATTTTTTTGTGCAGTATGATTTGGTCTATCTCTAACGGTTTACCAGTTATGCAGAAGTCGTCCAGAGTAAATACGACTACAGGGGCTATAGCCAGAAAATTCAAGATATACCTATATTTCATTTGTCATAAAAATATCTCAATGACATTTTAATCCAAATCGTTAGAGCTATTTTCAAGAAAATCAAAATTTTCCAAAATTTTTTTATGTAAAGGGTAGTTCAGGGTGGGGCTATTTTCTTCAAATTCTTCGTGTCACATCCTTGAAAGACATGAAACTTAAATACCAACTTTGGTTTTTTAGCTAATTTTCGTTTTTGAGTTATGCTGTCCACAGACACACACACACACACACACACACACACACACACACACACACACACACACAGTGTGCCGCTCCGTGGACTTGAGTAATGAGGTCCTCCGCTGATGTTATAGGAATGTCATACAACTCCACAGAAAATAGTCGAGAGGAGTCAGATCGGGCGACCGTCCTGGACATGGAACTGCTCCATCCCTATGAACCCATTGATTTGGATATGCGACGTTGAAGTGATTCGCCACATTTACAAATTGTGCTGCAGTTCAAGTCGGCCATTTCAACATCTGTGTACTGGTACGTGTCGCACTGCTGTTAAGAAACGTTACTGTACTGGAAACTACACAAGTAACGCAGTAGGATGCGCACCAAGGACTCTATGGAGGAATTTAACGCATGCGCAGGAATGTTGTGATGTTCAGGTCCTTGATCCGAGTACACAGATGGTTAAAGGTTGGATATCTTCCGTATTAAGATACGAAAACAAACGTTAACAAATTGTCACAGCAGCTCGTTCTCAAAGTTCGACGTTCTCCTGCGTCCAAATCGTGCATTTTCAGACAGGGATTCCTATTTTAAAACAAATCAATTTTCCATCTGGCACAATATAATAACCGTTTTCGGTGTTTTTGGGACACCCAGTATATATAATCCACATAATTTCGGTTTTAATTGCAACATATTTAGCTTTGACTTTAATTGCAGCCAATAATATTCGTACATACTAGGAAAGCATTTGAACTGTCTCAATTTATCCAATGTACAACTAATCAAAAATAAATTGCTGTGTTTTATTAAACATTTACTGTGAAAGTTGGTAACGAATGGGCCAGGTTTCATTGCTTACGTTTTGAAAATTGAAACAAATATGTTCTGGCACAGGGTGCATTAAATTTGTTGGTATAGCTTGTAGGCCTAGTTGAGGATATGACATTCATCTGAACATGCTGTGAAAAGGCAGCTCGCGAACCCCTGACATGAAATATGCAAGCAGTGACAGTAGACAACTGAGCAGTTTATTGTAAGCAGAAAAGCGGAATGAGGAGCGGCTTTCAAACTTTTTGAGTAGTCTTCAAGTAAGGGGAATTAAAAACTGCGGTGGTCTGGTTTTGAATGGAATCGCGCATTGTGCTCCTTTCAGAAGCACCCCCTCTATGTGTAATCACTGCTAGTGAAGCACATACATAGACATCCATAAGTACCATATGGTTTAACTTAATATGATAAATCCATTACATGCGCATGAGCGCTTCAATACTGAAGCTGTCTAATAAACACTTGCGGCCATTCCGACTCAACTAGCTTGTAATTCTACGGGGCAAAAAAATGTCTGTCCACTCATTCTAACTTTCTCTGCTCTCTCTACCTCAAACTATTCTTAAAATCGCTTATTCTTGTAGATACTTCATGTTAATCGAGATAGATACTTATAGAAATGGTGCAATGGAAATAGGAGATAGAAATGGTGCAATGGAAATAGGAGATAGAAATAGTGCAATGGAAATAGGAGAATACGAGTACATTAGGCTTAAGCGATAATCAAATATTTTAACAGCTGACTTCGATCTACCATTCTCTTTGCATGGCTCAGGACATAAAATGAATAACCATACTACTTCATAAAAGTACTATATAGCGTTTCACTCTTAGAAGACAGTATGGAGTTAAATGGGACATCTCTGTCTCTATCTAGCACATACAAGTTGCCATTAGCCGCGTCCTTTTCTACCCTCGCTCTGTTGCCAGATTCCTAATAGCATGGTATAAATATTCATTTGTTATAAATTTCAGGTTTGAACACATTATCCTATGCAGAATTTTTTTCTCTATCAGGTTATATCCTTTTCAGAGTCATTATACATTTCTATAGGTCCAAATTTCTTCAGAAAACGTTTTTTTTCAATAGAAGTCCGATATTTGCTGTTTCTACACTCATCACGCACTAACTAACAAACTAAGTGCTAGAATGCATCTATATTTTTTTCTTAGGTAGAGTAAACTATAGTGCTACTACCTGCCTACTTTGAATTCTCTATGTTTACCCAGTTAAGTGTTATAATTGTTTAAATTAAATGTTTTCGGAAAATTTTATATATGTGCACTGCAAAAGTTACGCAGTGTGAAACTTTTTTGTTATTGAGTTTACATCAGGGAACCAGCGAGAACAAATGTTGAGGAAGGTTGGAGAAAGTTTTTAAAATAAACCAAAAGGCAGTAACCTCTTTCTTTTATCCAGTAAGGCAAACAAAAGGTATTCATCTATTCAGCGTCAGGCCTGACACAGAAGATAGTATAAGGAGCAGCACTAGCATTAGTTCGAAAGAAGCCGTGTGTGTGTAACTGTGAGCTGTTATTGCGTTATTTGTTTAATATTTTTGTAAATATTTGTAGTTATGGAGGGTGAAGCTAGGAAGGGACGATATGTTGGTAAATAAAGAAGTAAGGAACGCCTTATAATTATGAATGTGTTAGATTATTTTTTAAGTAAAATGCGTGTAAGCAAGGCGGTAAAAGAAACAGCTAAGGCTATCGGGTGTTCAGAAGCAGTAGTGTGTATGATTAAAAAGGAACTAATGAAAGGACCTCTAAGAACGCCATCGAAAAAGAAAGCAAAAAGGGCGGGACTACACAAAACGCTAGGTTAACGCAATATGATGGAATAGTGCAAGGTGGATTGCGGCGAATTGTTCATTCTTTACTGTTTGCAAATATTCCACCCACGCTGAATATAATTTTGTCACAGTTCAACAGTGATGAGACCCTACCAAATTTCTCAAGGGCCACTCTGATTTGGGGTTCGAATATGAAAGAAAGGGTAACAAGTGCATATTAATAGAAAGAGACGATATCGATATCATCAGATGGCGACATAAATATCTAAAAGACGTAAAAGGTTTAGGGACCAGGGGAAATCAATTGTTTATACAGACGAGTCATTTGTAAATTTAGGTCATACAGTAACAAAGGCATGGAGGGATACCAAAGTTAAAAGTGCCCGTCTCGTCAAGCAGCAATTGAAGACTAAGTGCAGGACTCAGGCCACCTCGAGTCGCTCGCGGAGAAAGATTCGCAACTAGTACATGTTGCAACACTGCGCTCCATTTAACGTGTACTGTCTTTTAAGGGTGAGACGCGTGAGAGTATTTGAAAGTTCGAATTTATAATGAACGTGTCGCAAATTTTCGCTGATCTGTATAAAAAAACACGTGTTAGATATAAGATATTGTCTATATCTTATTGTTTACCAGATAGGCAAAATTCCTCGAGAATGAAAAGGACTTCTGAGGACATTCCCAAAAACTTCATGACTCTATCATGAACATTTCTTAAATGTATGGCATTTAATCAAAATTTTTAGTCAGTTTATGAGAAAATAAGAATATTTAAACATTTTCCCATGCAAAATGTAATCTGGGATGGGGCATTTGATTGAAAATCTTTGCGTCGTATACCTAAAAGATGATGAAATTAAATATCAACTTTGGTATTCAACCGTCCTTTCGTTTTTGAGTTACGCTGTTCATAGAAGCACGAACTTTTTGCTAAAAATATTGCTTTTAGAAAAATTAGGCAGTCTAAAACAACGTGTTTCCAGTACAATCTACGTAGCACATTTTTTGGTGAAATGCAGTACCTCATATACCTATTGTAGGAAAAGCAAAGATTAAACAAACTTCAGTCTGTAACACTCCAATTGTGGGTTTACGTATATTTATAAAGCAATAAACGAAGTTAGAAGCATTATTATCGAAACTTAAGTGTACTCTAATAGCTAAGTTACAACATCGTTTGGTTACTTACTGCACTCATTAAAATTTCCACAGGAAGAGGCTTGACAATGTAAATTTTGTTAGATTTACAGCAAAATATGTTAAAAATTCTTTTGATGCAAAACAAACCTTAGATATTATCCACTATCTGGACCATTAAAAGTGGTCTTTAAAATGCAATATCTCATTGACATTATCTTGAAGGCTTACACGGATAAAAGGCATTTCATTATGATAGCTCAATTAAAGCATTGGCACTGAACATGAACAGTATTTATTCGAGTCCCGGCTTTGACATTGAATTTATCAACTCCAATTTGACTGCCAAGTATTGGTGCAGATATATAATTGACGTCAAGTTAATGAAGAATGACATTGTTCTTTCAAGGATAATTTTCTTATGGGAACTGCATGCAATTCAGATTTCAGATATACGAACATGTATTTTACTTTCAGGTAACTTGGATAAATTAAATCCAGTCATTAATTTAGTCTGTCAACACCCCTAGAAAAAGGGTGACTTGAATGGTAAAAGCAGCCGGCTTTGCCTTTCTCATGAAGGATGTGCTAAGACACAATACCCACAAGAAATAAAGTGGAATTTTCAATCCAAAATTTCAGACTGCCACGATGAATAGCGTATTCTTATATTTTGATAAATGTATAAGTATTGGAAAATTTAAATAAAATAACAAGGTATATGTCGCAAATGTTTCACTCCAGAAAAAAATTGTATTTGGCATAAATATTGTATTTTAGCGAGATCCACATTTTGTTGTGTAGTAAAATTTTGTTCATCTCCTACGGTTTGTCAGTTATGCAAAAGTCATTCAGAATAGCACTTCTGAGGAATTCCGAGAAAACTCGAGGTATACAGATCATTTATCATTAAAATGTTTTAAATATATAATCTTTCAGTTAAAATCATTAGCTATTTCTGAGGAAATCAAACTTTTCGAAATATATTTTAAATAATGGCTAGTCTGCGGGGGGAGGGGATCTTTGGGAGCCTTTTTGTCGCATCCTTGGAAGATACTGAAGATACTGAGCTAGCAAGTTCGGTATCTTACCGGCTTATTATTTTGACTTGTGCTACTTACACACACACACACACACACACACACACACACACACACACACACACACACACACACACACGCACGCACGCACACAAACCCACACACACAGTAATGTTTTTAAAAATGTATTTTGTATTCGGGTAGTACCAAAACATATACTACACTAAAATCTTGACATCGAATTTTTGGGTGAAATACAATACTTCCTCTATTACTATACGTAGTAATAAACTAATCCCTCATTAATGCGCACAGTCTAGAAATCTCCAGAATTGGCAGAGTATACGCTGTCATTATTTTATTATTATTATTATTATTATTATTATTATTATTATTATTATTATTATTATTATTATTATTATTATTATTATTATTATTATTATTATTATTATTATTATTATTATTATTATTATTATTATTATTATTATTATTATTATTATTATTATTATTATTATTATTATTATTATTATTATTATTATTATTATTATTATTATTATTATTATTATTATTATTAATTATTATTATTATTATTAATTATTATTATTATTATTATTATTAATTATTATTATTATTATTATTATTATTATTATTATTATTATTATTATTATTATTATTATTATTATTATTATTATTATTATTATTATTATTAAAATCTGATGTGTTGCACCCACGTAACTTTCTCCACTCTTGTGCTAACTATTCTTACCAAGTGTTATTCCTTTATCTTCTTCATGTTAGTCGGGACGAACATTTGCAGAAATTATCTTACTGCTCATTATATTAAAGATGCAAGGGGAATATGGAAATACAGTAGGCTTTAATCGATAGTCAAACCTTTTAAAGCTTTCAAATTCCGCTCTCTTTGCACGGCCAAACAGAGCAAAAGTGAGTAGGTACCTTCCATTTGAGAAAACTATACGTACTGCAAAAGTCGCACAAATAACAGGGAATGTGTCCGAAATGATTCACTCCGCAATAAAATTCAAAGGCATAACTTACGTGTTTTAATGAGATCCACATTTTTTTTTCAGTAAGATTTGGTCTATCTCCTATGGTTTACCGGTTCATCCACAATAAACAGGACTACGTAGGCTGTAGCTAGAAAGTTCAAAATATACATTTTATTTGACACAAAAGACTCTAAACATGACAGTCAAATCAAAATCATTAGCCATTTTCAGAGAATAAAAATGTTCGATAAACGTTTTATGTAAAGTGTAGTTTAGGGTGGAGGAATGTTCTTCAAGATCTTGTCACATCCTTAAAAGATACTAAATTTAAATAAAACCTTTGTTTTTTAACAGAGATTTCGTTTTTGATTCATGTCTTTCACAAACACAGACAGGCAGACACATAGAGACAGAGACAGATAGAAACACAGGCGCGCGGTCCTTTTTCTAAAATTGCTCCTTTTGGATACAGGGGGGCTCGAAATGTGAAATGTGCTCGTGAAATGTCGACGTTGAATTTTTGGGCCGAATACAATATTTTCCGTACTTACTATATGTAGTAGAGAGAGACTAAAAATTATCATAATGACTATTATTGTCATTATTATTGTTGTTATTAAGTACCCATTACCACTTTTTAATGTTACTTCAGTATCTTGGAAGATTCATGTAGGTTCATTGATACAATATCTCAGTATATGCTAGGTGAATGACCTTAGTTGCGTAGTCACCTTGTATCTTCTGCTTGAATAACTTGTTGACAAATGGATTCAGTTACATAGCCGCTAGCCGGTGTCATCCAGACTGCTGCAATTGAATACTAAACTGTTTTGAGCATGATATTGTGACTCAGAAGACACACCTGGTAGTTAGTTTGCCCTTAGTTGTGTAGTTTCCTTCCTGCACCATCAGCTTATTTCAACTTGTGTTTCTTTAACTCTTTGGTTGGAACTTAGTCAGACTGCCAGGTACTGAGAACTGTCACCGCGATATCCCGAGTGGAGCCGCTGAGCCATCTCCCTTGGTGATCTCTACCATTGAGAGGAACCTGTTTTACGTCCAAGTGGATTCGAGCCAGCTATTCGGAATTCGGGTCGACATTACGTGTAGGTTGTAACAAATCTGGCCCTGTACGCTGGCAAGCTCCGTAATAATGATTCACTAACAACACTAACAAGGACTAGTTTTAACTTATAAATGTAAACAACGACCATAAATTTTGCTGCGCTCATTACGGGCGGTTCATTCAAACGTAACAACATTAGCGCGAGTTAACGATATAATTGGTTGCTATGTCCCTAACAAGCAGTATTCTTTTCCACAATAATTACATACAGAAAAATCTGATGTGCTGCACTCACATGACTTTCAATTCTCCTGCACTAAGTATCATTACAATCTCTTATTCTTCTGTCTTCCTCATGCTAGTCGAGATAAACATTTGCAGAAATTGTCTTATTGCTTATTTCCTTGTAGGTGCAAGGGGAATATGGGAATACAGTAGGCTTTGACTGATAGTCAAATATTTTAAAGCTGGTTGCTATATGCAGCCTTTAAAATTCCATCTACAGAACTCTCACGAAGAACGAGTATCTCTGAAATGATTTACTCCACAAAAATGCATTTAGACATAAATTCTGTCTTTTAACAAAATCTACATTTTTTGTATGGCAAGATTCGGTTTATCTCTTAGGTTTATTATCTCTGTAGTAGGAGCAATACTCAGCGCACGTTACAGTAGTTGTCACAAACCTGCTCGGAGAACAGCACTAGGAATGCAGTACTCAGTTGTATTGAAAGCTTTAGCAAGCAAACAGGAAGAGAGAAAATAGAAGATAGGGGAATTCTCAATTAAAGTAAAAAAAAAAAAAAGAGAGAGGTATCTAAAATGACAGTGAAAAGTTGAACGGGATCAAGTTGTTGTTATTATTATTATTATTATTATTATTATTATTATTATTATTATTATTATTATTATTATTATTATTATTATTATTATTATTATTATTATTATTATTATTATTGTTATTATTGTTATTATTGTTATTATTGTTATTATTGTTATTATTGTTATTATTATTATTATTATTATTATTATTATTATTATTATTATTATTATTGTTATTATTGTTATTATTGTTATTGTTATTATTATTATTGTTATTATTATTATTATTATTATTATTATTATTATTATTATTATTATTATTATTATTATTATTATTATTATTATCATCATTGTTATTACTACTACTACTACTACTACTACTACTACTACTACTACTACTACTACTACTACTACTACTACTACTACTACTGATATTATAAACACTGTCAAATTTTTCAGAACACTGCATTGGTGTCAATTTATTTTGTTTGGGTAGAAAATATTTTGATCTGAAATTCTATATCTTGCTATTCTCAATAGTAAGAAACATTAAAATAACAAGTCTGGATTTTAGATCAAGAGTACACATATGGCAATTCGAGTGATGCAGATACGATTGTCACTTTTGGCCGCCAAAATTCGAGACTCTTCAAACATAATACATTATAACTGCAATTCTTAGTAGCGCTTGTCAGCTTTTAGCTCCACACCAAAATTAAACAACAAACACTATACTTGAAATTTAAATGTTAAATGTTTCCTTACCTTACACTCAGGTGAAAACCAATAGGGATGGGTTTAAAACTTATATATGTACCTGTCTGATGTAATTACCTTTAGAAGTACCTAAAATGATATTTTTGAGATACAGAGCTGGCTGTAGTCTCAAAAATCGTATTAAAGATGAAACAATAAGAGAAGAACTAAACAAATGTAAACGACAAAATCAGGGAGTACAGAATGAAGAGTCAAGGTCGTATTTCTTGAATACCAGAAGAAAGACCTACCAAACAGGCCTTGCAGTATAAACCAGTTGGTATGACAGAAGTTGGAAGACCGCGGAAACACTGAGAGGATCCCATCTGAACGGAAACGATCGGGCCTACCTTGATCGTTGATGGCGGCGGCGGCGGCGGCGGTGGTGGTGACGGTGGCGGTGGCGGTGGCTGTGGCGGCGGCGGTGGTGGCGGTCGTGGTGGTGGCGGTGGCGGTGGTGGTGGTGTGTCCACACTACAGACAAGGCAGTTTTAATGAGTTTATCGTTAGTAAGTTTTTGGCAATTTGGTTTCTGAGTAGAATTTTCAGACTGAGCTGTATATAGTTGAGTAGTGTTTTGTGTCAAGTTTATGATAGAACAAGTTGCAAGGTCATAAGTTGTGATTGTGATTTAGTTTTAGAAGAAATAAAGTGACATAAAAAGTAACTGGAATTGTCATTTGTCACTATTTTAACAAGAAGTTTACATTCCACATATTTCCCCTTAAGTTGTTTGTAAGAAATTAAGAGTTATTCAGTATGGTATAAAAAGTGAAACCGAAAAAGTAAACTAAAACATAGGGGTTCGAGGGTGTTCCGTCATGCTCATATAGGGACATGAGACAATAATGGAAAATTAGATACGTTCCATTCAAACCGGGAAATATGACATTTATATAACGTCAAGGTGAATGTGTCCAGGTGTAAAACGTTTCTGATTTTAATGAACACATCATAAGAACATAAAAGCAGGAGAGAGCAATTCATAATACTGATATCCCAGTAATGAACACAACATAACTTGCGTCTCTTTGCCTTCTCCAACTCTGCATGTTTGGTCTCTTTCTGACATGGTATCGTTCCTTGCGGTCGGTTCATTACCGCGCCTTTGAGCCCCTTTGCAAGACTTTTAGTTTGAAACGACTGATGTTCCTATTATTGTTGTCGCTGATGTCGACCTGTGTAACTGGGACCGTATTTATCATAGGGAGACATCTTTCTCAGTTTAAAAAGTCTGATCATGCATGACTGCATGACTTTCTTCATTCCCCCTCGTACAAACGTTTAGCCTTCAATCTACTTCATGTTGAGATAAAACGTTCAGATGATTTTATCATACATTTGTTTCTAGGCACACTAAGAATAAGGTCCTACAGTAGCAGCATAAGCGATTGTAAAATCTTTTAAGAGCTGTTTGCTCTGTAATGGCTGTGAAATTCGTTCTGTTTCTCTAACGAAGAGGGAAAAACATTAAAGAATGAGCTCCCATTTGGAAAAAAGTCTAAGTTTTGGAAAATTCAAGGTAAAAACATAAGGTGTCTCGAAGATGACTCACTCAAGAAATCGTAAGACTTTGTCTATCTCTTACGGATTACCAGTTATGCAAAATTCACCAAAAATGAAGAGGACTTCAGAGGCTATCCCCAAAAAATCCAAATATGAATTTCATTTGTCATTAAAATATGTTAAATACATAGTATTTAATCGAAATCGTTTGCCAATTTTTGAAGAACTAAACAATTCTCAAAAACTGTCTATCGAAATATTTTTTAACGACGTCAATTTGCAGGATCATATAAACGCCACTGCTTTCCGGTATTTCGTCACACAGGAGTTAGCACACTTAAAAACTATCGGTATGGGCAGGATTTGAACCCGTACATCTGGAATCACCATGCCAGCCCCTAAGTTACACAGACCGACAAAAATAAAACAAAACAAAAAAGCAAAGAAAAACTTTTTTCTGTGTAAAGGAGTTTGGATGGGAATTATTATTATTATTATTATTATTATTATTATTATTATTATTATTATTATTATTATTATTATTATTATTATTATTATTATTATTATTATTATTATTATTATTATTATTATTATTGTTGTTATTTATTATTTATTATTATTATTTATTATTATTTATTATTTATTATTATTTATTATTTATTATTATTATTTATTATTTATTATTATTTTATTCATTTATTTTTTATCTCCGTGTCGCATCCTGAACTTAAATGGGAGTTTCGACATAATCGACATTACGTATCTAGTGATGCTGTTCACAGACAGACTCTCAGACACACATATACACACGGAAGTACTTCTACAAATGCTTTCTTTTATTCAGAGTGGTTCCTCCAATTATGTATTTTTGGTAAATCTCGGTATTGAATTTTCAGTTGGAATGCACTACTTCCTCTACTTTCTGTAAATATCCAACAGAGAAATACATCAGAATCCATAGAAATACGGGCGAATTGCACGTTAAACAGTAGAGTTAGATTACTTCCGGAAAAATCCTGCCATAATTCAATGCTTACCTTAGGAACAACTCTCACTATTGATACTACAGGGTGGAAGAAGTTATTACATTCCTTTATGTGCCTCCTAGAAATGTTACCAACAAAAACGTCCAATGGCATTTTGTTCTTCGATCAGCCAAATTTGAAAAAAAATATTTTATTTTTCCAAATTGGATGCGCAAGTCCACAAGAATGTGCAAAGATAAGACGTGCAAGTTTGTTACTTGCAAGATGCGTAGAGTAATTTGTTTCTGGCATAGCTTCAGTAGTAACTATGGGACATTACACAGGGTTTCGAAATAATTAATCACTTGAAAGAATTTAAGGAATACTCCGAGCAGCTTTTTGAGACATGAAGTAACCCGAGAACGCTGCGTTAACGTTGGTCAGGGGCGGAATAATGTTTCGGGAGATGACAATTGTGATTGGCCTGCACTCACACAGTAAACATTTTAGAAAAATTATCAATGTAAAATGTAGTTTAGGGTGGGGAAATTTTCTTCAACATCTTCTGTGTCGCATCCTTAAAAGGTGTTAAACTTAAATACAAACTGTGGTTTTTAACCGATTTTTTGTTTTTGAGTTATGCTGTCTACAGACATTCACACACATACACACACACACACACACACACACACACACACACACACACACACACACACACACACGTGGGCCTTTTCTAAAAATACTTTTTTGGAATTCAAGGGGCCTCAAAACATATTTCCGGCGTAATTTCGACATTGAATGTTTGGGTGGTATATAATACTTCTACTTACGTAGTGAAGAAAGCAAAAAGTAGTTTGTGGTGGGAGACTTCTGTTAAACTTTTGCGTCAATCAGGTTTCATATTTATATGAAATTTCTTTTACTAGTTATTCCCGCGTGCATAAGTAAGACATCTGTATGTATTAATGTGCAGGCACTAAATCTATTTTTTCCCATCTTATAAGACCTCAAATGTTTTTCGTTCAGTTGCATTTATGGAACCTTCGTGTGCGAGAAGTTAGGTTATGTTGCTTATTTGATATTATTTTGTCCTGTTGCCGCTATAGTGGACCCGGCTTGCAAGGGTAACAACTTACATATCTATATACATTTTTCGGGTTTTTAATATTTATAATCTTTCTGGGTTTGCCAAAACCCATACGAAGCCGGCTCTGGGTTCTCAAGAACACTGTGGTATAGTAATTGTTTGGTTTGGTTTCACTTGTTTTGTTCTTTATACATATATACAATATTTACATATTTATACTCATTCATTCACTTTCATTCACACACACTCATACGCATATTACACTGATACACACTACTTGCACTTTTTTGATATTTACATAGTTCCCACTATTTGGCTGAGTGGGCAGCATGTTCTGTGGTGGTGACTGCTGGTGGCGGCGGCCCCTGCGTTACGGGGCGTGGCCTTGGGCCAGTGATTGTGGGCGCGCTAGGCAGTGTCTTCCCTAGAACACGTGTATTTTTTTGTTTTCTATGGCGTGGTTCACCCTGCGAATGTTGGCTATGAGGGGGTTTTGGTACCCTCTAATGCGCGCCCACGTGGTGGTGGCTCGTTTCTGGATATCATCGGACAGGTAGGGGGTAACGAGTTCCTGGTGGACGGTAGCGATTGAGGTGAGGAGTGGCCATTGAAGTATTTTCCTGAGGCATAGGTTTTGGATGCTTTGAATTTTTTGAAGGGTGGATTTTGAGGCGTTTGTCCAGGCCGCGCATGCGTACAAAAGTGTAGGTAGGATGAAGGCTTTATACAGGATTAGTTTGGAACGGGTCTTTATTTCTTTGCTTCTAAAGACGGGGGCGCATATCTTTAAACGCTGTCGCCCTTTATTCACTGTATTTGTGAGATGGGCGTTCCAAGAGAGTCGTTTGTCCAAGGTGATTCCCAAGTATTTTACTTGCTGACTACAGTGTAATGTTTAACTGCCGACCGCGAGGTCCATTTCCGGAAGCTGTAGGTTTTTGAAAAGTGAATAAGCTGGCACTTTTTTGCATTAATGTCAATTTTACAGTCATGAAGCCATGAAAAGAAGCGATCAGTGTACCGTTGCATCTCAAGAAGGCCGAAACGAGGATTTATATGGTGGCCTTAGATTACAGTGTCGTCTGGCACAACGGCCTCATTTATAAATTCAGAATTATCTGTACTTGCTGCACAGTTTCTTGGAAAATCGGCATTTCTAAGTCCAAGTGGGGAGCTCCTTTTCCTGGGAGCGAGTGACGCGGGCTGGCGTCCCACAAGGGGCAATCATATCGCCGTTTTTGTACGTATTGTTCACCAACGACTTCCCAGTGGACGCCAGATGCAAGATCGCCATGTATGCTGACGACACTGCAATACACAACCACCACTAAAATCCTCATTTCGACCGTGCAGAAATGCAAAGATATGTAAAGAGCTTCCTCTCATGGCTACATGATTCGAAAATCAAAATTAATCCTAATAAATGTCAGCTGATACATTTCTCAAAGCGGCATCACACTTTGGCAATGGACCTAACGGTCGGTGGTCAAACATTGCACTGTCGTCAGCATATTAAATATCTAGGCGTCACCATGATCCGCACGATGTGCTGGTCCACATACATAAAAAGTAGCGCCAATAAAGGCAGACAGCGGCTAAAGTTAAGCGCCCCCATCTTCCACAGCAAACAGCTGCAGCTCAGATCCAAATTAATTTTATACAAGACATTTATTCTTTCGATGGTCCTGTATGCATGTGTGACCTGGGCCAATGCCTCCAAATCCGCCTTAAAACAAATCCAAACCCTACAAAACCTCTCCCTTCGAAAAATCTTCGAACTATAACCAACCCAGATCCCATCCATCCCAGAGGCAATAGCTAAAAAAGCTAAGGCAGCGTGGGCGCGCATTAGAAATCACGAAAATTACGTGTTCAACAACATTGGCAAAGGCGAACCGAAGCACCACAAACATGCTAGGATAAAAATGTTTTAGACTCGCCATGGCTCGCCGACTAACGCGCGCCCATGCAACCCCGGCCCTAAGCCACAAACTCACTACTACAGAGGTCTATGCGTTGGGAACCATACAGGAGCTGCAACTTGGCCGCGCAGGAAAACAGCGGAAAACTGCATATGGTGTAAATAATAAAGTGAATTGTATATAGTGCATTGGTGTGCCCAGTGTAAGCGCGCGCGCGCGCGTGTGTGTGCATCTGATGGGACATATAGTTTTGGTATGTCCAGGAGTGAATGCATGTGTGTATGTGTGTATTAAATGTGTACTATATATAAAATGAAACAAAACACTTAAAAGACAATAAATGGCTGTTCTCGATGACCTAAAGGTGGTCACCGTATGGGTTTTCTGATAAGCCCAAAAAGTGTAAATATTGTAAATATTGATAATTATAAGTTAATGATAATTGTAGCTTGTAACCTGGGCCTATTGTACCAGCACTAGGCAGAAACATTCTCAATAAATAAATCTGAAATCAGTGTCATCAGGGTACATGGCGACGTTGCATCTGCCGTCCACAAGAAAGTCGCTAGAGAAAAGTATATACAAAAAGGGGGACATGATTGCTCCTTGTGATACGCCAGCCTACATAGCTCGCTCATGTGAGCAGGTACGGTCCATCTGAACGTAGAAGTATGTGCTTTTTAGGAAGGTGTCAATTAAAAATAAATAGTTTCTGAAGCCACAAAGGGTTCGGTGCAATTTGCATATCAAGCCATCGTGCCAGTATCGATCAAATGCAGCTTCTACGTCCAAAAATAGGACCAACGTGGAAGTCCCATTGTTAAATTGTTCGGTGACGTCATCAGCAAGTCTTAGTAGCTGCAGTTCAGTGGAATGACCTTTTCTAAATCCAAATTGTGCATTGGAGAGTTCTTCCGCCTCCGAGATATGTTTTTTTAGTCGAAAAAGTATGTCTTTCGAACAATTTTCCAATGTTGGACAGGAGACTGATAGGACGGCAATTTTGAGGATGCCTGGTACTCTTGCCTTGCTTTGCTAGCCTGATGACTTTGGCTCGTTTCCAAGTGTGGGGGACGTAATTGTATTTAAGGCATGCATTAAACAATTTTGTTAATTGCACCAGGGCTTTTCTCGGGAAGCGTTTGAGGTCCTTATCAGTTATCCTGTCCGGGCCGGTGGCTTTCCCATTAGGTAGCTTCCTAATGTGTACATTTCCTGAGGTGTAATTAGTGTCAGTGGTTGCTCGAGCTTCCGCGCCACCCAGGCTTGTACCCAGTTTTTGATGGCTTCTTGGACTGGGTTGGTGCTGGGATTGTCGGAGAATCTCTCCACGAGATAATCTGCAAACACCTCGGCTTTTGCCTCTGAGGAGAAGTGCAGGCCGGGTTGAGTGTGGTGCGCCTCAGTGTCAGTGTTAACGATCGAGGAGGTCTTAAATGCCTTTAATAATTTCCTCAAGGAATTGTCCGAATGGGTGGTACTCAGCATTTTTGTTTTCCCATTGTTCAATTTTGTTGATTTTAACTTGGTGGCGAACGATTTTGCGTAGCCATTGTGTACTCGGGCTGGCGGTTTTGCCTCCAGAGCCTCATCAGGCGTCTTCACCTTACATTGAGAAGCTCCACCTCGGGTTATGTGCAGAAGCTGGGTGGACTCCTGGTTATGTGATATCACTCCGTTTGGCTGTGTGCAACGAGGCGGTAAAGTTTACTATGGCGGCATCTATTTCCGTCTCGTTGGAGAATAACCTGGGCTGAGCCATCTTGTGCGTTTCCAGCTTGTATTTTTTCCAGTTGTTTTCTGTGCGCTTCTCGGTTCGAGGCACGAGTGTTGTGATGACGCCCCGAATAATGGAGTGTAATGGAAGATGGTCGGAGTCCAGGCTGTGATATTCATTAAAAGTTTTTTGGAATGGCCGCATTTTTAATAATGACGAAGTCCAAGATTTCGGGGTCAAAATGCTAAAAGGTGGGGTCGAAGGGAGTGTGTAATTTTGAATTGTCATGTTCAATTATAGATTCGGCTAGGGCTGCCACCATGGGTACTGAGCATTAAAATCTCCTGCAATAATAAAATGCTCCACTAAATCGAGGAGTTTTTGGAGATGTCTCAGGAAAAAGGGGTAGTTTGATGCAGGTAAAGTGCTACCAATACCACCACTTTGTCGTTGTTTGAGGCTTTGAGCGTTGTGCACTCTAGCGCTTCCAGCTTTGGAAGCGTAACAGAAGCATGAGCAACTATGTTTTTCAACAATATGGCTGTCTCTCCCTCCCGTCGGCTATAACTGTCAGTTACAAATATGTTATACCCTTGCAACTTAAATGTAAGCTCTGGTCGTAATTTTGTTTTCCATATAAACGCGCCTTCAGTTTTGTTACAACTCAGGTAGCTTTCAATTTCATATTGTTTTCTGGAAATACCATCGAGGTTCCACAGGAGAGCCCGCGTTAAAGATATACCTCTCCTTAGAGTGGCCATTTCTCTAGTATGGCAAATATGAAGTATATGATATTTTCAAGTTTTTCTCAAATGCTTATGCAGCTTCTGAATTTGGTTATAAATGGTTGTGGTTTTGGCAGAATTGCTGTTAAATTTAGGGATTTTAGTAAGCTAAATATTTATGAAAGACCTCCCAGGTCAGTTGAGGGCTCCTGGGAGGAAGGGGTTTGTTGGGGGGAGCCAGTAGATGGTGGCTCTCTTGCACTTGGCCCTCTGGCTGCCCTGGCGTAAGACAGTCCTTTTAGTACCTCCGCTGGGTGTGTGATGGGTTTGAGCCCTGGTGGAGCACGTGAGGTTGTCGTGGCTAGTGCTGCCAGTTGATGGCGGTGGCGTTCATGTACGTATGTCTCGCACCCTCCTGTAGCTGGCAGGATGAGACTCCCTACAAATTATGCAAACGGGTACGGTATGGTCCTTTGTCATTTTTGGCAATCAGCCAGGCGGTGGAGGCCACTGCAGAGGACATACCGGGAGACCAGATTGCAGAATTTGAATGTGTGACCCACTTGCTGGTAATTGTAACACTGGGTGATATTGTTTGTTTTTAAGTCCTTCACAGTGACCATTATGTTACATATGACCTACTCCTTAATGCGAACTTGGTTCTTAGGTGTACGGGCTAAACTTACCTGAAAATTAGGTAGAGGCCGCCCACTTGGTTTCAGCTGTCGGATCTATACCTCTATATATTCTTTGTCTTGGAGATCTTCCTTCAGGAACACCTCATCGAGGTAGGCCGGCAGACGCTTGGTCATGAAGCGCAGCGCCTCGTCGCAGCGTGGTGCAAAACTGTAGTGTTGTATCCTGCTGTAGCTATCGTTGCATTCTGGGCTCAGCGTCAGCTTTACATTGCAGGAACAACTTAATGCAGCTGCGTGTGTATTGCAGCTTGTATGCTGTAGCTGACAGGGAGGTGCGGAGCAGACATACAAGTTTGGGGGTGGTGGTTGTACCAGGGATCACAATCCTTGGTGGTTTTTGTTGTTCGGAAGTTGGGGGTTATTGGATAGGAGAGTCGTGGAGGAGGTAGAGGGGGTTAGGTGATAGCCGACCGGCAGCTTTCTATAAAAAGAAATAGCTGTCTTTGGGTTGCTGAGGGGTGACAGTTGATAGGTCGCCCGCTTCTTGTTGTTGGTTGATGGTTTCTACCGTCTCCTGTGGGCTGAATAGCTCGAATTTGTTGCTGGTGGTGACGTGTGATGATTCTTGCCGGGCCTTGTTGTTCCCGGGTTTTGGGCCTCTTTTTTCAGTGTCCTCGCCACTATCTTGCCCGCTGCCCGGGTGAAGTCGCCTTTTTCGTCCAGTGCTGATGCCTTAGCCCTCGTTTCGACTGACTAGCTGTCTCTTCTTAATGCCGGGCTCTCGGTAGCAGAATGCCAACTGCAGAGCAATGTCTCTGAAATTTGTATTGCGTGGGTCTATTTCAGAGAATAGGTCTTTGTAATGTTTAATTTCTCCTGTGTGTGTATGTGTGTGTGTGTGTGCGCGCGCGTGCGCATGAGCACGTGTGCGCAAGTGCGCATGTGTGTGAAAACGACACAAACTTGCGTGTCCCTCGCTGTTTTTCTTTGCTTCACTCTGGTTGACTTGTCACTTTGCACTTAAACAATAGCACCGCTACAATTTTTATTTACACCAATTTTTGGTCTTGCACTATTTACACAGTTTACCTTTTTATTTACATGTTTTTAAATTGCTTTTGCACACGCTGAAGGTAAACGGCACTGTCTTGAGGAGCACCTTATCCTTTACTTTTCGTGTACTTATTCACATTTATGTGACACACAGTTTTTAATTCACACGTTTGTTTTATAACTGCCGATTTGCACTCGCGCCGCGAGAGACTATGATGCATTACTGCTCCACGTTAAAAACCCGCACTTGACTCTAATCACTCCGTGTTCTTTATCTCGTAATCGCTTTGTAGAAACTGTTCTTGCAGCAGCACAATCGTCACAGTTGTAATGGCCAATCAGCGTTTGGAATATAAAAGCCAATCAGGGCACGTCAGCAAACCTGGACGACTTTCCGTCTCTGATCACATCCAGGATGACATATCGAGTGTCACTAGAGAGATGAATCTTGACTGTATCAAGCTGAGTCATGAGAAGCATATATCTGGTCCCTACAAGACTGAGAGCTTGACTCTAGAACGAGAGCGTGAAGTAGAGAGTAGAGTGTGCGAAAATCCGGCATTCAATAACTTTTCTATTCTCAATAAGGACGTACAAAGGAAAGTAACTACGCGAAATAGTTTGTTTCGGAGCGAAAGGCACAAATGTCATAAATATGTTCAGTAATTGTAGACCATTCTGTAAATGTCTATCATTAAAATTCGCTTCTTTTAAGTGGCAAAAGATATTTATGGCAGTATAGCTTCTATATTTTGTAGACTAATCCTCAAAACCATGAAGTTTCTGATCAGTTCTGTCATCTCTTGTTTGGAACAAATACTAATAATTTATGGATGTTCTAGCACCAAAGTCTAAAACAGAATAAAGTAGGTGGAATAGTAAGTGCGACCAATTTTTCATGAATGTTACAGAACTCTATCATTAATGTCTGGTAAAGCTGATGCTTTTCACAAAAGAGCGTCACATTTTTACTTATCTGATCTTGGTTAAGTGCGTGAAATAGGTCAAGCATGCGCATAAGTTTTCAGGGGAAGTTCTTGTCAATTTCTAACACGCAGTTGCGTCATAAATCTAAAGTTACTATATGAGGGTGTTTTCTATTAATAATAATTTAAAATATGTAACTTAGGTAATACTTCATGGATAACGAAGTGTTAGTTATTTTATTGTTTTCTTTCATAAATGCAACAAAAATATAATACCTCGAACTCTGTGTAAAAGAATCTGATGTGTTCCACTCACATGACTTTCTCTACTCTTGTATTAACTACTCTAACAACACCTCGACTGTATTGTTGGAGTTAGTATATGGGAGGCATAGAAAGAAAAGAGAGACAATGAAAGGATTGAGTCAACGCTGCGAGAACAAAACAAATTGTAAGTTCTCATATCACGAAGGACTAGTCTGTGTTAACGTCAGCAGAAGAGAACTGCTTTTTGTGCAAAAGTTTAGAAGAAAATAAAATGGTAGAAAAATAACTGGACTAGATTTTGTCATTTTGTCACATTTGTGTCAGGAGTGAGATTCGTTAAATTGCCGTTTTGTCACAATATTGATACTGCAATCGCGGCCCCGGCTGATTATAATACGATTGTATTTACCGGCGGTAAGGGTTTAGCGCATGCTAACCTGGTCGGCTAGATGGGTTAATGGCCAGTCCTCTGTAGTACAGAGCAACAGCCATTGTATACTCCTTTCCTGCCCCAGGGAATTATTTTTGCCGTTAGAAGAAATCCTTTTTGAGAATGATTCCGTGTGTTTGGGCCATTTAAGTAGCTGGCTAGTATCTGTCAATCAGTCGGATGAGTCGAGTGAGTCTCCGTTATTAGTCACATACTATATCAGTGAGTTCAGTGGTTCAGTTGTGAGCTGTGACTTGGCACTTCACTTGTGATTAAGTTGATGAATCGCTCTAGCTGTGTTTTGAGTATGCAACAGCATCTCAAGTGTAACGATACTGTCATGCCAAGCGCTTAAGAGACAAAGTGAGATTAGCTGTAAACTGGTGTTCTCATTTGTTACAATACACTGTGGCAAAATGACAAAATCAGACCGGTTACTTCACTATCACTTTGTCTTCTAAATGTTTATTACAAATACACAGTTTTCTTCTCGTCGTTAACACGATCTACATTCTTTTGGGCTATCATATCTTTTACTTGTCGTAACTTTACTCAGCCCTTTCAGTGCCGTTCTTCATTTTCTTTAGCTCTCCGCTAACTACAATGATACGATCACTCGACGCTCAAGAAATCTTCTTTACGACGCACACGCACAGCTGACACGCTGACCAACTCGATTCTATAACAGTAAGTCTCAAAATTAGCTGGTGTTTTCTGGCCTTCTTATATAATAGTGGGGATGACGTCATATGGACCTTTCTCCAGTTCTACACACACGCACCGGCGTCACGACACATAAGGAAAATAATGAAGTTTTGAAATTACAGTGGATATAGTCTTAATTCTAAAATATACTGGGACTTTCATTACTTTTTATCTGCAGGCAAGAGACTTAAAGTGCTTTCTTTACTATAAACAATACTTTCTGCTAAATGTGAGCATGCGGAAATTTAAAAATTCACCCAGGCTGTGTAGAATGAGATTAGTTTGGTGTAAAAAAAATTCACATAATTTTCGTTCATACTAAAGAAAACTATTCCGTTTTGAGAAGCCGTTAGTAGCAAGTTTTCAAGTGTTGCATACAGGAAACACGACTCAGAACTTGTTGCTGACTTGGACATAGGTAGCTGCGAGATTCTTGAAAGCTAAAAATATGATAACTTTCAGTTGTTTTGGATCCCAGGTCATTTTAACATTCAATAATAACAGTTATATTCATCATTGTAGATCTGCAATGTCATGAGAACATACATTCATTTTGTATGTTTGTTTCTTTTTCCGGAGGGTATGATGGTGCAGGCGCTGCGTAGCCCAAGCATTTGTGGTGGTTACAACGTTACTCAAAATAAATTGGGCCGAACATCTGACTCTCCATAACACAAATCCTAAGTACGCTTATCCCACCAATCTACAACATAACACCACCTGCACAAAGAGCTAGATTCCTTCATAACCCAACACAAACAGCGCAAAAAACTTTGAAAAAAGCAGTCAACACAACCAGGGTTGGCAACCAACTGGCCATTTTCATTAACGCCAACACCAGATAAAAACACACACAAAAACACACAATAGCACACCAAATTGCAATAAAAACACAAACACACAACAAACATAAACACACACACATACATAACCTAACACACAAAACAACACAACTAAGACAAAAACTCCCGTATGAGCTGTTGCAACAACAACAAACAAAAAGCTTTTCAACAATCAAAACCTAAAATCTTTTAGGGCAGACGCCACCACCATGCAGCTGGAGACGAAAACACACTAACAAACACACAACACAAATAAACACATAAATCACATCATCACAATCATACACACACACGCCCGAAAGATCTCCCACACACAACAAAGCAAAAATTCTATAAACGCGGCTGAAGAGGGTTGTCCCTAAACAGCCAGGGCGTGTTGCATAACATGCCCAAATAACAATTTTCATTTCATTTCATTTCGACTCTCCATAGACAGTTTCAGGTTGGCTTGGACTCGGCGAGGCAGTAGTTCCCGATACTCTTGAGGAAAGTGTGTACGTCTGGGAGGTAATGTCCATGTGGGGTTGAGACAACTCAATGTCCTCCGGTATTGGGAGATGGCGACTCTGTCTCTACCAGAGTTTTGGTAGTCGGGCGATGTGTGCATATTACCTATACAGGCTGAAAGGTACCGCTTCAGCCACACCTTAACAAGGGGTTGTACTTGATAAGTGTAGCTAATACAATTATTGTCAATAAAGAACCGTTTAACCGAAATAAAATAGTTTGCGTCAACCATTTGGAATATTTGGAGACATTTAACTCCTTGATGCATGCATACAAATTGTTTATTCTTTCACGCAAACATTGTATGAAAAATGCTGAGATGTCTTTTTATTTCAATTCGAATGAATTTAGTCATAATTTAAGGATAGCCATATGCGAAAGTTTGAAAATCTAGTTTTTATTGGATTGATTTGGAATTTTAACATAACAATCACTGTACAGTGAGGAGTAAATGAGCTCAAATTCATATATTTTGTCAAATTGGTTGCTAAGATATTAATATTTTATTATTCCCCCATGATTCAATTTTGATTTGGAAAACTGAATAATTTTTGTTCTGCTTTGTAATAGAATGTTAGCAAATTGATGAGACAAGTTCTTAATTTTGTTATTCATTTGGATAAAAATAAAGTTTCATTTCTTTCTTTCTTTTAAATTTCGAAATGTGAACTTTAATATTTAATTACTCAGAAGTTATGATAAATTATCTAATTTCTTTTTAATGTTATTTCTAAGCAAGTGCACCAAATTTCATGAATATGTACTGGAAACTGCGTCGTGTGGAGCATTTAAAGAGCAAACAGTCCTAAAAAGAAAAACATGAGAAAACTAAGTTTGAAGTGGTAGCATGGATAATGAAACCGTATTGATTTAAATGGACATGACCACTTACAATCAGTTAAACGGTCACGTGACATAGTTAAAAGGCTGTAAGGCTATAAAAGGCTTATCAAAACAAAGCAGAAGGTTTACACTATTTGATAAAATAAAAATCAACTTTTGTCACATTTTGAAATGTTTAGCCTTTTTACACAGGTGTTAACGTGACGTTGCCACATCTCTCTTAGAAATTAACCTTTGCATGATATTTTAACATTAAATTGCGACTGAATTCATTCAAATTAAGGCAAAAATACATTTCAGCATTGTTTACACAATGTTTGCGCAACAGTTAGTGAAATAATAAACCAATTATATTCATTCGTTAAGAAGCTAGATGGCACACAAATTACTTTTTTCCGCGGTGAAACGGTTATAATATTGGACATATTGTTACACTCATCATGTAGAATCCCTGGTTAACGTATAACCGAAGCAGTACGTTCCATCCGGTAGAGCAATAAATAATTTTAACATTGTTAATGAAATAAGTTATATGTAACTAGAAAAAAGAAAGTTAATAAAAGATCAACTTTTACTTTAATTTCGACCTTCTCAGGTACCTTAAATAATAATTTATGGGATTATTCCCTTGCATTTTGTCTATTTTTACAGGGGTTTGACTCATGTATGTGGCGAATCCACTTCGTCCCTGCGCAAGTGCAAAGGCACTTTTAGATTCCAGGTACTAACCAGGGGTGCTCAACCATAGGCAAGCTAGGGGAGGTTGAAATCGCCTCCTTCCACCCGCTGCTACAGAATGACGTATTTATCCGTGGTTACTTAGTTCCAGTGGCGGCACATTCTTATGTACAGGAAATCAAAGGCGTACACGTTCATATTCTGCTCCTGATTAACCCACAAGATTTCTGAGGATACTTTTGTGGCACGATTTGCACTTCAGAAAGTCTTCAATATTTGGTGCAAAAGATGATATGCATAGACTCAAAAAATAAGGTGATTTTAACTTATTTTTCTGCGATACTCACTTTTAATGTAGATAATTTTTTAAAATGTTTGTTCGCAGATACAAGTGGAGCCAAAGACTGCCGTTAAACTAGATGTAAGCAAACGTAACCTCTGATACTTATAGCAGGGCAGAGACCTAAATAATTCCCCCCTCTTCTTTCTCAGAACATTTTGCGGTCGTGGAATTCTGCAATGCAAGTAGTTTCATATTTTGTAGCTCGTGTGAACCCTCACTACATGGAAGCTTCAAAGGTGCAACATTATTGGATTTTGGTTTCAAATGTTTTTAGGGCTTCAAATTGTGAGGAGAATGTGTCACACAATTGCTTCAAAAGTTCGTTGCATTTTCCCCGGAAAATAACATTTCTAATGAACACGGAACGTAAGCAAGGGAAATGATATAAATCTTCAACCACTAGTCTTACAATCAAGCACTGAACTTTATCGTTTTCGCCCCGGAAACGAAGGTATTATTCCTCCCATTGAATTATATGTATTACCGGGCCATCTGCCTCTGACTAGCAGGTCTGGTTCTGCTTGCATTGGTCAATAGAGGGGGGAAAATAACATGTGTAGGGGTAGCGAGCGTGCGTTGAGCACCCCTGTACTAGGGAAAGTCCTATACCGGCAAAGCTTCTCAGTTGGCCTTTTACCTGGCTGAAGTACGGGAGCTTTGGCTCTGGGTAGTCCTTCGTTCATTCTGTGCCTGACTCCATCCCTATCGTGCTGCTGATGTCCACCGTATTTGTGAAAGAAACCTCTTTACAACAGAATTGCAGCAACCCATGACTTCTTAGCCCAGAAACTATCACTTACAGCTTTGTGAGAAACGTCCACTAAATACCTATGTTCCAAGAACATTGCACTAATTCGCATACCGAAAAGGTTTGCATGGTTTAGAAGTTACCCTTTGGTATTCATATCGTGTTCAGTAGCACTTAATGACCAAACATTGCTCGTGAGGAGAAACACATACAAAAGTAACAACTTCCTTAAAGCATGACATTTTTATGTGGGTAACATTTCTGCAAGACTGGGACAGTTATATCGCACAAGAAGGTCGTTTATTTGCGGTGTATCTTTACACCACACAACTCATTTACTCCAGTCATGAAAGCATTATCTAGCTTCAAGGAGACAGTGTTTCTAGATCTTATCACAGAAAAGAGGTCATGAAATGAAACCATTAAGACACTTCTCTCACGTATGAATACATGCAAAGTCTGACTGCTGCACGTATACAGTCAGTGCATAAAACTTTTTTCTTATCAAATGTTATCGGATTAAGCTTGCGTCTTTATAGGTTACCACTAGCAGAAATATTCGGTGTTGCCCCTGACTTGAGGACTTATCCCTACAACTTTTAGACTTAGGTTGAACTTGTCCAATAACTCTGTGTTCATTTGAAGACGTTAAAATATATTACTTAATACATTAAACAGAGAGTTATACTTTGTTCAGAGTCTCTTGAGACAGTGGAAGCGGCAGACATGCATGGCCGGCGCGTGTATAGAAACCAAAACAACCCCGGCAAAGTAGCAAGGATTATACAGTCTTTCACACACGAGTATTGGCACACAACAGATATTGCACAAAACTTTTAAACCTGTATAAGTATGTAGCGGCCGTGGGAAACAGGTAATGCACCCACCACTTATAAAGCTTCGCCTATAGGACGTGGAAAGTCCCAGCACCCGTCGTCGCCGATAGCATCCTTCGAGACGCGGTTCAAGGTCTCCATTCAGAGGTTCTGAACATTGGCTCTCGGCTGGAGGCTATCACAGAACACAACAACACGCCGGCAAACAACACCAACGTCACTGAGCTCCTACAGCGCCATGACCACGCCACAACCAACCCCTAGCAGCAATCCAGACACACCTCACGACGCTCATACAGATTCTCACCAAAACAAGTGAAGAACTCGCCCGACTACGCCAACACACTGAGACCATCTACCGTAACACACAGAAAATCCAAGACACCACAGCAATAGAGACTAGAGTCAACCAGATATACGACTTCATCACACTCCCCAGATTTCCCATTGCCACACACAATCGCCCCAAGTCGTAGGTCAATGTCAGGGCATCCGCCATGATATTAGACCTGCCTCCATGCACCACCCATTATAATATGCACCTACAATCATCCGGTTTGCTTCGGCGGTACCGGACCTTATGTCACCCCTTGTTAAAAAATAAATTGTATCACCACAGAATAACTTTAGTATAGTAAATAAAAAATTTAAAAAAAAAGTGGAAAACCAGTACATAAGCAGACGGCACACATAATTCAAAACATGGACGATTACTTTAAAAGAGGGAACAGTAAGTGCGACTCGCCGATTGCACATACTGTGGCTGCCATTAGTGTTCCCAATGTACAGCAATAAGAACCATTAAACTAGATATTCAGAACTATACAACTCCCCCTCCCCCCCCAAAAAAAAAATGACGAAATGGAGTATAAAAAAAGCATTCGTGAATTTATGCCTGCTTCGTTGTCTTTGGAAGAAGAAGAAAACAAAATTATAAGATACTAAGATTGAGTAAATGCCAAGCACATATCTATGTCGATGTTTCATTTTTACTTTCTCTACTGGTAAGTAGGGGAAGTATTGTATTCCACCCAAAAATTCGAAGTCGAGATTTCACCGGAAATATATGTTTTGAGGCCCCCTGAATCCAAAAAAAAACATTTTTAGAAAAAAGGTCCGTGTGTGTGTCTGTGTGTCTGTCAGTCTGTCAGTCTGTCAGTCTGTGGACAGCATAGCTCAAAAACGAAAAGTCGGTTAAAAACCAAAGTTGGTATTTAAGTTTAATGTCGTTCAAGTATGTGACACGAACTACCCTTTACATGAAAAATTTTTCGAAAATTTTGATTTTCTTGAAAATGGCTCTAACGATTTTGATTAAAATGTCATATGTTTGAGATATTTTTATGGCAAATGAAATGTATATCTTGAATTTTCTGGCTATAGCACCTGTAGTTGTATTTACTCTGGACGACTTTTGCATAACTGGTAAACCGTTAGAGATAGACCAAATTATACTATACAAAAAATGTAGATATTGCTAAAATACATCATTTATGTCTCAATAAATTTTCTTGTAGGGTGAACCATTTCGGAGATATACCTTGTTATGTGTATGAGTTTCGGAAAACTTGGAACTTTCGTGAAATGGGTCATCGTTGTTCATTTTTTTATATGTTACGTGTACAAAGAGAACGGAATCTCAAAGCTTTAAAAGATTTGACTATCGCACAAAGCCTACTGTATTCCAATATTCCCCTTGCACCTACAAGGAAATAAGCAATAAGATAATTTGTACAAATGTTTATTTTAACTAACACGAAGAAGATATAGGAATAAGAGTTTGTAAGAATGGTTAGTACAACAGTAGAGAAAGTCATGTGAGTGCAACACATCAGATTTTTCTGTTTGTATTTCCTTTTTTCGTTCTTTTCGAGGGGGTCGTACGAGTGCGAACTGTGTTAATATATAATTACTAAAGGAATAAAAGTAATTTATTTCAAGTAAACGCGATCGTCTACTCCAGTATTTTATATTAAATGTATTTATCGTCCCATGGTGCGAATAAGCAGTTGAAGCAATGTCAAGTATATAAACAAATAAGGACTAAAATGTAAACAATGCAACAGGAGTACGAAAGGGACGCAAATGTTGCAATAGTGCATTTTCATATCGCAGTGCACCCCACGCGTAAGGACCTGCGCACGAGCAATCTGCTGTCTACCTTCCCCTCCCACTGTCTCAAAAGACTGAATAAAGTATAATGAAAACTCTTAGCATATTTTAAAGCAGAAATAAACAAAGTAAATAAATAAAAGCTTCCAGAAGACACTATGAAAAAGCAATGAAAACCACGTGATTGTAATACGTTGCATTTCTATTTCGGTTGCATATGTTTGTAGAAGGGAGAACAGGATAAAACATGTGAAACTAAAGCAAGTACAGAAAAATATGTAAAAATAATATGCAGCATAACTATTTCAAACATGTAGAAAATGATATGAATTGTTTGTAGAAGACCGAGCAGAGAAAGACATGTGATTCTGTTCCGTAAAAGGAAAGTGAATAGAGAAAACTGAGTGGAGTAATAAATTGCGTTTCTATTTAAATCCTAGAAAATATATGAATTGAATGTTGAAGCGTGAGCAGAGAAGGACACGTGAATGTGTTTCGTAAAAGAAAAGCGAGTACAGCAAATTGTGTGAATGTAGCACGTTGTACACTAAAAGGTATAGCGTAAAAATCTTCTCTACTAAACAAGATGTGTACCAATTTTCATGGAGTTTATCAACTTCATAATACCAACATCCAGTTAGGTATGTGAGTATATAAAGATTCTTTATTTCTGAGGACAGTTTCAGTAGACAATTCTAATTTGGCCCAACATCATTTACACGATTTTCGAGTTTCCCTACAGATGCCACTTGTGTCTGTGGAAATGCACCAACACGATGTGGACCCCCTAGCGCAACAGCCCATAAGGGCCAAGGCTTGCCGCCCACCCGCTGCGTTTCGCACCTCTGCCCAGTACAGGCGTCATTGTTGGGGTGCAGTACTGAAGAGTGGGATGTGTGGTAAAATAGGTGAACTCTGAATTAAATTCTCCTGCGAACTTTTAATTACATGCCACATATTATATTGTTATTATGCACAGATTAGTTGTCTTTCTTGCAACCATATGCCCTCGCGAAACTGACTTTCCCGACTATTTTAGAAATCGTGTTCCCTAAATGTGTTTTGAATTTAGGCGTCCTTTGAGTATCAGAGACTGTCGGACTTTGTAATGTTCTGTAGGAGAGAGACACTTGAAGTTTCTGTCGACCCGAGTCTCACAATGATTATGCAGGGCGCGCGCTTTCTGAGTGGTGTCTTCCAGTTTTGCTACCGAAAATGACCTCTAGTTTTTTCCTCTCCTATCAGCAGTTCTACGTTTCTCATTGGCGGACCTTTTGTTTGCATTGTTTAGTCACCGTATGTTTTAGCTGACTTCTGAATATTATTATCATGCTTTTCATATTGCTATTAACATTCTTCTCCTTATAATTCCCTGTACTTTTTATTATTATTATTATTATTATTATTATTATTATTATTATTATTATTGTTATTATTGTTATTATTATTATTATTATTATTATTATTATGATTATTATTATTATTATCATCATCATCATCATCATCATCATCATCATCATCATCATCATCATCATCATCATCATCATCATCATCACCACCACCACCACCACCACCACCACCTCCACCACCACCACCTCCACCATCACCACCACCGACGCCGCCCCCACCACCACCACCACCACCACCACCACCACCATCATTTTATTTTATTATTATTGTTATTTATTTATTTATGTATTTATTTATGTATTTATTTATTTACTTCTTTAGTCATTCATTCAGTTATTTATTTATTTATTTATTTATTTATTTATTTATTTATTTATTTATTTATTTATTTATTTATTTATTTTTATTTATTTATTTATTTTTATTTATTTATTTATTTATTTATTTATTTATTTATTTATTTATTTATTTATTTATTTATTTATTATCGATACATCGATATCGCTATAATTAACCATATCACTATCATTATTGGTGGTGGTGGTGGAGGTGGAGGTGGTGGTGGTGGTGGTGGTGGTGGTGGTGGTGGTGGTGGTGGTGGTGGTGGTGGTAGCGGTAGCAGTGGTGGCGGTGGCGGTGGTGGTGGTGGTTGTGGTGGTGGCGGTGGTGGTGGTGGTTGTGGCGGTGGCGGTGGTGGTGGCGGTGGTAGAAAATCCATATGCTTTTTGTGAAATAGAACAATATCATATTGATATGTCAAATTATTTATAGTTAAATGAACAAATTATTTATAAATTGTATATGTATACACTTCTAAACAGCGCGCAGTTGCTTATTACTCATAACTCGGAAAAAAAGACAAACTTTACCCCCAGATTTGAACACAAAACCAATCCAGAACACTTCCCATTACACCAGAAGGACTATAAATCAGTTGTGCTTATTTTGTGTATTTGGTCTCTCTGGCACCACCTCTTTCCTCGCCCACACTTCCGTCGAAAGGGTGAACAAAGTTCACAGAACAGCTGATGCGGCCCCTAGATACTTTTAAGCGACAGTGTACCTGCTTGCATTCCAGCATTCGAAAACAGGTTGTACAGGTTCTCCTGTACGGTATGTTTATTTGCACAGCACCTAGCCGCTAATGCGACTTTATCTGTGCGGTATTAGAGGTGACCTTATGATTTTCAAGCTTTTGTGTCTTGGGCAATGGCTTCTTCCTGTATACCTTATTTTGGATACAGGAAGGGGGCAGGAATGGGTGTTGGGATAAGAATGTGTTAGAAGATAGGAGTGGCATTACCCTTATCCAAGGGCGTCCTTGGGTAGGCGGTAACTTTTCCTTCTTCGAGGTGCTCTATGGTCGTATTGACCTAATGCCCGCACCAGCTGATTGGTGTGGGAGTTAAGTATGGAGTGCATGGTTCGGGATCGCTCTGTTACCAAGTCCATGATGTGTGCCTGCTTGGCATCACAGTTGTACTCTCCGCTGATCATCTTACTGCTCGAGGCGGGCTCTACTGATCTCAATTCGAATTTGGCATGAGTCTAGGATTGGGTATTTCTCAGGTGTAAAGTAGGATGACAACACACGTTTATTTCAGCTTCCATATATCGCTGCGAAGCCTGGACATACATATCTCAGCCAGTTAAAACCTTTTATCATTGTACCGCGTCATTGTACTGCTGCTACTGCTTCCTTAAGCCACTCTGCACTTGCACAACTTCTTTCCTTTACGACATTTTAGGTGCGAAAATACGTATTTCTCACCCACAGGTTACACAGCTTGCTACACAAATAATGTAAACCTCGCCATAATACACAATTTATGTCAAATATATTTTTACAGTTATTTCCGATATGTTCATCTTTATTAATTTGAAGTTATTGTTCGTTTTTTGTTTGTTTGTTTGTTTGTTTTTGTTGTCACTTGGCCATACAAAGAGCACAAAAATTCAGAACCATTACATGTCGAGCAGCTCTTCACCCTTTCATGCCCGAGTTATTTTGCTACTTATGCCGTTCTTCCTCGAATTCGAAACCGGTTTAGATTAGGTGGTCTGGGACACCTTCAGCCTGCTGGTTTGAATAGCCATGATCGTTAAGGCAACACGTTGTTCACTGGCCATGCACTCAAAGCCTGAGGTCGTGAGTTCGAGTCTCGGCAACCACAGTCAAATGTGCCTGTGGTAAAGGACGGGGAGGGCCCACGTTGCTGTAGTGTTTAACGCCCGCTTTTACTACTACGGCACCGCATGCGGTGACTCTGATGATACATGGAATGACGATGGAGCACCGGTGGAATGAGATGGCGGGGGAAACCGGAGCACCCGGAGTAAACCCGCCCTGACGCCGCTTCGTCCACCACGAATACCACATGCGGGTCCCTGGGATCGAACCCGGGCCGCCTAGGTGGTAGGCGAGCGCGCTAACCGCACGGCCACGACGCTGCCAGGGCCCACGTAAAATAATCGGTGTGATGGCACGCGTGGATGATGACGGGGTATCATTTGACTGCGGTTGCATGGATTTTGCTTCTTTTCTTATAAAAAACAACAGTACAATATAAATTGTAAAAAAAAAATAATTTTTTACAATTCAAAACGTCTCAATAATGTATTTTTAATTGGTGACAGACAGTATAACAAGAATATAGCAGACAGTTGAAACTAGCACAAATAGGAAAAAAAGTCTATGTATCTTATAATGCACACCAGGCATGAAAAGGTTAAAGATTTTGCTACCGCGTAAGCCTACTGTAGTCTCCTATTTTCGCTGTGCCTGCAAGAATATCATTTATACAAATGTTTATCTCCATTAATGTGAAGCAGATTTTTCATTCTATTTTCGCTGCCCTGTTTCCAGTTCCATCTCTGTACTCAGCTTCAGATGCAAATCCCTGGGATGTATGTATTTCTCTTGCTGTTACCAACGGAGACACTCCCCAGTGCACTTTGAAAGCACAAGGGGTGAAAATGTAGATGATGCCGACTGCTTCTTTACAAACCATTCTGCGATATCGACCATTTGTCGTGAAAAGGGGGATGTAACTGCAAAAGTTACTACTACTACTGCAAGTAAACTGTCGTTGTATGGGATTCGGCAACACAAGAAGCGATGGTAACTGTGCCAATATCTCCACTCGAAGATACTCCTTTGTTTATACAGTCTCTGTAAAAAGCTGAAAGCTCAAATATTCTCGATCAAGATCGTAAACACGAACATGGTGTTGCATTTGGGATGCGTGAGCAAACTATAGTGCACATTTTGTTAAAGAATCCTAGAAATCGAAATATCTTTAGGGTGACTCTGCATATAAACTACCCTTATTATTGCATCGCTTACATACCGTTCTTATTAAAGTGAGTGAGGATTAAGAGCCCGTCGACAGCTATGTTGCTCATTGGATGCCATTATTATTATTATTATTATTATTATTATTATTATTATTATTATTATTATTATTATTATTATTATTATTATTATTATTATTATTATTATTATTATTATTATTATTATTATTATTATTATTATTATTATTATTATTGTTGTTGTTGTTGTTGTTGTTGTTGTTATTGTTGTTATTGTTATTGTTGTTGTTATTGTTATTGTTGTTGTTATTACTACTATTATTACTATTGTTATTATTCTTTGTTTACTAGGTTCATTTTTCTTGTATTGTTTTAACAATAACAATGTAAGGGACAAAATATCGCTGTATTACATACTTTAGTTGTTGAATTGTTAAAAAGTGCCGCGTATTTTCTGCTACAGCAAAATGCAAATGTTTTTGTAGAAACGTTCGTGCACGTCAAACAGTATATTTTAAAATGCACTTCATTAAAAAGAGAGATCATATTTGAACATGTAGCGTCACAAATCGCAAAGGGATGAAGAAGCTTCCTATTTTTGTATAAACTCCCAAACTACAAGCTTTCAATTGTTCTATACAACAAACTTTTTATGGTAACCAAATAAATAGTTAAAAGTTCCTTGTATTGCTGATGTAGTTTATTTGTAGAAATTAACACAAGGTAACAATGTTTTAAGTGGAAGTGAGCGAATTGAGATTTTAAAGATGGTTGAATATGGTGACAAAATCTGGTATGTGCATTTGTCCATGAAACACATACAAAGTGACGTCAGTCTAACAACTGAATAATTGTACATTCACACTTATAACTTATTTTGATTTTACCGATATTATTGTTTTGTTTTATTTTTATAGCCTTTAAGTTCTCTGGTTATATCGGGTGCTTTGAGTTGAGAAACATCCGATGGTTTTGTTACTCGCTGAACTGTAGGGTTGCTTATCGTTCATTTCTAACATTAAACACACATCCATACTTTCAGACCCTGTGGGTGATAATGAATTACGCTAGTTAAAGAAAAATTCCTAACTCTAGCTGGGAATAGAACCCGAGATCTCTTGGTTCTTATTTTGTTGACATAAATAATGGTTCTTTTTCAACTATTTACTTCGGTACTGTTTATTGTACATACAGGTTCCACCAAAAGTTCAAGGGTACCTATTGATATTTCGAAGTTTTCGAAGAATACACGTTATGCATTATTATAAGTTCATAACATTTTGGTTAAAACATACATTGCCAATGATTTCATACTTTATTGGGCCTTCTCTGGCCTTCAAACACAGTAAATTTACTCTTTGATGATACTCTTTACAAGATTCCTACGCTCCTGTACGACACTGTTATTCCAAGACTAGGATAATTTCTCTCGAAATTATCCACTGTTTTTCGGCCTGAGGGCAGGTACTTCTTCACCTTCCGATCTCATATGGATATAATTTGTCTTAGCTCTATCCTCCCGGGGCGATGCAACCCTTGGCCTACCACTACGCTCCAGGTCTGAAAATTTGCCGCTTTTCCTATACCAGGCGAGTCAGCCGCGCCTTATTTTTTTTTTTTTTTTTGGAAGGTAGGCCATCCATCTAACGACATGTGCGCCTTAGTCCAGTTTTGCGCTTACTAAAATGTATTGCTTGACGATCTTATAGAGAGGAATGCGCAAAATTGAGAGCAACAGTGCTTTAAGGGACAGAGCGTACTCCTCGCTAAAGTACACCTCAATAACACACGACTCGTTTACTGAGAGCGAATTCCGGTTTCCAGCCGATTTTACAAACTTTTTATTAGAGTGTACATAGCAATGTAATTCAGTAAACGCCTCGGAAAAACTGAACCTATCATATCAGTACACTAACAACGTCAGCTAAAAAGAAAATGGTGGATTCTTGTACTTAGAGCAGGGATTGGCTGCCAAAAATTAGGAAGAATTTAGACACGCCTCATCCATCATGGACGCGTACAGTCAAAACGGACATGTTATTAAATAACAGTTTATTCGCATTTTTGCGTGAACTACGCCTCGTGCATCTCAATTAATATGCATAACAGCTTTTGCCACTTAAGTAATAATATTAAAACGCCCAGTAAATGATTAAAACTGTCTTAAAAGGCTAAATCAAGCACGCAAACTTGCGAGGTGGCAATGGCATAGCGCCAGGCATACAAGTCCTACTATTGGACGTGGTACGTGCTTTCAGGAAGTCTCGAAATAGCTGAATAGGATTGTGACGGATCCTCTGCGCTTAACTCCCAGTGACAAAGGTTCGAGTCTCAGCATTGTAAATATATATATTTTTATGTTCATCTAAACTTGGAAACCGAATTCGCAATAATCTAACTATGAAGTCCCTGGGGGTTTAGGACATTATAATTTAAATCGTTTTTGGTTGTCTGAATTTTTAATAGCACAATAATTCATTGTGTGCAAAATTGAGTTTAACTTCCATGTTAAACTCTGACAATGTAATTTCCTTGCTTTCTGTGTTCAAATGTGTATGAATGATCCTTATTTCAATTGCACCTACCTATAGGTGTGTTTAAACAACTACATAATTGTAGTTCACCAATAAAGAAACATTAAACAATACCATAAAACATAAACTAAACAATAAAAATGAATATAACAGTTTTCAGAATAATGGTTTGTAAATTGTGAGGATTGCACGGTTAATAAATATATAAAATAAAAAAAAAAAAATTAGTACATGCAGGTGATTCGAACCACCCTCACAGCAGACAGTTTACTTCGGAGTCTTGCACTCGTTCCAACTGAGCTACCTAGTAACGTGTGGGCTAAACATTCCGTTTAAGATGTAATACTCGCTGGTTCCAGTGCACATTTGCAGAAGTGCAAACGTCAGCTGTCTAATTACGAATATATTAAAAAGCGATGTGATAACATCTATATTAGTACTAATTTCATCAAGTGTTTAACATCCATGTTAGTACGCGGGTAGAACCTGGTAATAGGGTCGATGTTTTCATGTTGGAATATAAAATGCGGATTGCATAAAACTAGAGAATAAGGGGCAGCTGACTCACCTGGTATTTTTTTATTGTCTGTGTCACACGTTTTACTTATTCCCACTTGAATTGCATATCTCGTATAACTTGCTGCATTTATGGAAACAATCACTAGCCATTTAGTATCCTTATTCACCTTTTTAGCCATTTTTACTTAATCTCTTTTCGCAGCAGAACAAAATGAGAACTATAGCCCAACTGAATGTCATAGCATCATAACGTCAACATAGTAGCATTCAATGGAGCTATCTGCAGTATGCACTATACACTATAAACAGACACCACTCCGACTTCGCTGGCTCATTCATGATAGGATTGAATCCATTGCCAATAATGTTAATTTAAACTCTTTTTTTCTCCAATTTGTTTTAAAGCTATAAAAATCAGGTCATTTGTTGATAAGCAGTATATGATAAGAATACCATGTTTATAAATATTCCTCGCATATGTGCCTTTCCCTTCAGAAAAGAATTAAATTGACATCACATATATTTTCATGGTTACACGTCCAAAAAGATTTTAAAATGAGATTCTTCTTTCGTTTTATCTGAAGCTGAAAACAATTATAACTGCTTAAAAATGATGAAATCCGCATATTTTTTTTAAATGTACTCTTTAATAAGATACTTTTTTAACGAAACAGAAGACTGCTGAACAAAATAGTTCAAGGACACTGTATTTCGGTGAAATATGTGTCCTTAAACTTGTGGTAGGAACTCTAGTATTTGACGTTTACATGCGTTCTTTTTAAACATTAGCATTTAGATGAAGCAGAAAATATGCGGGATTTTTTTAAACATACTGTGTACACCCGCGTTTCCAACATATAATGCATATAAAACTCCAGTAACAGTCTAAAGGAACTTCAGTATAAAAGCGCCGGAAACCATTCTAAATGTCGCCTTCGATTGAAGATAAATTAAAGCTAAAAGGGCACAGACAGAGGGGACATCTCACTCACTTTGACCTACACAAACCTATTGTTGCTACCACCCCCAGGAGGCAAGGGATGAAATGAGGGAACCGAAGGTGCCACACAAGGTCGCAGCTAGACAGGCCACAGAGATGCGCGGAAGTCCCTAACAAATAGTGAGATCTCTTCATCCCGGCGCCAGGCCCCGCCAAGTAGCTATCACACCTCGGTTCCGGTGTCGCATTGAGCGTTCCACCCGACGGAGTACAAGGTGGGCCAAACGCCACCTAACGCCGAGAAAAGCATTTACCATGTGCAATCATCCGTGCCATCTGCCCGGCACTGCCAGCACTATACGCCTGAAAGCACGCCTGAGTATAAATTAAATATGGAGCCATTTTGTTGTCTGTGAGCGAAGACCCCGTTGGACCTACAAGCTGATTCGGCACTGATTCGGCACTATCCGGTTAGAAACTCTCTGAACCCGCTGATGGTTCTGTCGCCTCGGCGTAGCTCTGCTTCAGCTCACATTGCTCTGTCGAATCTGCTGTTTTCACTTTTTCTGAAGAATAATTTGCGCTGGTGTATCTCAGCGAATTAACAAACATCTTTGCATACAAGTAAGATAAGTGGTAACGGAGATAGCAGTACCAAGGACAAGAAACTGGAAGAAGTAATGACACTAGCCCGTATTAGTTTTTGTTATATTTTCTTCAGGCACCTGCAGTTTATACACGCCAAGTTGGTAATTCATTTTTCCGGCCAACAATTTTTATATCAACTCGCGCTTTGAATTTCGCTGTTGTTTCTGACATTATTATTCTGACTAACGTACTGCGTGCGAATATTCACAGCACCTTCGCGGTATCTTCCACATTAAGCCGGAATGATAGGTTGACACGTCAACTTTCCGCGGAATACTTCTGCACGCAAATTTTGCTCCGCGTAGCGACGTGGGTTTGTCTAAACCTACTGTATGAGACTACCGTGCAAAGATAAGATTTTACTGCTTTAGTAAGCTTATAGCTTATTGAGATACCCCAAAAAAGAACCTTGGCATTTTTCCCGATTATGGTGCACTCTGGTTATATTTGGTGATATTCCATCCGTTGGGTTGCATTAGTGCCGCCAACTGTTTGTAACATATAACCATGGTAAAGCTATGGCCATAGTTGGTGTTATTGCATCTGTTATGTTGCCACAGAAGCCCTTGTTTATGAACGCGTTGCAGGAAGGCCAACCGATAGATTTTAAAACAAGATTCTGTTAGACGCTGTATTAATTAATCAATCAGTGGATGTAATGTTTGTTTTTGCCTGATTTTGTCTTGAATTCTTTTAGAACAGTATATGCAATTATAGTTAATGTTGTTATTTTTGTGTTCGCTACAGAGTAGTGCATCTCGTATATGTTACAATATTTCGGAAGTGATTTTATCCAAAAGTGTTATTGCAGAACAAGATTTGCCGAAGATGAGTAGGTTCATTATGTGTTGTGTGATAACGATGTTCAAGTATTATTATCGTCTGAAAGCATGTTAATTTAACCCTGTGATATTTGAGGTTAGAAATGGCTTTATTATGTACGTTGGCAGGACTGCTTTTTTTGTGATACTTCTGTCAGCTGTTTAGTGTAATGTCGCCCATGTTGAACTCCTGGGAACTGCCGATAAACTGTGTCCACTATATGTATACAAAATCGCCTCACGATAGGTTGGCCACTTAAATGTTCTACTTCTTGCTGACCAACTTTCCCCACCAAGACTTATGTAGACTTACAATGACGTAATTTTATTAGTTTGTCGTTGGTTTCAGTACAAATTCACATGAGTTTCCATATCACGTGGCACATTTACCCCCCTTCCTTCCTCATTTTGTCATTTACTGTTAATTCTTGACGTCCCAAAGTGTTTAAGAATTGTACATAAGACATTTCCCCTACATCCAAATACAAAGGTATTCCTCTCCGTGTGTGCTGGCATCATGCATCTAAACTTTGAGAAGTAACACTTAATATCTTCAAAAGCTACGAAACCAGGAACAGTTTAACGCAGGCGAGTATTAAATACATGTCAAAATAACATCGGCCTGTTCTAGAACAACATATTACATACATAAATGGTCCCTATAATATGTGGCGAGAAAAATAAAATAAAAGCATGAACAATTGAGGCTTGAGGTTAATATTATAAAAACTAAACCAGTAAAATTCGATAGTGGAGAAGAAATATAGTTAAGCAACGAGTTTACATACGTATTTAGGGAGAAAAAGAAATCAGTCAGAGGAAATTGTAACACAAATAAAATATAAAATTTTTGAAACAAAGAAGACAACAAACGCATTAAATCCTCTTTGGTGGGAAAATGTCAACAAAGAATAGGAAATTACAGACTTACAAAGCAATAAAACAATAATCCAAAGTATTCTTACATATTGTGCAGAGGCATGTTAGGCGGCGTCGTGGCCGAGCGGTTAGCGCGCTCGCCTACCACCTAGGCGGCCCGGGTTCGAACCCAGGGATCCGCATGTGGTATTCGTGGTGGACGAAGCAGCGTCAGGGCGGGTTTTCTCCGGGTGCTCCGGTTTCCCCCACCATCTCATTCCACGGTGCTCCATCTTCATTCCATGTACCATCAGTGTCACCGCCTGCGGTGCCATAGTAGTAAAAGCGGGCGTTAAACACTACAACAACAACAACAACAACAGAGGCATGTCAAATAATGCTAATGAAATCTCTCCATTACTGACACTTTTCCCGAGTTACGGTTGAAAGACCTTTTTAGATTAGTTTTCTAGTATTTTATATGTTATATCACCACAAAAGAATAATGCAATGTATCTTTAAGTTTCTTAGCAAAGTTATTTTCACATTTGAAGTCATACAATCGTGACAATGCGCAAACACGGAGAGCTGCAGCGGATGGCAGATACCTGGCCTAGCGGGAGTATGGTGAAGTGGAAAACAATTTGCTACCTCTCCTTACATTTTTATTCAGAATAATCTGAAATAACATTTTGAAGCAGTGTTAATTCAGAAACGTATGCAGGTGGATTATAATGGTCCTTCAGTAAGTGTATACAAGTTCGATGTACTATAGTATTTTAATTGTGTTCATTGTGTGTTATATTGAACACCTAGAATGTCTCGATGTTATGGTTTTATCTATAAATATATTTTGGGCCTTTTCAAATTAATTGTTCTGCTGTCCATTTTCGAAAAATCCTGACATATCAACCTCATTACTTTGTTGAAGGCTTTCAGTTTTATAGTTGGAAGCTTCCAGACCTATAATTGCTCCAACCTTAGATCAGCACCTGATGTAAACACAAGCCGTCAACAACTAACCCGCGATGCGCCGGAAATCGAAGCACACCATAAAATATAGTACCTTAAATATTGGCGATTTTCTGAGTTTTCAAGATATACGGTAACCCTGGTAAAGATTACTTGACTGTAACGCGATAGCAGAGCTATTTCTAAAACTCCCGAGTAAACATCGCTCTTTTGCATCATAAGCATGAAGCATGAGTCCACATGGCGTTTGTTTGTGTTAGTCGCAGATGATATGAACATCAGGTTATCGCGGAGGGATAGAAGGGGTCGACCTAAGGCTGGATGGAGTATAGTAGTTTGGACTGTGCGTTACACGAGTAACCCAATTAGCATTGGCATTATAACTAATACTTAAACTTCTTTGGATCTCAACCTCTAAAAAGGCCAGGTGATGGGAAAATTTAGCTGTTCAGCTATTATTTAGGATAACTATATCTATACAAAAAAATTCAAAACCAAGAAAAACATTTTTGCAAGCTGTGTAATGTTAGTAAATTATACTTTTAATGTAATTGTAGATAACTATTAACTAATACCAGCGATATCCAACGCTTGTCAAAGAGGGGAGATTGGATTTACCTCCTTTTTTGTGGACTATGCCACTCTTCTAATGCTTAGACGTGCATTGTATTGCAGTGGCGGGTACGTTGCGCTTGATTTATGAAAGCAATTTCAAATCTTATGCAACAAATATCTGCTCATTAATAATTTCTTTGGTACTTCTTAAGTTTAAGAAGTCTATCAATATTTGGTGACAAAGTGGAAGTGCATAGTCTTAGAAGATACACCAAGTGATTGTCGCGTAACATATTGTGATACAGAATTTTAATATAGTTCAATTTGGAGAAACACTGCTCGCAAATATATGTAGAACTATACTCACTCTTATACACACTACTCTTGCAAGTGCTTATTTCTCTATCTACTTCATGTTAATCGGCATAAGCGTTTTCAGAAATTATTGCTAATTTTCTTGTTGGTCCAAGGCTTTAAGCGATAGTGAAATATTTTATGAGCTGGTTGCTATGTGATGCCTTGGTAATTCCGTTCTTTGCAAGGCGAAGAGATAAAAAAACGAACTAATATATTACTATTTGAGAAAAGAATATGTAAATATGCAAAACTCATCCAGAATAAAGAGGTCTTCTGAGAGCATTCCCAGAAAATTCCAGTTATAACGTAGAAACTGCCATGGAATCGCCTGTTTGTGTCCATCACTGATACTGCGTGTCTAGTTGTGAACTGATTCACCCTCTGACTGAAAGAGGAGATGGAGATAGCCACTAATAATGTAAGCGTCTCCGAAGAGACAAGGTTGGACATCGCTGATCAATACTGTTTTGAGACGCCCTGCGAAGGGTTTCCCAACAAGTTGTACCAGTAACGCTGAGTTGTGCAGTAGGCTAAAGCTTTCTTTTAATGAAGCAATGCCTTTAAGGTAATGAAACAATGCAAAATGCAATGGGAGCCATTCGCTACATAATTCAGTTGATGTTGGCAACAGGTTCAGCGTGTCACAAGAATACGGTCACTAGGGAGTGCGTGTTTATCCCAGTGCTCCCAGATTAATATGCACTATTAATAACGTACCTACATGTTTGAATTACAAATGAAGGTAGATGGGGACATCAGTAGCTTGTATTGCATGTGGAAATTAAATATGGAATTAGGAGGGTGTTTCTGGAGCATAGCGTGCAACCAGTCACTTTGCTTCTTTCTCTGCTTTCAGTATCTTATTTCCTAAACAACTAAATTGACTTCTTAAAGTGCTTTAGCTCTCAAAAAACTTGTATATGTAGTCGTTACGCTCTTACATTTTTCGAGTTTTTTCCTTTAAGTAGGCCCGGAAGTTAAAGACCCATAAATTGCCTAAAAGGTCTTTAAAATACCTTAAAGAGGGGAAGAAGGACATAAAGAAGTGGTCCAAGTTAATTAATTTCAGTTTCAATTATATATTTAACGTGTTTATTTTTTCTAAAGGAATATTTACGCTGCCTTTGTAAAATGGAAACGACTTAGAGCATTCACTTAGTCATAACAGAAGTTATGATTTCCTTTTCTCCGTGACTCGGGGCATACTTTACGTGTTTCTGATACCCAATATGTCGCTGCTGATGGAACCGCTTTTCTGGACTAACTTTCATCTCACGATTACTATGTTTCCATGCAGAATTAAACTCGATTCGAGTCCATTCCCACTTCCAGGTTTCCATGTTGAATTCAATCCGGAAATGAGACCGAAGTACGAGTACATACATGCAGTAAGATTTCGATCCGATTCCAGTAAATAAGCGGACCGGATCCTGTGATACAGCTTCATTTGAATCCACATTTTGTAAGGGAATATATGTACCCAATAGCACTGTGAATTACTGAACGAAGCAGGTTGGTAAAAACAAACAGGCTGACAACAATGACTTGGCGTTCATAGCCCAATTTTAAAACATTTGCCTAGAGGGAATCAAGGAGTGCAGTTGTTAAAAAGTCTGAGGTGGACAAACAAACATTTTGTACGTGGGATAAAAGAACACACCATTACTATTACTATTATTATTTGGATTTGTTAACTTAGCACAGGATTAGTATTGATTAGAAATAACTATGCGTTCACCCATACAAACACCGAGATGATTAATCCTAGATGACTACCAAGAATTAATTCAGTTCTACAGAGATAGCCTAGGATACCTCTTAAACTGTGTATTACCTTCTTAAACCGACAACCACTGTCCATCCATAGATTTGCACGTGGCTTCTGCTGCAAAAAGATGCCCAAATGCATTTAAGCTACATATCCTGACGAATACTTATACCACCGCAGGATTTATTTGCCTAAACATGAGATATTCTTTGCTCTGTACCGCACAAGCACTAGTGCTTGCGGAGTCCTTTCTTCTTTTTACTTTCTCTACTGGTAAGTAGGGGAAGTATTGTATTCCATCCAAAAATTCGATGTCGAGATTTCACCGGAAATATATGTTTTGAGACCCCCTGAATCCAAAAAAGTATTTTTAGAAAAAGGTCCGTGAGTGCGTCTGTGTGTCTGTAGACAGCATAACTCATAAACTAACAGTCGGTTAAAAACCAAAGTTGGTATTTAAGTTTAAAGTCTTTCAAGGATGCGACACGAAGATTTTCAAGAAAATAGCCCCACCCTAAACTACCCTTTACATGGAAAATTTTTCGAAAATTTTTATTTTCTTGAAAATGGCTCTAACGATTTTGATTAAAATGTTATATGTTTGAGATATTTTTATGAGAAATGAAATATATATCTTGAATTTTCTGGCTATAGTCCCTGTAATCGTATTTACTCTAGACGGCTATTGCATAATTGGTAAACCGTTAGAGATAGATCAAATCATACTATAGAAAAAATGTAGATTTTGCTAAAATACACAATTTATAACCCAATAAATTTTCTTGTAGGGTGAACCATTTCGGAGATATTCCTTGTTATGTGTGTAAGTTTCAGAAAACTTAAAACTTTCGTGAAATGGAACATCGCTGTTGATTTGTTTTGCATGTTAAGCGTCCAAAGAGAACGAGATCTCAAAGCTTTAAAATATTTTACTATCGCTCAAAGCCTACTGTATTCTAATATTCCTCTTACACCTACAAGGAAATATACAATAAGATAATTTGTACAAATGTTTATCTCAACCACCACAAAGAAGATATAGGAATAAGAGTTTGTAAGAACGGTTAGTACAAGAGTAGAGAAAGTCATGTGAGTGCAACACATCCTATTTTTTTCATCTGATTACCCTCCTCATATGGAGGACTTAAAAGCCAGTGCGTAGAGTCAGATGCCTGTCAGAGAGTAGAGGAACCTATGTACCGGACAGAGTGAAGACCTGGAGGCGGCCATGCACCAGGTAGGAAAGTGAGGAAGAGGATGATATGAAATGTAGGCAAAATGGATGAATGAAAAGTTGATGATGGAGCAGTTCGTGGAAGGAGCGGTGGGGGAAGCAGAGAACCGGGATAAAGCTCGCCCAGACACTGCTTCGTCCACCACGAACACCATATGCAGGTCCCTGGGATCGAACCCGGGCCTTGGTGGAAAGAGAACAGTCTAACCACTCGGCCACGGTGTTCTACAGAGAAGGTTGTAATTTTACTGCACTATAATCGTTGCTCTAAATATTTTATTGATACGCAGAGGTCTGACTAGGTATTGTTCAATCAAATGTGATACATATTCTAACATCTGTAACGACTGCAGAACTCATCTTGAGTATACACCGCCGAAGAATCAACGCTGCAGCCTCTGCTGATTTTGGTACGTCATTTCCGGCTGTCTTTCTCCAGGAAATAACAGCATTCCATTTCATGTTCGTTGTGGACACCCACGCACTTACTTAGAATTCTACTGAAAGCCAAATGCATTCGTGAGATATTTTGTACAGATATGACTTTTGGCTGAATGCCCAAAAAATAAAAAATGCTCCAGTAACAGAAGTACCAGCTTGGGGTAGGCAGGGGCGGCATACATATATCAAGTTAAGTAGACGATTTCAACACTGGGACGAAATTGACCATTACAATAAATTTGTCAAAAACCTCTCTACTCCGTTTAAACCAACATGCTTGTCAGAGAAATGTAAGTAGTGGCGAAAGACTTCTGTATGTTCAGAGTTGTTTCGTAAGCATGAAACGTCACCAAATCGGCAAGAAATTGCTCGCAGTATTACATTAAAGCCCTTAATACGTCGGTAGGGTTCCACTATGAGGCAATTATCTTTACAGCAAAGTTAAAAATCTGATATGTTGAATTCACATAACTTTCCCTACTCTTCTATTAACCATTCTTACAAACTCTTATTCCTATACCTTCTTCGTGTTAGTTGATAAATATTTGTACAAGTTATTTTATTGCTTATTTCTTTGTAGGTGCAAGGGGAACATTAGAATACACTAGGCTTTGAACGATAGTCAAATCTTTTAAAGCTTTGAAATCCCGTTCCTCTTGCACGCTTAACATAAAAAAAAATAAAAAAAAATTGAACAACGACGTTCCATTTCACGAAAGTTTTGTTTTCCGAAACTGACACAAATAACAAGGAATATCTCCCAAATGGTTCACTCTACAGAAAAAATTATTAAGACATAAATTGTGTGTTTTAGCGAATCTTCATATTTGTAGGTTAAGATTTTGTCTCTCTCATACGGTTTACGAGTCATCCAGAGTAAACAGGACTACATAAGCTATAGGCAGAAAATTCAAAATATACATTTCATTTGTGATACACATATCTCAAACATTTGGCACTCCAATGAAAATCGGTAGTCATTTTCAGGAACATCAAGACTTTCCAAAAATCTTCCATGTAAAGGGTAGCTTAGGGTGGGGCTGTTTTCTTCAAAATCTACAGCTCGCATCCTTGTGTGTGTAGTGTTTAACGCCCGCTTTTACTACTACGGCACCACAGGCGGTGACACTGATGATACATGGAATGAAGATGAAGCACCGGTGGAATGAGATGGCGGGGGAAACCAGAGAACCCGGAGAAAACCCGCCCAGACCCCGCTTCGTCCACCACGAATGCCACATGCGGGTCCCTGGGATCGAACCCGGGCCGCCTAGGTGGTAGGCGAGCGCGCTAACCGCTCAGCCACGGCGCCGCCGCTCGCATCCTTGAAAGACTTTAAACTTAAATACCAACTTTGGTTTTTAACGGACTTTTCGTTTTGAGTTATGCTGTCCACGACTGACAGAAAAAGACACGCCCCCCCCGCCCCCCCCCCCACACACACACACACACACACACACATACACATACCACGCGCGCGCTGAGCTTTTTCTATAAATGCCTGTTTTTGTTTGTTTGTTTTGTAGGTTTAAGGGCGCTCAACTTCTAGTTCATCAGCGCCCTTAAAAAATTCATGGCAATAGCCAGATATAAATTTGAATTTGAATCAAAAATAAAATTACTAGCAACAAAGAAAATATACACATAAACGTAAAAAACAGTGGCAATAGCCAGATATAAAACAAGGTAATAAATATGTCAAAAAGCATAAACAAATATCTAAAACTTAAATTCTGAAATTGACATTACAATCCGCTGAAAATGTAAAAACGCTGTTTTTCCGTCCGCTAAGACCTCTGCAAGTATGGCAGGCAGCTGCAGAGAATCTCGATTGTACGATCGAGAGCAACACTCTAGCAGCAAGTGACGGAGATACAAAAGGTTGTCAAACAGCGGACATAGAGGGGCAAGGTCCGTTTTAAATAGGTAACCATGCGAAAAATTGCAGTGCCCTATTCTTAATCGAGCCAAACTAACTACCGCGCGGCGAGATGTGCGACAGGAAGTTACGTAGTTTATCGGAAGCTCTTTCACATCTCTAAGCTTATTACCGCAGAGAGGTCACCACTCTTCGTGCCAGCACGACAGCACTGCTCTCTGCACTTCATGCTTAAAGTCTTCCGAAATAACACGTGAGATGGTAATACTGGGTTCTGTAGTTCCCGTCTTTGCTGTTAAATCTGCCATTTCATTCCCCAGCAAACCTATATGACCAGGAATCCATGCACACACCACGTCAACGCCAGAAGTGTGTAAAACAAGGAGGGTATCCTGGTTACGTTGTACAAATAGGGTGGGGGGTGTACAGCTCACAAAGGCTCTGAAGTGCACTAAAGGAATCGCTCAAAATCAGGCAGTCACCTAATTTACGACGGCGCACATACAAAACGGCTCGGTAAATTGCATACAGCTCCGCAGTAAAAATGGAAATGCTATTTGGAAAACACGTGCGGATACTTGAAATAGACATCATGGACTTCCGGTGTACGGTCATCCCAAGATCTACATGGGGCATGCCAGATAGCCAAGGGGCTAAAGCTTCTCGCCCTTGGCGAACACCCTAGGCAGTTCCATTTCATGCTTCTCTAGAAGATCTTGGAAGCAAAACTCTGCTGGCTTAGGATTAAGGGTGCTATTCCTATACCGCTCTCTTAGCGTGATGGTGTAAAAAGAAGCGAACGTTGGGTGCTTAGGCATACAGCTAAGCGCACAACGATAATTTGCCAAGAGAATCTCACGCCGATATTGCAAAGGAGGTTCTGCGGACTCGGCGTAAAGGCTCACCACTGGGCTTATTGGGAAAGCTCATGTTGCACTGCGGATGCCACTATTGTGGACCGCGTCTAATCTTCTCAGCACAAATGGTCGTGCTGTCGAATAAACAACACACCCATAGTCTAGTTTGTGATGAGTGGTGAGTGAGCGATACATTCGCAACAGTATTGTCCGATCCGCTCCCCACGATTTGTCATTTAGTACTCGAATGATATTTAGGGAACGGTCACATCATGCTCTTAGCTGTGCAATATGCGACGACCAACTAAGCTTCCTGTCCAAGATCAAACCCAGAAAGCGCGTCTCATCTGCGAAGCGAAGTAAATCTGGACTTAAACGGAGCGAAGGTCGTAATCTTCTCCTACGACGCCAGAAATTAACGCAGATTGACTTCTCAGTTGAGAAACGGAAGCCATTTTCGGAACTCCATTCTCTAAGGCGGTCCAAACATTGGTGCAGGCGCTGTTGTGAGAACGCACTTAGCGCCTTAGGTTGCCTAGGCCTAAACCCAGCAATGGAGGGCGTTTTTTACTAGTTGTGGCCAAAGTATTGATAGGTGAGTATATCACCCATATCCAACCAACTCGGCGTGTGTGGACAGGATGATTATCCAAGATGAATTTAATAATTACAGGATATGTCATATGCCATACAAAGGGAATCGAAATATGTCAAATTTGACGCCATATTGCACACTGTTTAGCGTATCGTACAGTTTCCACATTAAACAAAACTGCCCCACAATATACAACCCCAACAGACACAGATACGTAATCATTTTCAGCCACGAATCTTGCTCTTATCGGGACAATCACTTCGCCCTTACGTGAAGAAGAAAATGTCACCTCCTCGTGTGAGGATATCATGTGTATTTTCCTTTGGAAACACAAGGAGAAACAATCTGATCGTCTGTCAGGTGTTACTTCTTATCTATTGTCCGTGTGAGGAGATGTGCAACATTTATTTAGACGTCACGATGCCATTCGAGCAGATCCAGGGAACTGCGAACGTGCTTCCATGTCAGAAGGACATTAGAAGGGATTCTTTTCTGCTTCCGCAATTAAAAATACATTTTGGTCACAGGTCTTGTTCACGAAACATGACGACGTCCAGTTCCTTCCCTGGTAATCTCGCCCACCTTTAAGCTGTAGATGTAGGAGCTTCAATACATTGTGCAGTGTACTAATAATTGCTCATGGTTGAGTTCTTCTGGTTTATTTTGTTTAGCTAATATTAATGTTATTTACGAACGTGACGAATCGGATAACCCGCGATATTCACTAATAGAAAGAGAGATTGACTTGAGACTATGTTGTGTGTGCGCGGTCAAAGAGAAGTGATGGTTGATTGGTCGGTATGTAAGGTGACTAGATTTGTTTAAACAAGAAAACGGGGTCATTTTAAGTTTTCTTTTCTGAATAAAAAACGGCCAAAGAGAATTGTTTCGTTATAAATACGAAGATTTTGAAACCAATAATAAATAAATAGTACATAAATAATGCATAACTTACATATATAGTAGTTCTGAATTCACTCCTGCCAAACGATTCTGTAAAATCATTAGTGCAGGAGTGAACTAATTCCTCATTGATATTTTGCATATGAATGTAACTTCTTTAGTAAGTCCACTTTACCACACAACATTTTTTAAAAATTTAAACAAGTGTGATTAATGTTTACCTTATTAATAAACAACGCTTTCAAAGTGTGTATTGAAAGAGCGTTCTTGTCATATTTGCACAAAGCATTCATATGAGAAAACACACCTTCAGTGGGGGCATTAGTTCCAGGTAAACAAACAATAAATTCTAATACTTTAAGAAAATTGGTATAAGACACATTGTTCATATCACAGTGAAATAATTTCTACGCAATAATCACCAGGTGTTGTTTTTTCCAGTTTCCATTTTTCTAATATTTTTGGCGACATATATTGTTTAATATACACATACTTATCATACAGACCACTATCGTCTACTATAGTTGAAGGTGCCATTTCACGAATTAAATCTTCAGCCTTTTGTATATCCTGCCATTGGGGTACTACTGCCGTAAGTGTTACCCAACTCCAGTCCCGCAAACTCTCGATGGGTTCAAGCCACTTATTTAGATATTCAGCTGCAGTTTGATAGAATGTATGGACATACATTTTGCAATCTCTGATGATAAACCTACATTTCTCACTTTACCAAGAATTGATCTGACAGCTGAAGTTATGACACAGTCTTCACCCTTGGAAACTAAATTAACTTTTAAATCATTTAACACAGAAGTTACTTTAAAAATTAACTGTCTGATGCTCTACTCTTTGAACTGCAGTGTGAGAAGTTGGTGCTTGATTGTAAAGAAAGTACAGCCAAGCTTCTCACAAAGGATTTTCAAGGACTTATTTGATAACAAATGGACATTTGTTTTGAGATTCGAAATATGATTTCAGAGAAAGAAACAGAAGACGTTCCACCGCAGGGACAAAGCAAGCAACCTTGTTTTGCTATAGCCTTAAACTTGTTTGTACTCCTGATCTACAAATTGAGAAAATTCTTTAAGATTTTCTACCCTTACAGTATACACATAGAAATAAGAATATATTTTACAAAAAATGCATTCAATATCAATAGGAAGGACATTAGAAGCCATCTTGATAGTATTGTGGATTATATGTGCAGAACATCCAACCCCAAGTAAGTTATGACCAAAATTTCCTTTCAGTTTTGTGAAGATTTTGTTGACACCCTTTCTAGATACACCTCGAAAATTGCAGTTTGTAATATATGCATAAAGAACAATTGCTTTTTTTTTTTAAATTATTATTCTTTCAAATCCTTACTAAAAATGTAGCAATGATTTCTGCAGTTTCTCCAGGCAAAGATTTCAGATC